>OY720348.1:38440096-38603430 GCA_963082975.1 Labia minor | reverse complement strand
GTTACTTTTTATTATGAAAACTTAAAAAAGTTTACGTTATAAACATGAAATGTTGTTAACAAGAATAATCATGAATTTTAATCTATGAAATAATTTATTATTTAAAGATTTTTATTTAATTTTTTAAATAATAAAAAAATATTTCTTTTGTTAAGTTTTCATAAAATACTTTAAAAAATATTTCTTACTATATAAAGATTAGATTAAATGTGTATTTCAAATACTATCTAAACCTTCCTTCAATCTGGGTTTTTCAAATTTTTTCTCTGAGTCTAAATATATATATTAATATATATCTTTCTAAATATATATTATGTGCAATATTTATTTTATTATATATACAATATATATAATATATACAATATACATATATGTATATTATTAAATAATATTGAGATATAAATTCTCAATTCTTTCATTTCTTTTTTTCTTAGTAAATGCTATCCTAATTAGGGTAAGAGTTCCTCATTTACACTTCATTCTTAATAAAATATTACTAGCTTTTATATTTATAATAATATAATAAAAATATTTATTTCTATTGTGATATCTCTATATTTGTTATTAATGTTCTTAATAATTGAAAAATAAGATTTATTCATTTAGTCATGCACAAAACTTTTTAAGTGGGGGTTGTCGTTTAAATTCATCTAAGCACTGATCCAAAGATCTCACTCTGCTTTAGCATAATTTGCACTAAGCGTTCAGTCCAAATAAACCAAATCTAAACTATTCTATATTTTTTGTTAATTTTAGAGACTGATGTTTTTATTTTTATTTTTAATATATAATATATATATATATATATATTTAAATAATAATTTTATTTATTTATTTTGTTGTTATTTATTTTATTCATATTTTTGTTTTATATATCAATTAAAATATTTAATATTTAATGTCCCCTGTCAATTATAAAATGCAATAATAATTATTTAAAAATATTTATAGATAATTATAAATTTTATATTCTTATTTCATACCATATCAAATAAAAAAAAAATCATAATTAATTAATATTTGCAAAATAAACCAAACTAATAAATCAATAATAATAAAAAGAGACTGAACGAATACGAGTATTCCCTCAGATTGTACTTTTTAGGATCTTATATGATTATAGAAATTGAAAATAATAAAAAAAATTCTATTGCATTTCACACTAACTGGGCAATTTTTTTCTAATATTGATGAATTTAACATTTTATAAATATTTAGGTGATCATATAACTTTAAGCTAGGACCGGATATGTGCAATTATAAATGTCGTCATATTTAGCTCCAAAGTTCGATGCTAGTCTAGTTCCTTGTCCATTTTTCATACTTCAATCCTGAATTTTCTGTATAAATCCTCATTTATTTTGTTATTTATGAGTCTTTCTTACTTAAGTAGCGAATAATGTGTTTTAATGTTTGACCTAATCAGAAGGTATCTAAATTCTTTCAAATTTCGTGTCAGTCTTTTCACCGCATTCTACTCAAAATTAATATAAATGATTGTTATTTCGTTTCATATAATTCTTTTTTGGATTTGCTATTCATCAAACACTTAAGTCCAACATATTCCATTCTCTGTTTTTTTTAACAAACTAATATCATTCATAAACCCATAGAAACAATTAACACAACAAATATTTTAATAATCCCGACTATTATTTGTCACTTGAAATAAACATGTTTTGTCCTAGCTTACAAATAATTTAATAATTTAATTGTTATAAAAAAACCAACATTACACATATCTCAATACATTTATTAATATAACTTTTATGGGAAAAAATATATATACAGTGGTACCTCGACATACGAGTGCCCCAACATAAGAGTGTTTTGAGATACGAGCCGCCAACCGACCGATATTTTGCTTTGAGATACGAGCACCCCGTTAAGCTAAGTTTTTTTCAACCACCTCGATCGAATCGCAGTGCGCAGTGCATTTTACCCTTATTTTGAAAGAGTTTGTGTGCGCGTTTCCAAATTTTCTTTTTTGAATAACATCTCGTTTTTAATAGGCTGGGTGTCACAAAAAGAACATTAATTTAGGCATGGAAAAAGCTATGGCCTGACGCTGTAACTGAAAGGATCATTGCAGAATCTGAATCTCAAGTGTCAGAAATAGAAGAGATTGTTTCTTTGAGAAAATCTTTGGGTCTAGAAGTAGATGAAAATGATGTAAACGAACTCGTCGAGCAACATTTTGAGGAGCTTACAAAACCTACAAACACAGAATAATGTTGTGACCCAAGAAAACACAGTTTCTGAAGAGGCGCCAGAAACAGAAAATGTTATCTCTTCAAAAGAAATTAAAGAGATCATAGGAATGTGGGAGAAAATTGTTGAATTTGTAGATAAAAACCACCCCGAAAAGGTTGCAACTGGTCGGGCTTCGGAATTATTTAACGAAACCTGTCTCAATCATTTTCGCAATACCCTGAAGGGGAGAAAAAAACAAACTTCCTTAGACAATTTTGTAAAACGCTTTGCAGAACAAGATGAGCAAGGGGAGGCGAAAAAAGCAAAGACAAGCGATGATATTTAAGTTTTTTTTTTAATTCTTCTTATTTTTATTTATTTAAATGTTCCCATTATTTTTGTTGTTTTTAAATAAATGTTCCTTCTCGTAAAGACATTTGTTTGATTCAAAATAGCATACAAAAAACAAAACTAAGGTGATTTTTGGGGACTGGAACGGATTAAAAGCTTTTCTATTAGTTTTAATGGCGCGAAGTGCTTTGAGATACGAACAATTTGAGATACGAGCAAGGTCTTGGAACGAATTAAGCTCGTATGTCGAGGTACCACTGTATATATATATAAATTATTCTTAAATAGTATCGTTTATGAATTTAAAATTAATTTTATAAGTTGATTATTCAATATTTCAATAATATAATCTCTATGTAACTTTCTCTAAGACCCACCCTACAATGATAATAACTTCTGATGTAAATTCAAAGTGAATTTTGCACTCCTGTTTTTCAACTTTTAATGTTGTAAGCATACTCGATGTTTCTCTATACATAATAGGATCCTAACAATATGTTTAAATATTAATATTGAAAATTAATATGAATTTTTCATTGATGTCAAAAAATAATTAGACAAAAAAAAAATAAAAACTTAAATATATAATTAATAATAAAAAAAAAAATTAAATGTTAATATATGTGAATTAGTATATTTACTAAGAAAAAAAATACTATAAATGGATTATTTTATACTTATATATATTATTTAATACAAAATAATTATTATATAAATTACTATATCCTACTATTTACCTATCAATTCATATAATAATATATGTATATAAATACTTCTTTATAAAATTGTTTTACACAGAATGAATGTGACGAGAAGAATAACGAATTAACAATTATAACGAATAATTTATTTAAATTCAACTTTTATTTTTTTATTATTATTATTATTTTTTTTTTATAAAATAAAATTGTAATTTAATAGATATCTTTTATTTAATTATAAAACAATAATTTAAACCAAATACTAATTTTTTAAATCTATATAATTTATATAAATATAATATTTATTCTTGTATTTATATTTATTGAAAAGATAATTTATTTTAAGGGAATCATTTTTATATTATAATTATTATAAATTACTAAAAATAATCCTAAACAATACTTCGATAATATTTATGCCAAAATTATTGATTGTTTCACCAATAACATTTGGAAATACTTTTTTAAACAACAAACAACTATTTTATTTAATTTGTATTGTTAAATTTTCAATATTTTATAAAAATGTCTTTGAAATTTTATTAATTTAATTCTTAAATGCATTGAAAATTCTCTCTTTAAAATTTTTCTTCTAATTTAAAAATAAAGTACTTTATTGATACTTAAATAATAATTTTATTTATTAATTTTCATAACTTAGATTACTAAAAATTAATTTTTTTTCATCAAAACAATCGACTGAACTTACTCCAATGAATTATTTTTTGTTTTTGTACTAATTTGAAAATAGAGTACTTTAATGATACTAACCAATAATTTTATTTATTAATTTTCATAACTTAGATTACTAAAAATTAATTTTTACATTAAAACAATTGACTGATCTTACTTCAATGAATTATTCAATTTACAAAATATTAATTCTAATTGAAAGATTTAAATAGTGATATATTTACATAGATATATAATTATTTAATTTTAAATTTATAGTTTTAAATAAGAATAATATTTTTTTCAAATTTCTACTAAATGTAATGATAATATTTGTAATCATTACTGATCTTATTAATATTAACTCTGAATTAATGAATTTTAAATTTTAATTTATTTCTATTTATATATTAAAATTATTCTCTTATAGTGTGAATTTCAGTAATTTTAAGTTGAAAATAATTGTTAATTCATTTATTTAATTTATTTATTTGTTCCTTTATTTAAAATACTATGATAATAATTCAATTGATAAAAAATATTCTATTCTTTTGAATTATATATATTTCTACATGATGTCAACAAACTGTATTTGAAATATATAAAAGTTTTAAAATGAATGTATTCAGAGAATTATTTGTTGAATAAAAAATCATGGATAAATAAATAAATATATATATAAAAAATAAACATCTATATAATTTATATTTTCAAATTGAAGCCAAGATAATAACCTACTGATACACTTTATTCCTTGTCAGACATGAATTTATTTCAAAATACATTTATTTATAAATTATGTAAAAAACGATATGTCTTTTTTAATATTTAATTTATATATATATATATATATATATATT
The DNA here is from genome assembly GCA_963082975.1 of Labia minor. Classification (NCBI taxonomy): domain Eukaryota; kingdom Metazoa; phylum Arthropoda; class Insecta; order Dermaptera; family Spongiphoridae; genus Labia; species Labia minor. Next base: position 38,598,653 of record OY720348.1, on the reverse strand, counting down.
CAAGTGATATGACATTGAATAATTTATATATATACTTGCAACAGCGAACTCCCTTAAATTTTTTTTAAAAAGAAAAGTAAATAATTTTAAATTGAGGTAAAATATAACAATTATTTTTTGTTAAGGAACTCTGTATATCAATTTTCAGTTCACTCTTTCATTGTAATTAAGCTAGAATATATAGAAATTGCTGAGAGATGGCTTTCTTCATCAAATTAATGGCGACTTGAATCGTGGCATAAAAATAAAATTATATATATATATATTCTGAGGGAGTTTTGAAGTACATGATAGAATCTACTTTTCAATACATATCCGTCAATGACAATTTTAAGTCCTTTGTCTGCATCAAAAAATACTTTTTTGGATGTATATGATACAATAATGCAGAATTTTTTACAAATATTTCTTCAGAGAGGGATTTAAAATACATTATTTTAAACCGTCTGCTTCCTTTTCATCTTCCCCGACGAAATAAAATTTTCCAAAATTTGTGTTTCTCTTAGACAGAATAAGTTTAAGACTCCCAATCAGGTCAGGTTAATAAGTGGGTTACTTTTTGAATTTCCCGTCTCTTAAATAAAATGGCAACACTACTCCTGTCAGCAGGCAACTATCAGCCGACTCCTGTCGAAATTTGAACAAGCTGGGTCTTTTAGTTTTTGTTGAATATCCATTATTAACAGACTACCTCGTGATTTGAGAAGAAAATGGAAAAACGTGAATTTCGCCTGCTCATTAAGCCTCTTTTCGGAAAACAAAACATCATTGAAACCGAGTTTTTGCGCCGTTTCGTAACCGTGGATGAAACATGGATCCACTACAACACAATCAAACAGCAGTCAAAGTGGATTTCTCGGGGTGAATTAGCCCCAAAGATATTTTCCACAAATCTTTTCATGGAAAGGATAGAAAATTAAAGAAACATTGGACGAAGTGTATAGAGCTCAAAGGAGTACGTTGAAAAATAAAATAATTTTTTATCCAAAAACCTGTTTCATTCAAAAAGTAACGGACTTATTGACATGCCCTCGTATACTTATCCCTGAACTTTAAATATCATAAAATTTAACTCAAAGATTTGTTGAGCACCAAATGACTTGATTTGAAAATCGTTGTGCTTTCGAATATTGTTCAAGAAATACTCGTTTTAAGAATAATCTTGATTTAACAGTTCCTTAATTATTTTATTATTGATAATTAAATTTGAATATGAAATGTATTTAATTTATTTTTATTTTATTATTATACCTTTGAAAGTTTTTATGAAATTATCTTTGATTTAATAGCAAATTAAAATGAAAGATATTAAATACAAAATATTTTGAAGAATATTTAACTTAAATGGGTCGATTACTTTACTTACTGCTATGTATATATACTATATATATATACTATATATAGAAAATTGTCAGACTTATTATTTTTTTCTCTAAGATAAATTTATCCACCATTTTATAAACAATCTCATTCGATGTCGTCTCTTGTGCAATATGAGTCAGAAAGAAGTAAACAAAGCCTCTGCGCTTGTTTTTTTTATAATGTTTTGATTCCCTTCCGCGTTTAATTACACTTTTATTAAACATAAATAAATAAATTTGTTTGTAAATTTGATTGTGGCGTAATGACCTGTATTAATATTTTGCTTGTACTTTTCTCTTAATGAATAAAATTATCCTTATTTAAAATTAGAATTCTATTGTTATTAATATTAATATTTTTTCATATACAATTTATTTTAATTTTATTTCTATAAATTTGTATATTTCATTATATATATATATATATATATATATCTTATCTTATTATGCTAGCTAAAATTGTATATATATTTATATTTTTGAAATATTAAACCGCTCTAAGGATTTTTCACATAATTTTTATAAAAAAAAATCGATCTGTATTGGTATCAGCCTCCGGAAAAATCATCTTTGCTAGTTTTTTCTTAATTTAAAATAGTCAATTTATTTGACGTCAGCAAGTACGTCAGACAGCGCTTCTTTAAATACTAAATATTATAAATAAAATAAAATTAAAAATATTTATTTTAATAATATTTTGTAATCAAATTATGAAATATATCTTATGTTGTATCCACAGGCCATACTTTTCTGTCTTTCAGTGCATTAATACGTCTGTTTAAGGGCTGTATGTTTTATGATTATTTTTTTTTTATGTTCTTTCAAATTATACGGCTTGGTAGTTTAAAATTTATCTATTAATCTAAAATTTATCTTATTTGCCTTGCATACATTGTAAGTATATATTATCTTTCTGTCTTTCTATCTTGAAAATTGTTAACATGTTATTTATATTTTAAAAACAATTTCTTTCTTTAATTAATATTAATTTAAAATGATAATTAAAGAATATCTTATTACAAATAAATTGTTGTATAAATCTGATCTAATAATATTAAATTATTTTAATTAAAGTGACAACTTTTACAATAAATTATATTAAATAATTTAAATGATATTTGATTATTATAAATAAAAAGTAAAAAAATTATATATATGAATAATTTTGTTTTTAAATTTCTAGAATAAATATTAATAATTTTGTATTCATTGTGTTGAACATGTATGAATAAATGGAGAGAAAATAGTCTTAAATGAACAGCGCACATCTTTTAATAAATTCTTTTAAAATGTTTTATAAAGACAAAGAAATTGATTGATAGTTTTTATGTATAAATAGAGACAAAAGTGAGATTATAAGATAAGAATAGTAGAAAAGAGGATTATCATTATAAACGCCCCAACGAATTCAAACCCGATAATAAGGAAAAAAATTTTTTAATAACTGGCGGTAACCAGGTACTATATATAATTATTATACATTTTTATATTTATTAAATTTGATTTTATTTTAGATAATTTATTTAAAACCCTAATTTCCAATTTTTTTTTGTATTGTGTTTATTTTAAAACCTGTTAAAAGAATTTCTTTTAAAAAACAACTTAAAAAAAAGAGAATAAAGGTATAAGTTCTATCTAAATTTGAAATTATTTAAATAAATGTTGGATTTAACTCAGACGACATATACATATTTTCATTTTTAAGACAAGACCTTCCAGCATTTGATAAATTTGTCGCCCGAATAAAATAACAATCTAACAATAAAAATCTACAGAGACTTTTTATATTTCTTATTATTTTCCATACAAAGATGCAGAATTTATTTTTTAATTTACTATAAATTCAAACAAATATGATATGTAGGTACGAGATAATAGTCTATCCCAGAGGTGGGGAACCTGCGGCCTCGGGGCCGCATGCGGCCTCCGCGAGGTTCTTGTGCGGCCCTTTGCCACCTAGTACAAAATGGTAGAGTTCGTTTCAAACAACTATTGTACATCAACGCCATGACAGTTGCGCGAAAAATCTGTCCAAAAATAGTCATATTATAACATGACATCAGAATACTAGTCTGAAACCGATTTTAACACGCATAAACGAGGCTCTGGCCCATAGACCATCCGTTTTAGACTTGGACACTAAATGTTAATTTTTTAAACAGTTTTTAGCACACCCCCAAGTTGCAATAAGAGTGAACTAAACGAAAAAAAGCCGGCTTATGTGTCTGTGTTTTTTCTTTTTTTATTTAGAAGGATTATTAAGAATTAAAAAATTGTAAAATTTTCAGGCAAGTGAAAAAATTATTTATCGGAGATTTCAGAATTCCAGAAATCAATTATGCTTTTTTCAGAGTATTGCCGAAATATTGGTTTTATATTTAAATAAATAATTTTATACTTTACTGAAAATTACACAATGTTTATCTAATTTACATATCTAAAAGAAACGAATAATGTTCTATGTTTACATAGAAAATATTTATTTGAAAATAAATTAAAATTACAAAATACAATTTACAAAATCTGTCATATAGAGCAGTCACATGCTGGCATTTGAACCACATTTAATAGATATATCCGAGGCTCCTGCAGAAATACAAATGGAGTTAATTGTGATTTAGGGGATTAAAAAACCTGCCAAATCCACTTTTTTCCCTCTAGTTCTTCTTGGGGCGCTAAACAGTGTTTCAAAAATTAACATTGAGTGTCCGAGTCTGTTAAGGATGGTTTGTGATTCATAATTCATAAGTTAATATTTAATAATAGTTATTAGAACGTTTAGAAGATTTTTGCTAACGAACAGGGCATCTTTAATGAAGCCGGCGAAGTACGTTAAGTTCAACAGCATTAGGGCATTAAGGGATGTATAATTCCATTGTTTTTTTTAAGATATTTTTTTGATTTGTGTTTCTTTAAAATATTTGAAATTTTTTAATGTTTTACGTTTAATTTTTTGTTAATTCTTATAAATTTTTATTAGTAAATTTTATGTTTTTTTAAATCTATTTTCGTGTTTATTTTTTATTAAATTAATAATTTATATTTATTTATTCATTGTTCTTTTATTCATGTCTGTAGATGCATAGAGGTCATGCAATTTCTTGTTATAGTTTCCGCAATCAGGAATGAATTATTTTGTTTTGTTTTTTCTCAAACTTCTGATATACCATATTTTATATTTTGACATACATATATGTTCCTTTAGTTTTTTAATATTAAATAATTAACACACTCGAATATTGATAATAAAAGTATAAAGACGATATTGATAATTAAAACCAGAAGAAAGAACAAAAGGGTAAAAATTAGAATTATGTAACGTGTGTTCAAATTTAGAATTTTAAAATTTACAATTTTTTTAAAATTTAAAATAAAAAAAAAATTGAAATGTTGTATAGTATCATCAAATCCCTTTTAAACACTAAAAAGGATCCCATAGAAATTTGGAAAAATGCTGTTGGATATCCATGCCTTCGAAAACATGCTCGCCGTTTACTTTCCTGCTTCGGAAGTACCTACTGTTGCGAGACATTTTCTCTCTTGTCAAAATTAAAAACAAATTTAGAGGATCATTTAAAGCTGTGTGTTACGAAGTTTGATCCAAATATACAATTACTGTCAAACAAAAAACAAAGCCAAATAAGTCATTAACTTAGTGAATAAAAAATTTTTTATTGTATTTTTTTATAATATTTTTATATTATTTTATATGTATATTAAATTTAAAATTTTGTAGTATTATATTTTGTTTTTCCTATATAATGCAATAAATTGTTAAATCTATAGCAAAACTATAATAATTTCACAAAAGTCACTTTCTTAGGTCAATCAGCTTATGCGGCCTCTCTTATTGCTGCCTAATTTAAATGTGGCCTCTAATGGTAAAAAGGTTCCCCACCTCTGGTCTATCCTCTGAATTTACAAAAAAAAAAATTAATATATCTTAGTTACTCTTGATAATGAAGAGCATTATTGATATTTAGTATTTATTAGCACAACGACCATTTAAGATGAAAATATACAATAAAATATTAATTTTAATACAAGAAAAACAACAATATAATTTTAATTTTAAAACTTCATCATGGGTAACGGGTAGTGTCTTTTCAATAATCCCAATTGAGAAAAGATATCTACTTCAGGGATTGGCGTCCCTGCCCTCACGTGAGCTCATGATTTCTTCTGAGAAATCATGTCCTTTACCTTTGAATTCCTCTTAATCCATTCTCTTATCATTATTCCATGAACCAAAAAAATCGATCTTATTTGGATGAAAGAGGGCATCTTTCATAGATTCATTTAAGAGGAAAAAAAAATCTTCATTTATTAGAGAATACTATGGGAGGTCAATAAGTCCGTGACTTTTTGAATTTCTTATCTTTTAAATGAAATAGCAACACTCCTCCTTTCAGTAGGCAACTATCAACTGACTCCTGTCGAAATTTGAACGAACTGGGTCTTTTAGTTTTTGTTTGACTCCATTAATAGCAGACTACCTCGTAATTTGAGAAGAAAATGGAAAAAAGTGAATTTCCATGAAAATCCATAAATTGGAATACGAATTGCTTCCTCATCCGCCCTATTCTCCGGATTTAGCATCGAGTGATTATTTCTTGTTTCCAAACCTGAAGAAATGGCTCGGCGGAAAGATGAAGTCATCTCCCAAATCTATTTCGATGTCCTCAACAAATCTTATTTTTTGGAAGGTTTAAAAAAATTGTAAAAACGTTGGACGAAATATATAGAGCTCAAAGGAGGCGACTTTGTAAAAAAAAAATTTTATCCAAAAACCTGTGTTTCATTCAAAAAGTCACGGACCTGCCCTCGTATATGGATTTACCCCCATGTTACGCATTATTCTGACCTGCAAAACATTGTAAATAAGTTTAATTTCAAATTTATTTGTTTTATTTTCTTAAGTTTAAATCTTGATTATTTAGTTTTCTAATTTTTTCTATATATCACTGGAATAGTTAGTATATATTAAACATTACTAATTTGTTTCGATAAAATGGAATTATTTAAACTATTGTTCAGTTTGTTTTCGATGAATATGTGCCATAATTCAACATTTGAATTCATTTATATATTAATGTCTTTAAATAAAAAAAAAATATTATTATTATTATTTAAAATTAAATTTATTTTTATTTAAAAAAAAACAATTAACAAAACAATCCAAACATTCAGTTTTATTTTTATCTCTTTTAGGTATTTTTTAAAAAACATTCAACAGGTAATTGTAAAAGTCTTAATAATTATTATTTATTTATTTATTTCTCTCTCTCTATATATATATGGAATAGAAATTATAATATTCCTATCCTATATATATATATTTTAATTAAACCTATATATATATATATTAATTTAAATTAAATATATTTTAAATTCAATTGAAAAAGGGATTAAAGAAATACAAATATTTTATTAAAATAAATTATATAATATAAATTTTAAAAATTGTTCATAAACTAGTATAAATAAATGGATCATTGAAATTTAGATACACAAGTCTGATTAATTTGTATATAAATGTCACTGATTTTAACATTATATTTCCATATTCTTTTATTTTATACCTTTTAGGAATTTGGTGATGAATCTGGTGATGATTCTGGTGATAATCTGGTTTCACAATCTTGCATTTTTGAAAGTTGATTTTGTATCATTTTCCTTATATTAGATCTATATTCATCTTTTAATTGTTTTTGTTTATTCACATTTGTTATCCTTTTTAAATTGTTTGTTGATATTGTAATAGATCCTCCTTCCACTTCGCAATTATTGAATCTTTCTTCTCCTAGACGAAATGGTGCATTATCATCATTGTTACATTTAGCCAAATGATCTAGAATGTATGAACGATTATGATGAATTGCAACAACAATTGCCATAATCATCTTCTTATAGAGGCATGTTTTTAAATGGTCTATTTGAGGGAACGTTTGAATAAATTGCATCGTATAACCAGTTTGCGAACTTTGGTCCTTAACTTCGACATAGTTTTTGGCCTTTCCCTGTTTTTTGGGCATTTTAATTTATGAAATTACAATATACACATAAATTAAATTCTGTTTCACTTTTTTGAATATCTATATTATATATATGATAGAAAAGAAAAAAACCTAATCAATTTTAAGAAAAAATGATTATAATAATAAGTATTAAATAATATATATATATTTCAAAGAAATTATATACTTTATTTTTGATTTTAAATCATTTTAAAATATTTTTCTATCAAATAATTTCATTCATGAATGATAAGATAAGTAAAAATTAATATTTTTAATTAATTTAAGTTTATATTGGAGTAAAAAAGAAAATAAGTTTGGAAACCACTACTATAAACAGTAGTCAACCGTGAAGTAATTCTAGAACTAGATGATATTTATTAATTAATAATTGAAAAATTAAAACTTTTGAAAAAGATATTAAGAATAACGATATTTAAATATAAATGTTTATAATATTTATTTTTTTAATTTAATCATTAAATTAATTATATGCTCTAATATATATTTTATAGCAAAATACAATACAAAATACACTTTCCAACGGTAAAATACTGCCTTAACAAATTTTGAATTAAGAAATTATTATTACTCCTCCTGAATATGTTTAAATTTTAATACAAATAATCAATCAAATCTAAATTAAATATACAGGTTGGATAGGCGAAAAAAAGTGAGGAAAGACTAGTTCGAAACTTTCTTTTGGGAAGACTAATTGAGAAACGGTGAGTAGACAATTTAAAAGAACGCGAGACGTAAGAGCTGAGCTACCCCTTTCAGTTAGGTGTTGCAGCGATGCCGACAGGTGTATTTGTGGAAAATTGTACTACCTTTCAATCCTGAGTTCAATAGTTTCATAATTTTAAACAACAATGTTTCTAATTTTCACTTTTATTTACTAATATTATAATAAGCTGGAGTGTCTCCACTCGGCTATTTCGCAACCTGAATTGGATTAAATAACATATATTATATTTAAATTAAATTTAATTAATTAAATTATAAATTAAAATCAATAAATAATATTTATTAAACCAGCTCGTGTTTGGCTCTTTGTTGATGGCACCACGACACTTGCTGGCGCGTGATTTGCAGTTTTAAAAAATTAATTCCGGTACTTTCAGCGATTTAATCAAGATGAAATTCTATATATAGCAGTTTTATACAATTTTTAAACTATCAAACATATATCTTAATTTTTATGGTCAGTTTAGAGGAAAAAAAATGAAAACGTGGTAAGTAATGACCCTCTTCCGGATGAGCTACATTTCTCAAAAGTCGATAGAAAAACTACAAATTTTGAATAATGCCCGTGTACCAAATTTCATTATTCTAGCTCAAACCGTTTTTGCGTATTCTTGCCTACATACACACATCCACACATAGACATTTTTCTCAACCTTAATGAAAATGACTCAGGGACCTTCAAAACGTATAAAAACATCAAAATATCAACATCAAAACATCTGGCGAGATAGTACAAAGGTAGATACATAAATATATCTTTCTGTTTGACTTCTATTGAAATTTATAAATAAATTAATTTCCAATGGCGCTGAGTAATATTTTTGAAAATGGTCAAATTGTGTGTGTGTGTGTGTAAATGAAATAAACTAAAATGACCTGAATCGCAATATCAATTAGTAAAATAGCTATAACCGAAAAAAATGAATAGAAACTTTTTTGGTCCACAAGGGATGATGACCCCATCCAGATCATATAATTAAAACAACTGAAAATAATGATTTTATTATTTTATAAAGTGAAAGATTTATTTAATGCTCTCTAGCAAAATGAATAATAACTTGTTGTCTATTTTCTCTATTTGGGATGGAAACAATCTATTTTTAATTTACCATTTGGAAACTATTTTGGATTCTCCGTTTTTTTTCTTCTTTGTCTTCTCCTTGATGGATGTTGACGTATCCCAACGCTATTTTAACCTTGTCGGGTGCAACACGGAACAAGGTTGAGGTCTATAGGCCGTTCCACTCTCAGAGCAAAAGAAAAGCCAAGATATTTTGCGTCTTCCTGGTCTACGTTTGACTAAAATCAATTCCATTTTGGAACAGACCTGTCTGCTTACAAATTCAACTGTTCTGTTTTTTATTATGCGATTCTCTATACTAATTTTCAATAAACATTTTTTTTATATTTTTGATAAGTAAAATATTTAAAAATAAACAATTCATTCGAAAAATCTTTATATATGATCGAATTCTGATTCTTGGACGAACAATTCACAAAATTCCACGTCATTCCCTCATTTTTTAAGTATTTCAAAGAATCATCATCCATCTTTCACTATAAAATTTAATTTTTATTTAATTAATCGATTAGTATTTATGAGAATCATCTAAAGCAGTGCTCCGCAACCGGTGTGCCGCGGCACACTGGTGTGCCTTAAAGGTGATACAGATGTGCCGCCGCGACCAAATGAAACTTTTAGAAATCCTTATAATTTTATTCTATAATAATAAAAGCAAGTGTAATGTCTGTGTCTGTTTGTCTGTCTGTCTGTCTGACCGAGCTCTCCAGGCAAATCTATCGCACGCAGGGACATGGAATTTTTTACACGGAAGCTCAAAGGGGCTGGCCACCAGACCTCGAAGCCCGATTTTCGATTTTTTAATTAGAAAAATTTATAAAAATTATAAAGAATAATTAATTAAAAATAGTTTAGTTGCCATACTAGATCATAGAAGCGCTGGTGGCGATAATTTGGCGGTAATTTAAATTCTGAGCAATGTGCAGATAAAAATCTTTTTATATATCTATTGATATTTACAATATCTCAATTGATCTTATTGGCCTTTTAAACTTTGAAAACATTCACATTACGGCTATAATTTAATACTATTAATTTTTAAGATTATGTGAGTAAATTATTTTAATTAAGAAAATTTGATCTCATAATTGGATTTTCACGTAAGATTTTAATATAAAAAAAAGCAAAATGTGCAGCATCGTACACGTGGCGGAAGTGAAACTTCTTACAATCTAGAGAATAAGATAAATTTTAGTTGAGAGTGTGAGTGAGAGAGAAATAGAGAAAAATAAAGGGATCATTTCGAAAGACATATAACAGTATAAAATTTTCGTAACAAATATTCGCTTTATTATTATTATTATCTACTCTATCATCATATCTACATTGCCTGTACTATTGTCGGTTGGTGATTCAATTGGTAATACTGATATTAATGGCTTGTGATAACTAAAATAAGATATATATGTTCGTGATTCGATATTTTCTATATAACGTGTAAAAACAGCATATATTGTAGTTCCAGATTTTGTTGTTGATTCCTTGGGATCGTTATTTATAAGCAGACCAAATGTTTCTCGAAGAAAGTTGATCAACGGCAACGAATCATCAGATCCAAAATTTACATTAAAATCTCCCCCGAGAATTAGAGGGATTTTATCTTCGCCTCGTTCAAGTGCATTAGCACCTGTGTGGCTATAAACCAGTAGTGAACGGTGTATGAAATAAATAATATCGTCTAAATTTTGGTCGTTATTTTTTTTCGGCATAGTGAAATCTGTGGAGTAGAGAAAAGCAGTTTTAAATGCAATAATAATTTTAAATTGATTTAGTAGTGTTAAAGTAATGTTGAGATTCGGATAAATAACGTGAATGGTCATCGACGCACATAACTGTATGTGTTGGCGTGTGAATCGCCGACCATGTTCACACACACAATTACATGCGTCGGTATGCGAGCACGCTGTATATTTGACTTGAGAATTTTAATTATTTCACGATATATATATATATATATATATAAATATCAATTTTTACTATCTCGCCAGAGATAGTATTGCGATCACGAAAATTTTCGATGTTGAGATTTTGATGTTTTTATACGTTTTGAAGGTTCCTGAATCATTTTCACTAAGGTTGAGAAAAATGTCTGTATGTGTGTGTGTGTGTGTGTGTGTGTATGTGTGTGTGTATGTATGTAGGCAAGATTACGCAAAAACGGTTTGAGCTAGAATGATGAAATTTGGTACATGGACATTATTCAAAATTCATAGTTTTCTATCAACTTTTGAGAAATGTAGGTCAACCGGAAGAGGGTCATTACCTACAACGTTTTGATTTTTTTTCCTCTAAAGTGACCGTAAAAATAAAGATATATGTTTGATAATTTTTCACATGATTAATAATTGTATAAAACTGCTATATATAGAATTTCAGCTTGATTGATTCTCTAAAATTACCAGAATTAATTTTTTAACACTGCAAATCTCACGCGCCAACACGTAACGTGGTGCCATCAACAAAAAGCCAAACATGAGCTGGTTTAATATTTATTATTTATTATTTATAATTTATAATTAATTAAATTTAATTTAAATATAATATATTATGTTATTTAATCCAATTCAAATTGCGAGATAGTCGAGTGGAGACACTCCAGCTAATTATATATGACTTAACTAGCGCGCATGCGCGTCATGGACTTTGGACCTAGAGTGGGGATTAGAACGAAAGACAGCACAAAAGGGAGACGCAGATAGAGGCTATCTCATTCTCACTCGTTATACCTATATCTTCTTTCTCTCTTGCGTTACGAAATTTCAATTTTTCAATTCACTCTCCATTCTCAACCAAATGTCAGGACGCCGCTAAAGAAGTTTCACTTCAATATATTTTTTAATATTATTTTTATAGTAGTTTAGTGTTATGCTAATTTTATATTTTAATTTTATTTTGTTTACTTTGATTTTTTTTTAAATAAATTAATAACATTTAAAGTAGCATAAAAAAATTAATCGAGGCAGGAAAATTGATGGGGTTTGAAATTAATAGTGATAAGACAAAATAATTAGTATCAGAGAGAATAATATTTGCAAAGGATTTAAATCGAGGTTGCAATCTGGAAATTATTATCAAAGGGGATCAAAATTATTAAATTATTAATTGTATTATATGGGTGGGAGGCATGGTCTATAACCCTGGGAGATGAGAGTAGATTCAGAGTATTTGAGAATAGGATTCTTCCCAGCATTTATGGGCCAAAGAAAGATGAGGACTCCGGGGAATGGCGGAGACTGCATAACAAGGAATTGCATGACCTCTATGCATCTCTAGATATAGTTAGGGTTATAAAAGCGAGAAGGCTGGGATCGGCAGGGCACATGGCTAGAATGGGAGAGGAAAAATATATTGGTGGGGAGTTCGATTGGAAAACGTCCGTTTGGAAGACCAATTGTGAACAGGGTAGACAATGTAGGAAGGAACGTGAGAGAGATGGGACAGGGTAGGAGTTATAGCTCAGAATAGGGACACTCGGGGGGGTACAGGGGGCGGAGCCCCCGTCTAGGTGTGGAGAGCGCCGAAGGCGCTCGAAGCAGCTAGTATGTAATATATATATATTTCAGCTTTTGATGTGCCGCAAAATCCTAGAAACAATTTTTGTGTGCCGTAGGTAAGAAAAGGTTGCGGAGCACTGATCTAAAGAATAAAAATTAATATTTGTAAGGAGTGATAGATTTTATGATATAGAAAAAATTATTTTGTATATACTTTTTACTATCACGTCAGAGGTAGTATTGAGATCACGAAAATTTTCGATGTCGAGATTTTGATGTTTTTATACGTTTTGAAGGTCACTGAGTCATTTTCAATAATTGTAAGGATGAGAAAAATGTCTGTGTGTATGTAGATAAGAATACGCAAAAACGGTGAATAGTGTAGTGAATTATAGAATAATGAAATTTGGTACACGGGCATTATTCAAATATCTATCAAATTTTGAGAAATGTAGCTCATCCGGAAGAGGGTCATACCTACCACATTTTCATTTTATTTCTCTTAACTAACCGTGAAAATAAAGATAAATGTTTGATAGTTTTTCACATGATTAAAAATTGTATAAAACTGCCATATATAGAATTTCAGCTTCATTGAATCGCTGAAAGTACCGGAATTAATTTTTTACATGACTACAAATCACGCTCCAGCACGTGACGTGGTGTCATCAACAAATAGCCAAACACGCGCTGTTTTAATATATATTTATTAATTTTAATTTATAATTTATAATGTTGATAATGCATAGAGAACATGTAATTCCTCATTCTGCAACTTTCACCATTCTTCTGTGATCATATGTATTATATCCACCCATAATTATTTTAAAAGACATATACACATTTTCAAGTAAATGTTTTCCGTAAAAGTCAAATTAAGTACTTTACTTATTTTAGTATTTGGAGAAGATCTAAATATGTGAAAGGATTTTGATTAAATTTTATGAAAATCCTTGAGATACTATAATTTTTATTTATAACACTCAAGAAATCATTAATGCTTTGAAGGAATTGGATTTTTGTAATAAAGAACTTTTCAGTTCATTATCGTCATTAGCCAAAACTTCACCAGGAACGAAAAACCCAATTTTTAGTAGAATTAGTGAATTTGCTGGATTTGGCGCCCGAGATGGCCGCCCCTTCATCTTTCCTAACACATGGTCCTGATCGCCACATAGATAGATATTTATTTAAATTAATCTTTAATCATTTTCTATTTATTAAGTACTTTCTAACAATATTAACTTGTAAGACCTCTCTAATGGACTATTTTGATTTTAAAAATAATCTAAATTTAAAACTCTATCAACAATGTTAGTCGCAATTCAAATCTATATTAAATAATATTATTCTAAAATGGAGATGAAATGCGTCTCATTCATAGAGTTCAAGGAATAGAATTTATAAACAAACTCTTCGATGAATGACCTTTATATATATGTATATATATAAAACAAATACAATACATTTTCAACTTTTTTGGGAATCCCCATTTTTTCCCTAGAAATCCATTTTAATTGCAACAACTTTCCACGTAATGGCTTTAATTACGCAGTTGAAGATGAAATTAAAAAATTTGAATCTTATTATACGCATGTCTGCGAGCGAGAAAGTTATATATAGAGCATTCGCACTTGGTGGGGAGTTTATTTTGTGCTTTGCATCTTAGAACGTTGCTTGGATACAGAGAAACATCTGAGGTAGGTCTGAAACTGAGTTTCCTTTTGTTGAGAAGACAACAAATGTTAACAAATAATTTTTTAAACTATGCCCTAACCATCATCACCATTAATTGATTTTAATAATAATGCATTGCCACATAAGTTTTACATGTTAATCAACATAATATTACAATTTAAATGTAACTAAAACTTGATTCATTAGTGAAGATTTTATTATTATTAATATTTTTATTTACTATATTGAAATTTAGTAATCATTTGTCATTAAGTATTGGTAATAGTATTTCTAATTTCAAATTGTTTTTTGTTTTATTTGAAGATAGGAATAAAATTTTGAATATTGTATATTGTTGTTTTTCATTATTAACTCATTTTTGTTTTCAAAATGAAAGAATTTGAATATATAAATATTATAAATTCAATATAAAAAAAAATAATAAATGAAAGTCAATAGACATAGACTAAATAATTGGTATATTCTATTTATTTTAAAACTTTCTGATCGTTCAAAATGATAATTTATATTTATATGTTATTTAAAATAGAAAAGTATTATTATTATTTAACAACAAAAAATTAAATATATATATTATATATGAATTTAATTTTTTTTATTTTTAATATTTTATCTATTAAAAAAACAAATAAACAAACAATTGAATTTAATAAAAAAGCATCAAACAATATTATTCTTTATTATTATTTTATTAATCTTAATTATCTTATATATAAAATTCTCGTGTCACAAAACTTTGAAAAAATACTCCTCCGAAACGGCTTGACCGATTCTTATGAAATTTTTTATGTATATTCAGTAGGTCTCAGGGCATGTCAGACTTCCTTTATAAAACCGCTAATTGGTAAGGTGTGTCCAGGGGGTGCTAATTAATTAAAAATAGTTTAGTTACCATACTAGATCATAGAGGCGCTGGTGGCGAAAATTTGACATATATATAAGTTCTAATAGGAGACTTGAAAAGAGGTATTGTTCGTAGGTCGGCGGGTTAGCGCGTCATCTTATGACTTTGCACCCTCAGTAAGAAACTCGCAAAGGCACATTTTTTTTTTAAGTATTATATATTTTTTTTACAAATTTATTAATTTTTATTATTTTAATATTTTATTAAATTAAATTTTATTATTAAATTTTATTTTATTAAATTATTAATTATGTCAATTAATTTTTTGTGCATAAATAAACATATATAAAAACTATATGATTGATTGAAATATTGTAAATATTAGAAAAATAAAAATAAAAATATAAATATTAAAAACATCTTTTATATTGTATTCTTGGCGCTGCTAAATGACAACATGTTTATATCAAATTTTTAAAAATCAATTTCTGCGGTTATTGATTAGATATTAATAAAATTTATAGTCTATGAACAGAAATGAAAAATTCTAAAGTCACTTTTGGATTCTAGAGGACATGAAACTCGAATATACGCAAAAAAATTTAAATTCTGAGCAATGTGCAGATAAAAATCTTTTTATATATATATTGATATTTACAATATCTCAATTGATCTTATTGGACTTTTAAACTTTGAAAACATTCACATTACGGCTAAAATTTAATACTATTAATTTTTAAGATTATCTGAGTAAATCATTTTAATTTTGAAAATTTGATCTTTCACGTAAGATTTGAGTATATATTTTTTAATATTATTTTTATAGAGTAGTTTAGTGTTATGCTAATTTCTTTATATTTTATTTTTATTTTGTTTACTTTGTTTTTTTTTAAATAAATTATTAACATTTAAAGTAGCATAAAAAAATTAATCGAGGCAGGAAAATTGATGGGGTTTGAAATTAATTAATTTGATAATTAGTATCAGAGAAAAAGAATTTAAATCGAGGTTGCAATCGGGAAATTATTATCAAAAGGGATCAAAATTATTAAATTATTAATTGTATTATATGGGTGGGAGGCATGGTCTATAACCCTGGGAGATAAGAGTAGATTCAGAGTATTTGAGAATAGGATTCTTCCCAGCATTTATGGGCCAAAGAAAGATGAGGACACCGGGGAATGGCGGAGACTGCATAACAAGGAATTGTATGACCTCTATGCATCTCTAGATATAGTTAGGGTTATAAAAGCGAGAAGGCTGGGATCGGCAGGGCACATGGCTAGAATGGGAGAGGAAAAATATATTGGTGGGGAGTTCGATTAGAAAACGTCCGTTTGGAACACCAATTGTGAACAGGGTGGACAATGTAGGAAGGAACGTGAGAGAGATGGGACAGGGTAGGAGTTATAGCTCAGAATAGGGACACTCGGGGGGTACAGGGGGCGGAGCCCCCGTCTAGGTGTGGAGAGCGCCGAAGGCGCTCGGAGCAGCTAGTATATATATATATATATATATATGACGTTTAGGTTTTCGTGAAGGTTTATATTATGAAAAATGATTTTTAGGTTATTTTCATATGTTTTTTTGAGATTTGATTCTCGACGTTTAAGTGCCCATTTTGGAGCGATTTGCAAGATATTTTGGAGGAGAGAGTTTTTTGGATTTCAGTATGACCAAGAATGAATATTGGAATTTTAAACGCAGTAAATCATAGAATACCCAACCTTTTAATCCAAAATTCCAACATTGACAGACTGAATTTCAGATTCCAAAAATCACCTCCTTAAAATTTTCTTGAAAAAGACGCCTAAATGGGCGTCGAAACGTTAACGTTGAGACTCAAATTTCACTGAAAATAACCAGGAACTAATTTTTCATTTATATTAAATTATATATATATATATATATATTAATTTAAATGTCAGTAAGTATTTAAATTGTGTATTTGAAAATTTTATTTTACTAATTGAAATAATGTTTATAATAAAAAAAATTTATAAAATAACGTTTTTCCAATGGACTAAAAAGAATAAAATAATTTTTCTATAAGCTTGAAAAAGTTTATGGATGAAATGCTTCATATTCAACGAAAAACTTTGGTTTTTATGAAGAGAAGGTTGTTTTTTTCTCTCGTGGATATATATAAAAAAAAGATCTTGCCATATATGCCATTTGAGGGGAGGAAACACATCTTCATTGGCGATACAACTGATTAATAAGAATTTATCATTAATTTTAATGCTATAAAATTTTTTTAAATAAGTTTAAAATGAAAATCTATTCTGAAATCAATATATCTTCTTCAGAATCCGTTGAAAAAAAATTAATCGGAGCTATACAAAAGGAGTTAGTTACTAAAAGTAATTAATCGCTAATTAATTACAATTAATTAATTATAATTCAATTATATTTCTTCTATATCTTCTAGGGATCCATTGGAATATCTATAAAAATTTTCAAAAGTCTATCTCAATAAAAAGTCGATGAAGAATCGATTTCAATTTGTCAAAAGAGCGAACAGACAGAGAGACACAGAGACAGACGCCAAGTGAAGTTAAGAAAAACGTTATAAAAACACATTATTTTTATTATTAGTAAATGTTTTGTTAATTTTGAGGAAACATTAATATGTTTTTTCTATATAGTATATTGATTTTAAAGTGGTAGCGACACTTTATCGATATTGGTCTTTCTTATTTCAATTATTTGATATAAAAAATGGTTTGAAAGAGAAATTCGAAGAGTAATGTAAATTTTAAGAAATTATTTTCTTTTATCGTTATATAATTAATTAATAGAAGGTTGATTTTCTTAAAAGTCAAAATCAGCTGTTGCAAAGCCACTTCTTCTCTCAAGTCATGGTTATTTTAAGCGAGTCCACATGATTTCAATATATCATGGTGGCTTAAATTAGATTTGGATGTCTCGAAGGATATCTTGACCCGCAGAATAGAACGAATGTCTGCCTTGGACCAATGTCACCGTCACCGTTTAACCTGTCGAGTGGTCTTCGATCATTGTGGAAAAACCTGGAGAAAAGAGAAGGAAGTGGGGTCTATTTGTAAACAGGAAACGGTGCTCGGGACTGGCATCACCGGGCAGCCATTTGGCGTCCCTCCAGAGCTCTGAATGTCATCGTACGTAGCGTACGCACCAAAATAATCCAAAACACACCACTTGTTTCTGACTTTTTGTATTTATGGAAAGAATCTAGCGGGTTTTCCCCCGTTCCATCTAACATCTGTTGGATAAACACAGTACAGCCTTCCTATTATTTTCAGAATGGAACAGACATTGAAAAATATCAAAATAAATAAATAAATAAAAGAAAAAATAAATGAATTTATGAATATATATATATAAAATGAGTACTTTATATATTGTAATATTTATATACATTTTAGTGAAACAAATATAAATTAAAATATGAAAAATAAATAAAAAACTTTTAACAATTAAAAAACTTATAATTATATGTCACTCCGCCCCCTGTACCCCCGAGTGGTACATAGTATTTGGTTGAAAGTAGTAAAAGGTTTTCATACATTTTGTTTCAATCAGTATATTACATAAAACATTCATTTCTTTTGTGTTCTTATTTAAAATATATTTTAATTTAATCAGTAAATTAATTATATATATTATTATTATTGTATATGGTATATATATGTATGTGGCTCAAAGATACTCGAAAGTTCTTGGCCGCAACAACCACATTTCTCCAAGTGTCCCTATCCTGAGCCCTTGTCCCATCTCTCTTACGTCCCTTCCTACGCGTCCTTGGTTTTCCAAGCGGACGTTTTCCAATCGGTCTCCCCACCAATATCTTTTGCCTCTCCCATTCTAGCCACGTGCCCTGCCTATCGCAGCTTTTTCCCTTTTATAACCCTAACTATTTCTGAAGATGCAGAGAGGCCATGCAATTTCTTGTTATGCAGTCTCCCCCATTCCCCGGTGACCTCATCTTTCTTTGGCCAATAAATGCAGGGAAGAATCCTATTCTCAAATACTCTGAATCTACTCTCATCTCCCAGGGTTATAGACCATGCCTCCCACCCATATAATACAATTAATAATTTAATAATTTTGATCCCCTTTAATTTTTTTTGATTCATTGTAATAAAATTTAAACAAATAAAAATTTCCACTTTGTTAATTTATATAAATTTCAAATTAAACTGATTGTGAGTGATACGCTTTGCCAATACTCTGAATAATTTGTGTATAGAAATATTGAATGTTCTTAGCGAGATTTTTTAACCTTTCACTCTCTTTCAAATAGAAAAGAAGAAATATTCAAATATTAGAAAGAATAAATAAAAATTAAGTTAATATAAATATGATCTAAATATTTTATTAAATTAATTAAAATGGGAACTTTTAGAATAAATTATCTAGTTGAATTGATATTTGAATATTAGAATTTAAAATAAAAAGTGATATATTATAATAATTCTTTGATTGGGAATCGCTATGATAATTCATTGTTTAAAATGCTTCCGCTAGGGACAGTGAGCCGATAGACGCTCTTGAATGAACAACGCGGAGAATTATATAAACTTTAAAAAATTAATTTCTGCGGTTATTGTTGACATATAAATAAAATTTATAGCCTATGTTACTCTAGGGGTATATAAGAATATTGTGATGTAATTTCATAGAAATCGGTTCAGCCAATTCTGAGTCTATAAAATAGTAATTTTCCGGACAGAGAGACAGACAGACAGACATGAAAAATTCTAAAGTCACTTTTGGATTCTAGAGGTCATGAAACGCGAAGATATGCAAAAATTTTTAAATTCTGAGCAATGTGCAGACAAAAACCTTTTTTTATATATATAGATAGATTTGAATTATTTTTATGATTAATTTAATCAAATAAGTAAAAAAATAAATATAAAAGAACTATTATAATTATATAAACAATGTTTATTTATTTTTAAGAAACTATATATTATATATAACCTCTTACTTTTGTACAACCTATGAGAGAGAGGAATGATCAGTACAGCGGGTCATCTAAAACTCTATCCTTGTTAGGGATAAATTTTCTCGATAGGTCTTGAACCCAGGATCACGAGGTTGAAAAGACTGCATGGAGTCTTTATATATATATATATATATATATATATATACAAATATTTACAATTTCTTGTTTATCCTTAATTTTAAATTAAAATTGATTTGAATTTACAGGTGAGTGCGGTGTTTTTACCCGCGATCATGCCTACTGAATGTGTAACTAACCCGTTACAACGGGAACTCGCTGATAGCATCATTCGAATGGCTCCCCTTGATGAACTGAGGATCCTCTTGGCTTGTGGAGCTAAGGTAAATTTTTCCATACCTTTATCTTCATTCAATTACTAATTCTTTCAAGTTTCTCAAGTCTATTTTAAATTATCTTTTCTTCTTGGATTCATCCACCGGTAGTTTTTATACTAACAACCTTCTTTCTTCTTCCCAATTGTTCGATGTCCATCATATTCTCCTTTATTTTGACTCTAATATAGATAATGCATTGATGATATGTAATTCCTCATTCTACAATTTTCACCATTAGGAGAATATCAGTGTGATCATATTTATTATATCCACCCCCCACCCCAATGTATTTTATGAAAAATTTTATTTTACAATACCATGAATACTTTATCTATAACTTTGATTTGAAATTAATAAATATTATTTTAGAAACAATAAAGGATTAAAATTTTGATTTTTGATTGAGTGCCGAAGTCAATAAATATTTATTTAATTTTATTTTTAAAAAATTAGAAATTTGTTTATCTTTCATTATATACAATAATATTATGATAAAAATTAAAATACTTTTATAATATAAAAAAATATTTTAGATTTTATTTAAAAACGATAAAAATAATTTAATTAATTTTATTTCAAGATCAGTTTTTAATTGTACTACTGTGTCTTTGTCTGCTGTTTTTAATTGTACTATCTGCTGCTTTTTATTTTCATTGATCATCGTTATAAGATAAGTGACAAAAAGGGTTAAATAATTTTTTATGTTTATAAACAAATCTCAAAAGTGCTTTAAATGAAATTAGGTCTTCATTACTTTACGCCTCCATAAAGTAGAAATGTAGTGTAATTTTATAAAGATATATTATCCACTCTTTAAGAAGGGTAATAGAACTAACTACAATAACTACAGGGGAATTTCTCTTTTGACGACATCGCATAAGACTCTCTCGAATATTCTCTCAATGAAATTACGACCATATGCAGAGAAAATATTAGGAGAATATCAGTGTGGGTTCATCTCCAGAGATATAGTTAGAATGGGCAGGACACGTGGCTAGAATGGGAGAAGATAAAATGGCAAAAAATATATTAGTAGGGAGACCGAGTGGGAAACGTCCACTTGGAAGACCAAGGACACGGTGGGTGGATAATGTGGGAAAGGATGTGAGAGAGATGGGAGAGGATAGGGCCTGGAAGGTTGTGGCTCAGAATAGGGACACTTGGAGAAGTGTGGTTGCTGCGGCCAAGAACTTTCGAGTTCCGTAGAGATAGATAGAAAGATATATTAAAATAAATGATCGTCATATACATATACTCGTATTAAATATTATCAATTAAATTTCAATGAATGTTTTCAAATAAATATTGATTCCAAAACACTTAAGTGAGAAATTAAAAATATTTATACTTAATATCAATATCTCGATAATATATAAATGAATTGAAATGTTGAATCATGACACAACTTTTTTTAAACTTTTTTTTTTAATGTGACTTTTAATTTTAACAAAAATAATAAACAAAAAAAAAATATTGAAATAAAATAGAGTAAAGCATAAGAAAAAAAATGAAATTAAATTAAAAACTATATATAATTTAATTTCAATTAAAATATTTATATTTATGAATTAATTTAATTTGTAAAATAATTGAAGTATATATGCATATTTAATTAGATTTGAAGGATTAAATAGTTTAAATCTTAACTATAACAGTTTATTTTTATTAATAATTACTTATGGAAATTTTAATTTTTTGTTGTTTTCTTGTGGAAATGATCAGATATTAAATTTGAATGAAATATTGATTCAAAATAACCCAAGTGTTATAAATTAAAAATATTTATACTTAATATCAATATCTCGATAATATATAAATGAATTGAAATGTTGAATCATGACACAACTTTTTTTAAACTTTTTTTTTTAATGTGACTTTTAATTTTAACAAAAATAGTAAAATATAAAAAAATATTGAAAAAAATTAGACAGAAAATGGAATAAAATTAAAACCCAAAAATAATTTAAAATTTCACTTAAAATATTTATATTTTTAAGAATTCATTTAATTTTCAAAATAATTGAATTGTATATTTAATTAAATTAAGCTAAAACTGTTCTTCTTACTTATATTTATTATATACTTATTCATCTCTTTTTTAACCAGATTTTTATCCTTTAATATTTATATTATTTTTTTTAATTAAAACAGACTTTTGAACTCTTACGTTTAATTTATATCTAAATTTGACCAAAGAAAATATAAACACTTCATTTCTTATATAAATTTATAGCAATCGCTCTTTTTGTTGGCACATCTTCATTTCAAGAACCTTTATAGTCATAGACAATAATGGTCCATTATAATTGGTACAAAAGAAAAAAAATTAAACAAATCATCTCTGTTTAACTTTACTGTTGCCTCGCACGTTTGTCTTCAAAAGGGCCCTTTGAACTTCCCTTCTGGGCTAATGACTTAGGCAAATCAAATGACTAATGCGTGATTTGCTTCTTGGTGACGTCCACTTGGCTTGGACAGTGAAGATAAAAACACGTGCCAGCTTCTTGCTGAATATTCAAACACGCAAACCCATCACATATGGACTTACATAAATCAATATGTGGAAATTTATAGTATTATATACAAAATTTGTAGCATATGATTTTTAAAAGGTCGTGATAAACAAACAAATCAACAACATTTGGTACAAGAACTACAAGATGATTACATTCAAATATCAAAAAACAAAACAAAAAAATAGAAATTGATACAACAATATTATTTATTTCATAATGCATCAACATATATAAATAAATATAAATTTATCTAGTAATATATAATAGAAAAAGAATTAATGAATATATGCCAAGAAAACTCTTACTCTTCATAACACTCAAAATTAATTCTCCTCAAATAAAAACAATATATAAACTATCAAACACATACTTTCTATTAATTTCATTACTCTACTACTTAAAGCTGTTTGATAATTTTATCTTAAAAATTTTATAAAATATATTTTATAATTCTTATAAAATTATATGAAGATATCTTTAATATAAAAAATACCAGTACATAATAAAGTTAACAAAATAATTTATCTTAAATAATATACAATAAATATACAATATATTAATTATATATATTATATTATAATTATTTTTTTACTTTTTTTCTTTAAAAATTAAATTATGAAAATATTTAGACATTTTACTTCTTTAAAATAAGAATAAGAGAATTACAATAATCATAATAATAATAATAATTAATACATGTATTAATTCTGATTCTAATTATAATCATCAAATTTTCTAATTAGCAATTAACCCTTCTCTATTGTTCAAATCTAGTAACTCATTTTTAACACAGTTGCAGCTGACCAATCGAACTAAAACTTTGCACACTTTTCAGATTTGGATGACAAAACATGAATATGAAATAAAGATTTCATTTCCCTAATTAATTAATTAATTAATAATTTAATTAATAAATTTTAATCCATCATTAAATATCATTTATAATCTCAAAGTATATTCAAATAAAACTTAAAACCTTAAAAATTTATTTATTAAAAAATTAAAAATAACATAAATAACTAAAAAAAAAATTAAGTTACAGTGTTTTAATTTTGTAGTTTAATTATTTGGCCTAGGTGAATGAACCAGTGACTCAGGGTTTGACCCCACTGCATTACGCCGTTTGGCAGAGGTATGCAGAAGCTGCTAGATTGCTTTTAGTCCGTGGTGGGGATGTCAATGCCAGGGATGAATGTGGATATTCACCCCTTCATCTATCTGCTGAACATGGGTATTTATTCTATCTAAATTATATAAATTATATTTGTTATTCATTCCATTGATTCTTCATTCTAGGTATACTGAATTGGTGGGACTTTTATTAGGACAAGGCGCACTTGTGGATTACAGAGAAGATAGTAGTGAACTGTTTCCTAGGACCACACTTTGCGATGAACCACTTCGGTTGGCTATCCGAAATCGACATGAGGACGTTGCAAGACTGTTACTAGAACATGGAGCAGACCCAAACAAACGGTGAGCAAAAAAATTCAATCACAATACCACTAACTTTTGACAGAACCAAACAAATCGGTTGAGGCTTAGGCGGGGTAAAGGTTCTCTATGATCAGTAGAACGGAACTCTCTCTCTCTATCTTGATTTCCTTGATCGGAGGCGCTACTTTTTATCAAGTAGGGTTCCAATTTTGATTCCGGAAGCTGGGTGGACTCTATATCAATGACCCCAGCCAGCTAGAGGAATTCCCTTGTCAGGAGGATGAGAGACAAGCGCGTTTACCCCTAGACTGCATGGTGTCTTCAACCACAATACAAACAACAATATTTTAAAAAATATTCATTTAGAATTAGTTTAGTAATTGAACAATATACTTTTATTATTATTACTATAAGTATTCCTACTTTTTCCTAAAAAAACACACCTATCAAGATTACTTTCACTTGAACAGTCACTTAAATTATCCTCCAAGTAAAATCGTTTTTTAAATTGCCTCTTCATTATCAAAAATCCACTCTCTGATCTACATTTAAAAAAATCAAAATTTATCTTTGATCAAAACGTAAATAAGATTAATATGAATAGATTAACCTAGCCTCCTTATTTGTCAAATTTTAATATCCTGTTTCTTTTTGATGTTGCTCAAATGAACAATCTTTGATTAGGCATTGACATGTTGGATTTTTAGAAAAGGGGATAACACTAAAATCACTCATCTAATAAAATTGTTCTTCATTTTCACTAAGTCGACAAAGATAGTATTGCGATCACGAAAATTTTCGATGTCGAGATTTTGATGTTTTTATACGTTTTGAAGGTCCCTGAATCATTTTCACTAAACTTAAGAAAAATGTCTGTGTATGTAGACAAGATTACACAAAAAGGGTTTGAAAAATGAAGGTAAAAGATTTAAATTTAATATATGTTAATTAATAATTTAATTGAATAACAATAGTATACTGTAAATTTAACTTTTTTAATTAATTAATTAATCCAATTCAACTATACTTAATTTATAATTTAATTAATTAAATTTAATTTAAATATAATATATGTGTTAATTAATCCAATTCAAATTGCGAGATAGTCGAGTGGAGACACTCCAGATTTTTTTAATCTCTTTTTTATCATTTTGTAGATTTTCAAATTTATTTGTCTATTTCTATAAAATGAATAAAGAAAATTAAACAATTGTGTAATATTAATAATATTCTTAAAAATAAGAAAAAAATAAATAAATAAAAAAAAGAAACACCCACAATCACATGTAGCACAATTCATTAAATTTGTAAGAATATAAATTTCAAAGAATAGAACAATGAATTGCTGTGTTTTTACTATCTCGTAAGAGATAGTATTGCGATCACGAAAATTTTCGATGTTGAGATTTTGATGTTTTTATACGTTTTGAGAGTTCCTGAATCATTTTCACTAAGGTTGAGAAAAATGTCTGTGTGTGTGTATATATATGTGTGTGTGTGTGTGTGTGTGTGTGTGTGTATGTATGTAACCAAGATTACGCAAAAACTGTTTGAGCTAGAATGATGAAATTTGGTACATGAGCATTATTCAAAATTCGTAGTTTTCTATCAACTTTTGAAAAATGTAGCTCAACCGGAAGAGGGTCATTACCTACAACGTTTTGATTTTTTTTCCTCTAAAGTGACCGTAAAAATAAAGATATATGTTTGATAATTTTTCACATGATTAATAATTGTATAAAACTGCTATATATAGAATTTCAGCTTGATTGATTTTCTGAAATTACCAGAATTAATATTTTAACACTGCAAATCTCACGCGCCAACACGTGACGTGATGCCATCAACAAAAAGCCAAACATGCGCTGGTTTAATATTTATTATTTATAATTTATAATTAATTAAATTTATTTTAAATATAATATATCATGTTATTTAATCCTATTCAAATTGCAAGATAGTCGAGTGGAGACACTCCAGCTAATTTATATTCTTTACTTGACTCGCAGCCCACCAACTATAATTAATTTATAATGAACTTCTCACTACTCTATTTTCAAATATTTGATAGAAAAAAATATACAAAGTAGGATTTATTATAAATATATCAAAGAATAAATGAACATAAATAAATGAAATTTTCTGATATTTTTTTTTAATGAAAAGATGATGGAATTATCATTTATTTATTTCTAGCAATTGTTTTTAAATATTATTTTTGTTCTTAGAAGAGGTGAGTGCGGTAAAAAAAATAGAAATAAGAATGTTGAAATCAAATTTCACCTGGCATCAAGTTTATTTTTAAATAAATTTTATTTGAAGTGAAGAAACGAACCATAAGATGCGCTGTTGGTTATCTCCCCTTGCTCCCACTCCTCATTAACAATACTTTATTAGCTGGCCTTGTATAGGACACTGGCCCTGTTATTTAAAGCAACGAATAGGGATGCTTCCGTATAGGCTTGGGTTTTTTGCGACATGGTCTATTTTTAAAAAAGTGCGCATTTATTAAATGAAAACTAGTCTTTATTCGTTTCTGATATGCTTCAGGTATTTCTTCGGTTCGGAAATTAATCTTGTCTCACCATTGGACTTGGATTTTCTTCGATTACTATTAAATTTTGGTGCTCATCCCGATACTAAAGATCGTGCTGGACTTACACCACTGATGAAAGCAGCTCGTTTGCCACAGGTGAAAAATATAATTCCATCTATAATAACTTAAGAATTCAATTTAATGGTGTTTTTTTAAATTTTCAATACTTTTATTATCAGTGGAGAGTGGTTTACCTTGGGACACTTTTTTCAATCTTTTTTTTTCTAATTATTTTCTATTGATTAATTCTTCTAAAAACTTATTATTAGATAGATTTAGTGAATAACTTTCAATCTCATATGCATTAATGTGATAAATTTTAATAAAATATTCAATAAAAAGTTATATTTTCTAATTTTGTTTAAATGTCATTATAAAATAAATTTTATTTTTAAATAATTTCATTAAAAATTCAATTTATAACTTATCGAAATTTATATAAAAGTTACTAGGTACAAATTCTAAATATAAAAATCATATAAATTTTAATCTACTGTTTCAATGGAATCAAAAAAACATATCTCACAATTGGATTGTGCTGCACTTTCTCTAAATCTGTAAAAATTAAGAAATAATTTAAAATCTAGGACGAAAAATAAATTTATTTCGAGGTGCACTATGTTCCAAGGTAAGCCACTCTTCTATATTATGATGATGGTGATGCTGATTATTATTATTATTATGATTATTAATATTATTATTATTATTATTATTATTTGCGAATAGACCCTGAGGACCACGTAGACATTAAAGATAAATGATTAATTATTGAATTTCCCAAGGCTCAATCTCGAGTCTTCAGTGTGGTAGGCTGTCGTGCTAGCCACTAATCCACTGAAAAGTCTATATTATGATATTTTTTTTAATGTGAAATAAATATTCTAATTTCTCTTTTCTCTTTTCTTTTTTTTCTAATATATATATATATATATATATTATAGATAAATATAATAGAATTAGTAAGTTCAAGAGAAAGTGATTAATACTTTTAAAGTCATAGTGTTAAATTTAAATTGACCTGTTATATCATTTTTTTTATTTTATTCTGTCTTTTAATGGAAATATTTCTTGTAAGTCTGTTTCTTAAATAGATATTGAATCACAATGAATTTCAACTAAAATGTTCTTTATGAATATCAGCCATTAAAAATCACTTATTCAATCATCAATTTATCAATTTTTTTTTACTTACTATTCAAGTTATTCCAATAATGATCAAATTTATTTATATTTACTAGATTTTTGATGGAAATAGCTAAAGATAGAGACGTTTAGTTGATTGTGATTCTGCGGCCAAATTTTAGTTTGTAGAACCACAGAGATAGATAGATATTTATTTATAAGGATTATAAGACTGTTATTTTTTTTATTTCAAATATTAAATATTTAATATTGGAAAAATAAAATATGGTATTCAAAATTTTAATAGTTTTGTCGATAATTGTTGTTAATGGTAAAGTCTTGATAATGTAGGAGAATTGAGATAGTTGGAATTGAATGGAGTTGGCATGAGAGAAAATAATCAGGTTAAATGTATTATATATATTTGGACACATTTTTATTATTCAATATCTTTATATTTATTAGTGATAATGAGAAAGATGGGGGAGGTTATGGATTGAAGGATTGTGGCTCAGAATAGGGATACTTGGAGAAGTGTGGTTACTGCGGCCAAGAACTTTCGAGTTCCGTAGAGCCACAGAGATAGAAAGATAGATAGTAGAAAATTCAATTTAGAGGACAATTCAGGCTGAAAATAAAATGATGAATAATTATACAATTATTTATTAATATTTTTAATTCTAGTACTAATTAAATGAAATAAATTGATTTTAGGGGATCGAGTCTGTTCTCCTATTACTGTCTTTTGGCGCCGATGTCAATGCTCAAACAGATGCACGTCATGATCATCGTACCGTTCTTCACTACGCCATTTTATCAGGAAGTCAAGCGATCGTTGATTTGCTTATTAAACAAGGAGCACGGCTAAATTTCCCTCCTGAATACCAAAAACCCACCCCACTTGATCTAGCAATTATTAAAGGAGATGTTGGTATCGTTCAACTTCTTCTTCGAGCTGGTAAATTTTAATTCTTTTATTCAAAGTAGCGATAAATTTTAAAAGTTAAATTGTCAAACAAAATGTGTTGTTGTTTTTAGAAATGATTAACCCAGATGTGGATTAAATAATTTGGGGTCCGCTGATGGGAAAAGTTTTATAATTTTTAAAATTTTTTTATATATATCGTAAATATTAGAGATCGACAAAACCAGTTCCTTGATCTCAATTCTGTGACATCCCATCTAATGTTGATAAAATTTCTACTAAAGGGCCAAATTCCAATCTATATATAAGCGTAATAACATATAACTAAATAACATATTACAGTATCATCAGTAGTGAATGTTATGATCCTTTAAGATCTCCTTCAGGACTAGTTGGACCAGTAGTTTTTCATTATTCATTCATGATCCTTCATTACAGGATTTTGCTACGCTATTCTCCGATACTTTCAAACGAAAAACTTAATGGCTGATTTTAAAACTAAATATTTATGAATTCCTTGAAAGGAGCTGCTTTGCCTATCTTTAATAACTATAATATTAACTAAGGGAATTAGTGGACTTTTGGGGCATAAGTGGATGTTATTGTAGAAAAAAATAAGAGATTGTAAATTAAATTGAATTCCTTTTTCTAGGTGCTGACGTGCATGCAAGTTCACCTATTATCGGTACACCATTACATGTAGCTTGTGCCGATAATATTCCTAATCGATTGGAGATTCTCTGGCTGTTATTGGAGGGTGGAGCAGACCCGAATTCGATCACACCCAGTGAGGATGGGTCACCGTTAAGGCCTCCTCTCGCTGAATATCTTGCAAGCAATGAGAAACCCAGTCGAGCTGTCATTCAACTTTTGCTCAAATTTGGCGCGAGGGTCAGTATAACGATTTCTGGATGTAAACCTATAGTACAACTTATATTTATACAATCTCCGAAAAAATAATTTTATCTCTGTAGTATAATAATTGTATCTCTTTGACAATAATGAACTAGAAAATTTTTAACCGCAATTATCACATTCCTCCGACCATCCCTATCGAGTCACCTCCATCCAATTCCTATCCTCTCCTAATTCTCTCATATCCACCTATATATTGGATAAAATTATTTTTTCGGAGAATGTATAAATATAAGTTGTTTAGGTGCATTTAAAATTAAAAAAAAAATAATAAATTTTTTTTTAAATATCACATTATTATCATCTATATAATATACATGTAAATAAATCTAAGAGAGAAATTACTTATTATTTTTTTTTAGGATATTAATATTTATTTTTGTTTAATTGCTTTTAGGTGGTGATGAAAACGCAGTATCGCGATCCACTTGGTATTCTTAACTCTTTACAAAATTTAATTAAAAGTCCTGATGTAATACGCACTATGATGGAGGCGGCTGAATCGTTCGATCTGTGTATGATTCGACGTTCATCAATGTTAACTCAAGAACAAAAAAATTTAATTTTAGATTATGCCCAATCTCCGTTGCCCTTAAGACAACAAGCAAGACTTTTCTTTCGAAAGTGTTTTGGTAAAAAATTACCTGATATTGTTTTTCATCTTCCTATTCCAAGGGTTTTACATCGATATTTACTCTATGATTTTTGATCCAATGATATATATTGAAAAATTGTTTCAATCAAAGTAAACAAATATTATTGTGATCAATAATTAAAAGTATTAACAAATCAAACACCCTTTCCCATTTTTGTACCTTAATATTATTTTTTAAAAAAATGCTAACATTAACTTATTTTTCTAAGAAATAAATAAAGGATACTTTTTTGTATTTTTATTCTGAAATATAAAATCTTGAATAAAAATTTATTGTTTTTCATTGACCCTGTATCTGTATTTATCTTTTTTATGATTTTAACTTAAACATTGATTTAATTTTTTTTTAAATTTTACTCACTCATTTTTCCTACCCTTAAAGTTGAAAATTTCAAATTCAACCAAATTCTACTTCTTAAGTTTATTATTCATTTGAAATGGTCCAATTATTAAGGATCATATTTAATTTAAACATATACAATTTTATTAAATATTATTGAAAATTAAATAATTTATACAATGTTTTTTTTTAATTTTTCTCCTTTTTTTCCCTAAAGTCAAACCTTGCCTATTCTTTTATGAAAAGAGAGTTAACGAACAACATATTTACTAGATTAATTTTCTGACTGTTATCTTTAGGTCTTTTACATATAATCGTTTTATTTAACACATATGTTTCATATATAATCGATTGATCGATTGCTAAAATATAAAGATAATAGCTGATGTGTTAATCGTTCACTTTTATAATTCCTATCAGTATGATTAAAACATTATTTCGGGAACATCCTGTCCATCTGTCCATCGATTGTATTTTATACTTTAAGAAAATGGCTTCATTTATCTTTAGTCAAATTTGGATTAATAATTAGATATATTTTAAATGTTGGATAAAGGTTAAAAGAGTAAAATGCTCACTGGATGGCCAATTAAAACTATAAACCGGTAATTATTATTTTTTTTATTCCTCTTACAAATTCAACTTTGTAGTTTATTAATAAATCTTCATTTCAAATAAATATTCTAATTTCATAGAAAGTGACGGAACAAAGGTATTCTCTAGATAAATTATAGGAAAATTTCGATAAAGACCTATAATTAAAATAATTAATTAAAATTTTAAATTAATTAAATTAAATTTTAAAATTAATTAAATTTGAAAACTCTTAAAATTTTTTTTATTTTCACTAAATTTTATACAATCTTTAAGAAACAAGTCTTTTTCATATGTATAATTTTTATTCAAAACGTTTCTCTCAAAATATGTTTTTTTTTTCTTTCATAGATTTGTTTATATAAATTATCCTATTTTATTATATTCGGATTAAAAACTAATTTAAATTAATTATTAATTTTCAAATAATAATGATTCAAACAAACATTGCATAATTATAGGTCTTAACTTATACTCGTATAAGATAATATTTCAAACAATATTCTTTTTTTATATATGTATTTAATATTAACAAACACAAATGAAACTATTAGTTATCCTTTGGATAATTTATTTTACTCTTAAATAGACTTTTGCCTACAATATGGTAACTTGTTCAAAAAGATTAGAGCGCACTTTCATGCATTTAAGCAGAAACCCTACATATTGATTCCAGCAATATAGAAATGATTTTTGAAAAACATGCGAAGAGATATGTATTCATTATTACATTAATAAATAACAAAATAATACCCAGTGAAAATTAAAACCAGTCTAAAATTTTTTTTTCACAAAAATTGCCTATCGACGATGATGATCTCAAATGGTATCATCCTTCTCCATATGTCAACACACTCAGAAAGAAATATTCAATTTTTGCTCGTGTAATACAATATGATAAATTTTAAATATGTATTCTAAATCTAAAGGTATAGCTTATGTATATTTAATCAATAAATGTATAAAAATCAAATAAATAAATATTATCCAATATATTTTTAATCAGCATGATAGAAAGTGATTTTATTGTATAGGGTGGGGCAACAGCAATTTGCTTATTTAGAAAGTTGATAAAGTTGTCTGGGTTTATCAGGGCTTCAATAGCGCATGTCCTGCTTAGTTACACATCCCGAAGGATCCAAGTGATCTTCATCGCTATATTGGCCAGTATATCGTCTGATTAAGCTCCCTGCTAGTATTTTTTGACGATTATTTAATACCACTTCGTTGTAGAATTTTGGCTTATCCAAGGAGCAACTATCACCAATATACCAGCCGATATACTGGGAAGAGTTAAACAAATCATCTCTGTTAGATTTACTCAGTGTATTGAGAATAATGAACGCTGTCTGTCCGATATCATCTTTAAAATTTTATAAACGTAAAAATTGAATTTATAATTACATTACTTTTTTTTTATTTATATTTTAAATAAACAAGAAATTTTGCTCCACCCTCTACTATCAGTGATAACTGACAATGAAGAGGTTATCAAGAAGTCTCCTGGTTTTCAACTTTATTTTCCATAAACAAAATGAACTAATATATACTTATATTTGATTTATAAAAATAAAGATAATATCTAAAATATATTTCAAATAATTTTCTCAATTCAAAAATTTATGTCTATTATAGTATATTCTTTGTTTTAATTATATTCTTTGTATTGTATTATTAAAAGATTTATTAATTTTCATGCATATTTTTAATTGAATTCAAATGAATTCAAATTAAGAAAATAACACTTTAATTTTTCAATTCTTATAATTGTAAAGTATACTCGTATATATATATAATAATTATAACCGCTGCATAATTGATCACCCTAATATTTAATTACAAAATATTAATTAACAATACTAATGAAAATCAAGAAAAATTAATTAATTAATCCAACAATGTACAATATATCGTAAGCAGATAATTGGTATCTACTTGTAAATCATCAAGATTTTCATGACAGATATATTCATATTGATTTATTTTTTTAGATTTGGAAGGAAAAAATACTTATGGATGAACCGAGAACTTCAGGGGATGGTGCATCCACGCCCAGTCTTCAAGTAGAAATATTACCTTGTAATGAATCAACCTCAGGAAATGATTTCCAAATCATTTCCAATGATTATCAACAAAATTATATCAAAGGTAATAATAATATACGTTTAAATATTTAGATACTATAATTGCACAAGATATTGATATTTGAAAAGAATTTAAAATCAAATTGCATTGTGGAAACGTTTATTATTATTCACTTAAAGCTCATTTCATCAATATTATTGTCTAGAAATATTATATCAAAATTTAATCTTTAAAATTTTACCGATGATATTTATAATATTATGTGAATGTGTTTTTAAGTTCTGGATATTGTTTATATTTGAAATAATAAATATAAATTTTCATTTAATTGGATTTTTTATATTACTTTATATAAAGATTTTGATAAGTGTTTAAAAAATAACTTTATAATTTTTTAAATTTTTTTTCTCAAAATTGTATGTATGAAATATGTTATTTAAAAATCTAAATTTAATTTTAATTTCAAACTAATTATATAATAATATAAGAGTTAATTATTTTAATTTATAATTTAAATAAATTATTATTATTATTTTTCTATTTTTATTTAAATAGATTTAAATGAAAACAATCAAGATAATGGTGACAAAGGGGAAAGAATCACTCCATGTTCTGGTCGTGTATTTAAGCATGAATTTTTACGTTTTGGATGTTTTAACTGTCCAATACTTAGCAATACATTTCACGAAGCTCATTTGGAATTGGCTTATCAACGTTACTCACATCGACAACGGCAAATTTCATTAATCATAGTCAACTTTGTTGATTTAATTTTAAAGGTAAAAAACATTTAAATTAATATTTCATCACTAATACAATTAATCACTATATATCACTATATGTTTATTTAAGGCCTCTTTGGCTACCATTTGGGCGGTTAATCGTGAAGACCGATTAAAAAATAACAAAGAAGAAAATGATGGAAATCTTGTATGGACGGCCTGCACTACGGTAGCAAATGTTGCTGTTTGCGGTCTGGGATGCTGGCGTTGTTTTGCCAATAATTATTTACAATGGACAGCTTTTGCAACATGGCTGTTACTCTCTATTCAAGGTAAGTAAAATTTCCAAGATGACGATAAATTTCTAAGAAAATTATATGCTTATTTTTATAATTCAGAATCCTTGCAAGTAGAGAATATTTATAAACAATACTTATTAATATAATAATGAAATTATATTATAATCATTATTTCAAAATCAGAACTAAATTCTTTCATTCTCTCTAGGTTTTATCGGACAAGGTGTAGGATTCCTCATGCCAGAACATTTAGTCTGGTATATACTTTTCATCGTCTTTGTAACTTATGCTATGCTGCCTTTACCATTATGCTGGTGTACAATTCTTGGATGGTTGACAACGATGATCCATTTAGTTGAATCTAGTATCTATCTTCTCTCTTATAAAAATATGGTAAAAAATAATATTTTATATCAAGTTAAATTTCATATAAATTTACAAATTATTTAGAAGAAGAATGAATTCATATTACATTTTACTAGAGATGAACAGGTTCTGAAAATACTATTTTATTTTTTTATTTTATTTTTTATAAAATTGTAATTTCTGATTGTATTATTTCTTTAAGATTTGTAGTTTTACTCCTGTAGTAAATAGTACTGTTGATATTATTTCAACATTGTTTTATTATTTAATATTATTATAGTAGCAAAAATTTTAAATGAAATTTTATGAAATTCACATATTGGAGTGCTTTTAAAAAGAAAAGATGTGTAAAATTCTCATTTTTTTTTGTAATTAATGTAATTAAACAACAGGTGTGTCGATAAATATAAAAGGATATCAAAATTAAAACATGGCATATATAGATATTTATGAATATAATTATTAATATATTGATAATAATAATTATTATTAATAAATTTTATATCTTTTAAAAATAATTATAATTATTTAAAATCTTAAGTAACTAAAGAACTTTTCAAAATTATGTTTATAAAAATTTTAAATAAATATTATTTCATAATTTTTTTAAATTAAATACTGTATATGCTATTTGAATAATAATTAGAAAGTAAATTTATTTTAAAAATAATGAAAATTATAAGAATTAAAATTTTTGTATTTTTACTTATTATTTACAAAAATTTGCTGAACAGAGATATTGAATTCGCGTTTTTTTTTCTAATATCTAACTTAATGAGAAAGTCTGGTCTACAGTTGATCGGTTTGGCCTGAACCCGCACTGATATTCTCCTAATATTTCCTCTGCATATGGTCGTAATTTCATTGAGAGAATCTTATATAAAATCTTATATAAAAAGAGAAATTCCCCTGTAGTTATTGCAGTTGGTTCTATTACCCTTCTTAAAGAGTGGGATAATAACTGCCTCCTGCCATTCTAAAGAAATCTTTTCCTTATGCCAGATCGAAAGAACTAATTTATGCATACACTCTACTAAAGGTTTTCCTCCATATTTTAATAATTCTGCTGAAATCCCATCTATTCCCGCAGCTTTATTATTTTTAAATTATTATTAGCATCTCTAATTAAGTCTAACCGTGCCTGATAACCCTTTTTAATATTTTTAATTCCCATGTATAGATCTCTACTACTCTTGTTGCGGTTACTTTCTTCTATTTCTAATATTTTATTTTTTAGACTTTCTCTTTTTACCGACCGACGATAGTAAGGGAGGTATTGTTTTCACACCAAATTTCACATGTGGAGATTTTTACATATCTCCACGAATCATGCATTTTCTAAACAGAAAAAAGTATTTTTAGCATGATGTCTGTCCGTCCGTCCGTCTGTCCGTCTGTCCCTCCGTATAAATGTGTACAGCCTGAACGGCTCAACCGATTTTGATGAAATTTGGTCTATTTACTTAATGCATCAGTGGGATGAATTGATCAACTTTTGGTGCAATTCCGGAAACCGGAAATGGTAGTATTAGCGATCGACGATAGGAAGGGAAGGGTTATTTTCACACCAAATTTCACATGAGGAGATTTTTTTATATATCACCACGAATCATGCACTTTGTATTGGTTTTATCCTCGAGAAAAATCATATTTATTAGTTTTTTCTTGATTTAAAATTATATGACGTCATCCAGCCATTCATGACGTCACAGCCTGGTCTTGCATATATATTATAAATAAAATAAAATTAAAAATGTTTATATTTATTATTTATGTATCCATATCTGTTTTTTATTACATCTATATATATAAAAGGCAATGTCTGTGTGTCTGTCTGTGTGTCTGTCAAATACTCAAAAACTACCCGTCCGATTACGGTATAACTTTCAGGGATTGTTGTGGGCATCCCAGGGAAGGTTTTAATCTATCTATATATATAAAAGGCAATGTCTGTGTGTCTGTCTGTGTTATTGTTTTGTGTTTTGTACATATATATGTAAAATAAAGAACAAACAGAAATAAGAAAATAAATTTTAATTAATATAATTTATAAAAAAAAATAATGTTCATAAACTTAGAATATTAATTATTTAATTAATTAAAATCTACTTAAATAAATTCAAAGAGCCACAAATATATTAGTAAATATATAAATAATAATATGAAATAGTCAATAAATCTTACTTATTATACTAGGAAAATTTGTTGTTGCTTAAATTAAAATATATTTTCCAAGAAAACAAATATATATCTTATCTACTTATACTGATTGAAACAAAATGGATGAAAACCTTTTACATACAGACTTTCATCCAAATACCATGTATCATTCGGGGGTACAGGGGGCGGAGCCCCCGTCTAGGTGTGAAGAGCGCCTGGAAGGCGCTCGGAGCAGCTAGTTAATAGATATATTAAAATTATTTGAAATTGTTTCTGTAGCTGGAAATTAATTTACTTCAAACCGTCGGTCGGTTCGGACCTGGCCACAGGTCAATTTATTTTGTTCCTAATGATTTTCGTCACTATTTTCCTGCTATTAATATATTCTAATCTATCTACTTCGCATTTGCTAATAACCCATTGTATTTTGGCTTTTTTCCTAATCTCTATTACTTCTAAACATTCCTCATCGAACCATGGTTTATATTTTTTGTTATTTTTAAAACCTATATACTATTTGAAGCTGCCGTTTTAATATTTGATTGTATTTTTTCCCATATTTCTTCCGGTTCATTCGTCTCGTCATACCATTCATGGGTCGTTTTTCGATTTTATATTTTAATTTATATTCCTCGTTTTTAAAATTATCTAAATTGTATCGTTTTTGACTAATTTCTCCTAACTTAGTGTTACTCGTCGAGAGCCGTTCTCTCAATTTTATTACAAGCAAATAATGATCTGAATCACAATCTGCCCCTCTATACACTCTAACATCCAGAATATTAGACTGGCGTCTTCGGTCTACCAGTACATGATCAATTTGATTACATGTTTTTCCGTCTGGCGAGTTCCATGTACCCTTATGAATATTTCTATGTCTAAAAAATGTGCGTTTTATTATCAAATCTTTTGCGGTCACGAAACTTATTACTCTAACCCCATTGTCGTTGCTTGTTTCATGGAGGCTCTCTTTTTCTATGTATGGTCTAAATACATATTTCCTCTTTCCCAATTTTGGCGTTAAAATCACCTAATATTATTTTACTGTTATAATTTGGGACCTGATCTATTAAGGCTTCTAATTCCTCATAAAATTTATCTTTAATTTCCCCCTTTTATCCTCTGTAGGTGCATGCACATTTATCAACGTCATTTATAAATTTTTCCCTTGAGTACTAACATGGATATCCTATCATTTATGAATTCTATATTTTTAATTGTGGTGGCTACTGGTTTTCTAATAATAAAGCCAGTTCCCAGTTGATGCCTTTCAGATCCGCCGTATAAGCAAATATATTGTCCAGCATCAATCCTTCCTTCTCCCACCCACCTCATTTCCTGTAAGGCGATTATATCTAAATCATATTTTTTAATTTCCATTACTAAGTTTTGGAATGCCCCCGGTTTATATTCCATGTTCCTAATTTTATTTCCCTCATTTTACTAGCCCTGATCTCTCTGTAATGTGGTTGATGTTTCATGATTTTATTTTTGTGGAGAAGAGAAATCACCTCTTCGTGTCCAACCTCCAATTGGAGGAACAGCTGTAATGGAGAAAATTTAAGATTTACATCTAATTATAATAAAAGAGAATATATATTGAAAATAAAGTCAATTATATACTCAATCAATTAATTAATTAATTCATCATTTAGCTAATAGTACTCATAAGATATCACTAAATATAAATACAGAATATAAATATTTCATGCACAAGTTATAGTAATAAAAAGTAGTAATAAATAGTAAAAAATAAAAATATATAGAAATAGGATATCTCCTAAAAAATTTAAGAAAAAACCCACAATGTAACGAACAGAAAAAAATCAAATATCAATTAAACGAAGAGAGGTTAGAATTAAAAATACTTTCAGACTATATTAATGAATTAATTAAGCTTCTAATGCTTATGATTATATATTAGAAGTTGTGAAATAGAGTAGAATAAAACAAAAGGAAAAATGAAATAAGAGAAAGAGAAAAAGAAAATAGATATCGTTGCCGCTCTTTTCCTTGGATGATGACTTGTCCATACAATTACAAGATTATTATAATTCTTGTAATTCGTAGTGCTGTATAAATAGTATCAATGGATCGAGTGACACACTAACAATACAATCATGCAATTATAAAAAATTTTAGAAATAAAAAACACTGAGAAAAAGCTTGAAATTCAGGAGCATGAAATGCAGTCGACCACTCTCGTTCCGAGCTGCCCCAAACCCAATAATAATGAATTTTTTTTTTTAACTTAATTACCGAGCCGAGGCTACGGTACTATGATATTATAATACGTATATTGATAATTCTCCAAACTGCTAATGGACCACTACCGGGCTTCCAGTATGTTTTAGAGAATGGGTAACGTACTCTAAAACATACTGGAAGCTCGGTAGTGGTCCATTAGCAGTTTGTTGGTTGGCTGGTTGGTGATTTCCGTTGTTTATCTCAGACTTGGGCTGTCTCCCTTGTCCTCTCGATCTTCTTCCCCTCTTGACACTGGTTGCCGCTGGATACCTGGCTCGTGCACCCCTTTCCGCTCTGGTCCTTCCGTTCCGCAACAGCACCTCATTGTCGCGCGATCCTCTGGTTTCCTTCACTCACTCCACTCCTTCCTCCAATGGTCAGCCCACTCACTTGGTGTAAGCTCGTTTCACCAGATCAAGGCACATATCTCTGATTTCCTCAGTAATTATTATTGTTTTAGGATCAACAATGTATAATTAATCAATTAATTGGAAATATATTGCTTTATATAACGGTCAATTGTGCAGGCGTATATATAAAATATTTGACGGACCGAGGACAAAGGCGTGCTTTTTTGGAAACTCACTTATCAATGGAAACCCAGTGTCGTACACAGAAAGAAAATGATCGTCAAGAAAAATTACTTCTCTCAGGTATTAAAAATATCTAGCTTATTTTTTGAATTGACTATTTTTTTATGAATAGTTTATTTTAATTTTTTAATTTAATTTTAATTTAACTCAGGGTAAGTGTTCATACGACCAATATATGTGGTATTCTGGGTCTATATAAAAAAATCTGGATTGTCTCCACTTGACTATCTTGCAATTTGAATTGGATTAATTAACATATATTATATTTAAATTAAATTTAATTAATTAGATTATAAATTAAAATTAATAAATAATATTTATTAAACCAGCGCGTTTTTGGCTCTTTGTTGTCGTGTACTTTCAGAGATTCAATCATGCGGAAATTCTATATATAGCAGTTTTATACAATTTTTAATCATGTGAAAAACTATCAAACATATATCTTAATTTTTACGGTCAGTTTAGAGGAAAAAAAATGAAAACGTAGTAGGTAATCGTTCTCTTCCGAATGAGCTACATTTCTCAAAAGTTGATAGAAAACTACGAATTTTGAATAATGTCCGTGTACCAAATTTTACACACACACATTTATCTCAACCTTAAATTAAAATGACTCAGGGACCTTCAAAACGTATAAAAACATAAAAATTTCGACATCCAAAATTTTAGTGATCGTAATACTATCTCTGGCGAGATAGTAAAAATGCAAAATCTATTTTAAAATTTAAATTTATGTATTTTGAAATTACATAGTTAGATTTTATAAAATAGAAAATGAAGAAACATGAAATTGTTTACCGATCCTTTTATTTATTTTTTTTTTAAGTTAATAGAGATCGTTGTACACAAAGAAAGAAAAATAAGGCTGAGATACATTCTGGACCCTCTTTGTTACACTCCTTCAAAATAAATTTAACTTTTATAAAATAAATATAATTATATGCATTATCATTTATTTTTTCAAACGAATCTAAAAATTTTATTTTGTTTTAGCTTATATAGCAGTGTTTTTCAACCTTTTTCATTGAATGGCACCCCTGACGGGAAATTAAAAAATCGCGGCACCCTTAAATGTAAAAGAAAAAATAATGGCAGTCAATTTATTTTTTAAATCTAGTTTTATTATGAAGTCTGTACTTTATGATTGAAGTACATACAATGCGACGCTTTTTAATAGATATAAGTATATAGAAGACAAGTGTGCATATCATTCTTCGTTGACTGTGCAACTGTGAATCAAGAATCACTCGTCTAACTCTCCCACTCTAAATTCGGGCGAACTCGACTTACGTCGTGCGCATACATAACATCGAACCTTATATCAAACAAAATATCTAATAATTACTATATTGAAACTATTATCCATGTAGAAATATTTTGTGGTGTCTATTGCAGGATCTCGCGGCACCCCAAGCGTGGCGTTGAGGCACCCCAAGGTGCCGCGGCACCCCGGTTGAAAAACACTGTTATATAGTAATATAATAATAAATAAAAACATAATTTAATTTTTCTAGTTTTACCAGACTTTGTTGCCAAAGAAATAATCAGAGATATCGCAAAAGAAGAAGAAAAAGGTTCATTTGTTCCTAATCAATTTCATAAAATTTATATACATCGTTATGAAAATGTGAGCATTCTTTTTGCGGATATCAAAGGTTTCACTGGTAACCTCTATTTCATTATTATTATCATTTTATAATTAATTACTCCAGATGTCGGTAAACTATAACTCTTGGGTTATAAACACTCATTTGATAATTTCTAATTAGAAACTTAATATAAAAATAGAAATTAAACATTATTTATAAACACGAAATAATAATCCAAAATTTTATATATTTGATATATAATTGGGCTTTTATAGATTTATAGAATTATTTATTTTCCTTTCTTTTTTTAAATTATATACTTAAAATAAAAATATTATTATTATAAAATTCAGGTAATTATATGAAAATATTTTAATAATGAAATTTCTTTAAAACTATCCTGAATATATGAATTCAATGGATTCCTTTCAAAAAAATTAAGATCATATTTATTTTCATATTAAGATGATTTTTCATTTAACTCATCTCCACATCACTCCAAAATTAGCCAGGGAACCTCATAATATATTTGTCAAAATCCCAATTTTTAATTACTCAGTAAATATATTTCAATATTTTCTTTTACCATAAAAAAAAGATCACGATAAAATATATAGAATCCAATTAAAATCTTTCTATTGGAAGAATTTTCAGAAACCTATTTAACTAATGGAAAAGTCAAATAAATATTTTATATTAAATATGGTAAAAAATAAAAATTCTTTTGAATTTAGATCCCTCATAATACGAGAATGAATTGTAATTTATTTTAATTTAAAAAATAATAATAATAATAGTTTATATAAAAAAATCTCAAATATGTAATTTATTATAACAAATCAATATATTTTAACCCACAGCATAAAAGTTTACCGACTCTTACTTTAGTATCAATATTTCTAATCGACTATTTTTTTCCTAGCTTTGGCCACTCATTGCACGGCTCAGGAACTAGTTAAACTATTAAATGACCTTTTTGCAAGATTTGATAAACTGGCAACCGTAAGTAAATAATTCAGGAATTAAGTTTACACATTTGTTTTTTGTTTTTTTTTACTTTTTCTATAGGAAAATCATTGTTTGCGAATAAAACTCCTTGGTGATTGTTATTATTGTGTATCTGGACTTCCAAATAAAAGGAATGATCATGCTCATTGTACCGTCGAAATGGGTCTCCAAATGTTGAAGTCAATTCAACATATCCGTCAT
Organism: Labia minor; assembly: GCA_963082975.1. Lineage (NCBI taxonomy): Eukaryota > Metazoa > Arthropoda > Insecta > Dermaptera > Spongiphoridae > Labia > Labia minor. The sequence continues at coordinate 38,555,713 of OY720348.1, read as the reverse complement.
AAATCGCAGGTTGGGTATTCTAAAAGCCTCATCCCTTTTCCCCTCATTAATATTATGAAAATTTAGATGATTGAAATGGATTACTTTTCTAGGTCGATTTAACAATGCGAATTGGAATTCATTCAGGTTCAGTTCTTTGCGGTGTTCTTGGTCTCCGTAAATGGCAATTTGATGTTTGGTCTCATGATGTTACACTTGCTAATCATATGGAGGCTGGAGGAGTTCCAGGGTATGTTTTTAAAAATTATAATAAAGAAATCGCGCGACTTATCATTTTAGAAATCAATCGACTAGCCATACTAAACGGTTTTAAAAATAAATTTGAAAGTTATTGCTTTGAAAGATATTCATTAAAGAACTAACAAATTGTTTATTCAGCACTAGATGTGTTTCAATTATCGTAGAAGTGACTACGTCACGTTAAAAGACAAATGTCTCAGGTTGATCGCACACCGAGCAAAATAATTTGTTTTAAGATATTTTGTCGAATCTTTGTGAAGCCAGCCTTGTTAGAAATATTAAAAACTGTAAACATGTAAAATTATACATAGTTAGAGAAAAAGAAGATTCATTGATTCTTGATATCTATTAAAAAAAATATATTTTTATTTTTTCAAAATATTTTTAAATAGGCCTATTAATGTTTAATAATTTCCAAGATAATATAAATTGAGGTCTTATTTATTTGTAATCACCAAACAGAATATTAAGTAAATATGAATAACTAATCCCTGTTTAAATTGATTAAATGTTTATTTTATTTTTCAGACGTATTCATATTTCGAAAACAACTAATGAATGGCTGAATGGTGCTTATGATGTAGAGCCAGGTGCCGGACAAACGCGTGATAGTTATTTAAAAGTATTAATTTACTTATTTAAATAAATAAAAGCTGACTTAAAAAATTGTAATATAAATTATAACACGATTTTAATTTAATTTCTGGTGTCCCTTTTATTAGTTTTTATATTATTATTGTTGTTATTATTATTATTTGAGGGTTTAAAGTTCTTCAAATAAATTCTCTGAACTAATCTTCTATAATTTTAATTACTTATTAATTATTCTGTTTTCCAAGAAAACCTATCAAAGAAATCGTACCGTCTTCGCTTATGCACATCCAGACAGTCAATTATATCCTGACCGTTCGCATGCTATATATCAGGGGTCGCCAAAGTGGTCTATATAAACCCCCAGGTGTCTACTTAACAACAGTAGGGGTCGAACTGACCCAAAGGGTCGAATGGGGGTCGAAGGAAAAAACAGTTCTTAATACGCAAATCACACATACCTAACTGCTTATGTAAACTTTTAAATTTTTGAAGTGAAAACTTCTTTAGCGGCGTTGAGCACTTTTGCGGGATGGGGAAAAAATATAGATTTCGCGTGAGATTCCAAAACGACCGACCGTTCCAAAACGACCCGACCGTTCCAAAACGACCCGACCGACCGACCCGACCGATATACGCATGCGCAATACGCCAGAATGTTAGACACTAACCTTCTGATACATTCTTTACAAAATTTTACATATTTGCCATATTAAATATTATTATTTATATTTACATTAATAATCAGTATTACTAAATTATGTATATATAAAATAAAATATTTTAATATATTATTATGTGTTAAATTATATTAAATTAATTTCTAATATATTTATATAATTTAAAACTAATTTCAGAATATATATATATATATATATATATATATATATATATATATATTAAATTATATACTATATATAATATATTATATAATATATATTTTAATAAATTAATTTTTAAATATGTGTGTGTGTGTGTGTGTGTGTGTGACCGTAAAAATAAAGATATATGTTTGATAATTTTTCACATGATTAATAATTGTATAAAACTGCTATATATAGAATTTCAGCTTGATAGAATCGCTGAAAGTACCAGAATTAATTTTTTAACACTGGAAATCTCACGCGCCAACACGTGACGTGGTGCCATCAACAAAGAGCCAAACACTCCACTATCCACTCGACTATCTCGCAAATTTGAATTTGATTAAATAATATTTATTAATTTAAATTAAATTATAATTTAATAAATATTATTTATAACATCAAAAACATCAAAATCTCAACATCGAAAATTGAATTGCTGAAAGTACCAGAATTAATTTTTTAACACTGGAAATCTCACGCGCCAACACGTGACGTGGTGCCATCAAAAAAGAGCCAAACTTTCGCTGGTTTAATAAATATTATTTATTAATTTTAATTTATAATTGAATTAATTTAATTTAATTTAAATTAATATATGTTATTTAATCCAATTCAAATTTGCGAGATATGCTGAATATGCTTTTAAATAAAAAAAAATTTCAAGAAAGTAATTGGAATTATTAATATTAAGAATCAATAAATAAATTTATTAAATATACATTTAAACATGTAAATTAATCTATATATAAATTTAATAAATATTCAAACAATAATTGAAACAATATAAATAAAACGATTCAATATTTTACTTACATTGTGATTTATATTTTTATTTTTATTACAACTATTATTATGGGTATGTTATTTTTGGCAGTTTAAAAAAAATTAAAAATATTAATAAAATTTATCAAAATAATAAGTTGAAAAGATTTCCAATTATTTTTATTTATTTATTGTATAAATTTTTCAATGTAACCATGATAACCATAAATAGACTTTTACCAAAATATTACTATTTAAATTAATTTTGGATAAATTAATTTTGGATTTAACTACACTAAAACCTTCCCTGGGACGCCCACAACAATCCCTGAAAGTTTCATCGCAATCGGACGGGTAGTTTTTGAGTATTTGACAGACACACACACAGACAGACAGACAGACATATATATATATATATATATATATATATATATTCATACACATCGTATTTTTAATATTTTTGTAATAATAATCAGTTTGCTGAAAAAAATAATTATGAATTTTAATAATATATATATATATACGTATATAAATTTCATTTTTCTCGTGAAGCTGGTGCGCATTCCGTCTGCTTTCAAATTTCTTACGCACAAGTTTTCACTTCTGTCGGCCAGTCCCACGACTGCCAATTCGACTTTTTTTTATTATTGACTTAATATCATTTTCTTTATAGAAAATAAAATAATAAACGTATATATATTTATTCGGGTGATAAGAAGTAAAAAATTTGTAGCTACTTTACTTGTTGTTTCTTATTTATTAAATTTTAAGGCTAATAGATAGTTTTATTTTAATTATTTGAAAATTACCTTTATGAGGGTCGATGAAGATTTCGAAAAATTATATAGGAGTTGATGATCAAAAAAGTTTGGCGACCCCTGCTATATACTCTTGGATAATCCGAAGAAATATCGACAATTAACTCTATAACTAATAAATCAATATATAAATCAATATACCATTTATATATATATTGATTGATATATAAACATCATATCAGAAATAAATCCCAGGCCCAACAAATAACTGTAAAGGGGTCCCCATTGAATATTACTAATATCAAAAGAAATATTAAGATTTATTTATTATAAACTGATTAAATTTGATTTCAGGAACATAATATTGAAACCTTTCTTATAAAACAAGTTGAACCAACTCGACTTCGAAAAAAAGCACACTTACACCGACATACGCGTCCTCGGCTTTGGGCTGAGGATGAGATATCCAACGGTGAAAGTTCATCTACCAATAATTCAATTCCTGGTCAACATTTGCCATATATCGATGAAGAAAATACTACTGATTGGACTCCAGAAATTCCTTTCGAAAACGTAAATTAAAAATAAACACACTCGTCTAATTTTATTCTTTAACTTAATTTTTAATCACTTCTATACGTGTGTTTTGATTTTTCTTTGAAGATTCCTTGAATTGTTATTTTTAATTATTAAATTTCATGAATAATTTTGAATATTATTGTTTTAGTTAAATTCTATTGCAATTGTGCATGGAGAAAATCCATTTATTATGGATTCAACATCAAATAGTCAAGAATTTTCAACTACCCCGGAACAACCAAACGGAAATTCTTCGATCGAAATTAAAAACACCTCAAATGATGATTTTTCCTCTAAGACAATATCTGAAAGTATAAACGATTATTCTCTTTATAGTGAAAAAAAAGAAAAACTTGATTTAAAACCGAATAAAGGTTTCCGGAAAAGTCATCAACCATCAATCACAATTTCTCAAGGATTAACGGAAGCGGAAGAGGTGGATGAAATACTTGATCACAGTATCGAGGTGGATTCTAATCGAAGAATGAGGGAGGCGAATGTCAATCCATGGACTCTTCGTTTCAATGATGAAGATACTGAAATTATGGTTTGGAAACAAGTGTAGTTAATTCTTTCTTAATTTATGTTACTTATTATATTATTTTTTATAGTTTTCTCAACTTCGTGAAGATATGTTTAAAAGCAATATGATTTGTTGTTATATCATTTGGCTTGCTATAGTATTAACACAAATCACTGTTTTACCAAAGTAAGTAATGTTTTTTCCAAGTTCAACACAATTTGTTAAGGGGAGTTGATTCTATTCATTTTAAATCATTATTTTTTTTTAGATGCATGACTTTACTTATTCTTTTGGTAATTTGTTCTTTGATTCTGACTTTAAGTGTATTTTTGGTAATTTCGGAAGATATTTCCTGTCTTCCTCGTTTCTTTCATCGAATATCATCAGTACTTTTACATCATCGTAAACGTAGGACTGCCTTTATATGTATAATTATACTTCTTATTGCTGTTTCTTCGTCATTAAACCTTGTAATTAAAGAAAGCGATTCCTATATTTCTTTCAACCTTCATTCTAACAAGATTTTTTTAATCTTTTTTTAGATGTTTGTTTCTTATCAACCTACAGACAATAAGAAAGATTCTAATCAATTAAAATTGCTAAATCCAAAAACATATTATATAAATATAGGTAAACTCTCCCAGTTTGAGAAGAAAAATATTTGGAATTTAACAGGAGCTTCACGTAAGTTTCTTACTTTGCTGAACGAAAAGAAAAGTAATCGTATCATTTAGATATCTCTAGTTCCATTACTTTAGAGTCTAATGTAATGGAACTAATATTTGGAACTGTAAAATTATGCTTTTGGGGACACATCACAGACTAAATAAAAAGTTATATTAATATTTAGTATTTACAAATTGAAAATGGTCCTTTTAACAGTTTTCCCCTTCTCAATTTGTTTAAGTAATTCATTCAATCTCTTACTGATGCTGCTGAACAGTATATATATATATACATATATATATAATATTATAAATAGCAAAAGTTCGATTATTCGTGATTTCTATCATTCGGAGGTTTGAAGGGACTGGGTTCTAATAATGTGTAGATTCCGAGCTGATTAAAAAGTAATACATTTATATTCAACAAAATTATTTTAATTATGGAACTTGAATTGTAATTTTAATTAATAGAAAATTAATGAAAACAAATATAAAAAATATTATGAAAATTCTTAATTTAATCTTTGCAAATTTATTTTATTTTACAGTTTATTCAACAAGTGTAATTACTTCAAATCTAGAGACAACTTCCAGTCCTACCATAGCCGATGATGAATGTCTTCATCCAGAATACATTGTATATACTTGGGTACTTTGCCTCGTGGCACTTGCTTCTTCCCTTAAACTTTATTATTTAGTAAAAACAGCACTAGCTCTTGTTTTAATTCTTGTTTTTACTGGATTTATCATTCTTATATTTCCTGATGTTTTCAAAAAAGCTTCAATTAACCACATGTAAGTAGACATTAATCTTATTTAGACTCATTTAAGTTATTTCTGTCTATCTCAAACTAGTTTTTTCTTGAGTATAGATATTATTTATAAATATATATCTATTCGGAATTGAAGGAAATGTTTTGTTACTATTTTTGAACTGTATTGAAAGAGAAAGAGTATAAACATTACAGGGAAATTTTTCTAATTCTTTTCTGATTTTTACTGAAAATAGTTATAAAGTATTAAGAAATAACATCTTCTCTGTTGATGTGATAAATTCTTATGTGATTACTATTATTATTATAATTAATATAATCCAAAAAATTGAACCGATAAATATTAATAATATCCATCACTCACTCTCTCTCTTTTTTCTATTCTAAACAAACTTCATTCAATATATTATATAATATAAATAAATATAATAAAATGAAATGCGTTATTTTTAAAATCTAGAATTGGAATGCCAGTCACCCCTCAGTTACTCATCCTTCTTTCTATCTTCTTTATTATTGTGGCTTACCATGCCCGTCTTGTTGAAATCACCAGCCGTTTGGATTTTCTATGGAAACGTCAAGCAGAACATGAACTTGCTGACATGGAGGAAACTAGACATAATAATGCACAGCTTTTAAAGAATATTTTGCCTGAGCATGTCGCTACACATTTTTTGATGGAACGTCAGACGGAGGTAATATAAATGAAATTAAGTAGAGTACTCTTCGTATAATATAATGTTTGGTATTGTATTTAGGAACTGTATTCACAAGCTAGAGATCATGTAGGAGTAATGTTTGCTAGCATACCAAATTTTACTGAATTCTATTCCGAAGACATAAATAAAGGAGTAGAATGTATTCGTCTTCTAAATGAAATAATAGGTAATAACAACAAATAACAAATAAATTTTTGTGAATATTAATTTAATCTCATGTTTTTATTAGTTGATTTTGATGAATTATTGGAGGATAATCGATTTAAACATATAGAAAAAATAAAAACAATTGGAGCAACCTATATGGCTGCTTCAGGCTTATGTCCACAGTACCCAGATGATCCAAGTACATCAACAACAACAGAACAAGTTAAACATCTTTGCCAATTAATCGATTTTGCAATTGCAATTCGTCATCGCTTAGAAGATGTTAACAAACATTCTTTTAATAATTTTAAACTTCGAGTTGGTAAATAGATAATATCCCTATTTGCAATTTAAAATAAACCTATAAAATATAATAAATGAATATAACTTTTAGGAATAAGTTGCGGCCCTTTAGTGGGTGGTGTTATTGGAGCCAGAAAGCCTGTTTTCGATATTTGGGGAGATACTGTGAATGAAGCATCTAGAATGGATTCCACTGGAATCATGGGGTATATCCAAGTTCCCAAATCTGTTGCAATGTTAAGTATTTCATTTATTTATTGATTTATTTTTATTAAAATTAAAAATGTAATATTTTGATTCAATTTATTTTGTAAAACTACAACTAAACTTAAATAAAAATAATAGGATAAGATAAATTTAACTTTTACACATATTTATTAAATTCTACTAATTGATGGAATGAAAGATTGTTCTTATTCACCCCGGCTTTTCAGGTTTAAACTGTAAAAGAAATATTTAACTTTATTATAAAGAAGACTGTTTTAGTAATGTTTATGTAAGAGATATAATCGATAGTATAAAAGTAGGGAAGATATATATATTAATCAATCAAATTATAAGTAATTACGGCTTGAATAAATGTTGATGAAATATTGTAGAAACTCATTTTAAAGTTGGGAAGTATATTTGATTAAAATTTACCATAAAAATTATTTTAAAAGTTTTTAAGAAATAATTAAATAAATATATATATATATATATATATATATATATATATATAAATATATAATATATATTTTAATCCATATATCTCTATTTTTATATTATTAGATTTTAGAAATAAATGGTTACATTATTGCGCCGCGAGGAGTGATTGAAGTCAAAGGCAAAGGGCCAATGGAAACCTATTTTGTGATGGGCAAACATGATGGTCCAGAATCATTTAGTCGTCAACCATCACAAGGAAATTCATTAGCAGCTGTGGTTTATGGCATGGTACAAGCAAGAAGGCGACAAACTGTTCGACGCACACGTAAGTATATCAATTGTTTTTGCCAAAAATTAAACTTACAACATATACTTTATAATTTAATTAAGTGATTTCTAAATGCAAACGTAAATTAATAATTGAGCAAATTATTATTTATTTTTATATACTAACTTAAAATAGAAAGAAAATTTATAAAATGTTAACAATATATTTATTAATACTCAGGTGGAGGGCATTCAACCCCTGGGACGCGAAGTCGATCACAAGCATTACGAAGGTCTGGATTTACTGAAGAATTACCAAATGCTAAGGGAGATAATATTATTAATGCTCAATCTCAAGCTAATAATAAACGTAAACTTCTAAGTTTTAATAGCATGAGAGTTTCGATGAATAAAAGAAATGGGGCGCCTATTAATCTTGCAAGAAGCTTAACGGCACGAGTGGTACCTGGATCATCAGGGTCTGATGTGAACACATCTCAACATTTCGATAATCTTGTGTTATTACGGGCTATTGAACAAGAACAAAAAAGAATTCGTGAGGCAAAAGTGGAACAAGGTAATTCTATTTAAGGCTCATTGTATATGTTCGTTTGTTAAGCAACTAGTTAGCTTAATTGTTGTTTAAAAATACATAGAATAGAATACATATTTAGTAAAAAGAATTTGCCAATGATTTGGTTTGGTGTTTAGAATCTTATCGTTCCTTCAATAAATGCTTACAAACATAAGTACTTAGATTTTTATAGTATTTACATTAGAATAGAGAATGTCATATGTTTTATTTATTTTTATTTACATTATCCCAAATAAGTATATATATATACTTATTTATATATATATAAATTATTATTTATATATATATATATATATATATATATTCGTTTTGTCGCCGATAAGCTGGCTAGTTAAATAAAATGAAAAATGCAAAAAATTAAACATATAGAATTATAAAATACATTCATATATACGAGGTTTGTTCAAAATCTCGGAAACTAGAAGTTTCCCCTCTATATTGCCTAAGGAAAAAGTTTCTTAGAATTAATCAAGGAATCAACTGGAGAAGTTTCATCAAAATCCGAGAGGTGATAAGTATCGTCAACTATTACCATAATAATTAACGTTGTAAGAAAGAAATAGTTCAACGAGTTTTTTTTTATTTTAATGATAATGATAACAAACAGTTGTATCCATATTTATTTATATTTCATTTATTTTTTGTAGAAATTGAAATTTCGATTCCTGACCAAGAATCTTTAGGGAAACGAGAATTAGGAGTTGGAAAGGCAAACGAAGAAGAGGATAATTCAAAATACATTTTACAAATTCAAACAATTAGTAAAAATTAAAAATGACTAAATTAAACAAGATTGGAGGTAGAGGAAAAGAAGGTGATATGCAACAAAATAAACAACAACAAAAATAAAGTTTTTTTTTCTATCGGAATCATTTATTTTAGATAAGATTTTAAAAATTAATAATAAAATATGAGTTGAATATTATTATATTAATCTTTCTAACCAATATTTTAATACAATATATTGAAATGAATTTGAACTATACTTTAATAATAAATATATTTCGAAAATAACCCATATATATATATAGATTTTAAGGTAAATTTAAATTCATGCAAATTATTATTTAAATTTATTTTTTTTTCCTTAATAATTTTGTTTATATAATAAATTTGATTATACAAAATAAGTTTTTGTATCCTCCCCTTTTAATATCATTAAAAAATTTTTACCTTATAATTTTATTTATATAAAAGATAAATTGTATTGATTCCTTTTAAGAATAATTATTTTAGTTTATTACGAAGTTCTTCAGCAATTGCCAATAGAAAATCTTCGGTGTGAAGATAACTTCCTTCCTTAACATTTGCCATTCCAACTTTACAAGCAGCTAGATCTTTAGTCATATGGCCTCTGTCAACGCAGTCGATGCATGCTTGTTCCAGAGTTTCGGAAAATCTGCAAATCAATAAAATAATTTCAATTTTATATATCCAAATGTATATTAGAATCTTCAGCGACATTTTGATACAAATGATCAAGATTATCTAGTGATCAACATTATTAAAATGAAATATATAAGGAAAATAATAACAATAGTACGAATGTTGATTTGTAAATTGATTAAATTACCTGGCAAGATCAGGAGTATTATCAAGTTTTGCTCGATGAGCAAGTCCACGGGTCCATGCAAAAATCGATGCAATTGGATTAGTTGATGTTTTTTGACCTTTTTGATGAAGCCTTAAAAAAGATTTCAAAATTATAATCGAAAAAAATTATTGAATAAGCAACATTAAAGAAAATTGGTTAAATTTACATAATATGGAAATGAATATGATTATTTTTAGAGGATTAGATAAATATTTGCAACAAATATTACCTGTAATGACGAGTTACTGTTCCATGAGCTGCTTCAGCTTCCATTGTTTTTCCATCGGGACACATTAAGACAGAAGTCATCAGACCAAGTGATCCTGGAAAATCATTTTAAAATGTAAGAAAATGTCTAGGTTTTCTACCAATAAAAACATTATTTGCTCAAATTGAATAATTAAAAAAAATAGTCCATCAGTTTATTTTTAGACAATGATTAAATCTGAATCTTGAATACTAAATTTCAGAATCACCTTTAAATGAATTTTAAACCAATGCCATGAGAAAAGATGGGAAATTTATTTTGAAAAAATAATCATAATTTTATTTCATCCAAAAAAAGAAATTAATGTAATTATTTTACATCGAGGAGAATACATATTTTATGAATTAATTGTAATTAATAACAATCTATCTATCTCTGTGGCTCTACCGAACTCGAAAGTTCTTGGCCGCAGCATCCACACTTCTCCAAGTATCCCTATTCTGTGCCACAACCCTCCAATCCCTACCATCTCCCATCTCTCTCACGTCCCTTCCTACATTATCCACCCACCTGGTCCTTAGTCTTCCAAGCGGACGTTTCTCACTCGATCTCCCCACCAATATATTTTTCGCCATTCTTTCCTCTCCCATTCTAGCCACGTGCCCTGCCCACCGCAGCCTTCTCGATTTTATAATTCTAACTATATCTGGAGATGCATAGAGGTCATGCAATTCCTCGTTATGCAGTCTCCGCCATTCCCCGGTGACCTCATCTTTCTTTGGCCCATAAATGCTTCGCAGAATCCTATTTTCAAATACTCTAACTACTCTCGTCTCCTCACACCCATATAATACAACCGGCAAAATAATTGTTTTATATATTTTAATTTTTATCCCCTTTGATAATAATTTTGACGCGATAAGCCCCTTTACTGCATGAAAACAGGAGTTTCCAGATTGCATTCTCGCTTTAAACTCTTCTCGAATATTATTATCCTTAGTGATTACAGATCCTAAGTATATTAATAATAATATATAATTTTATTTAACAATAATTAATTAAATGATTGTTTTTATATTTTAATAAATAAAATTTAAAATTTTCATATGCATTTCAAAAATAAAAATATTCTTAAAAACAAAAAAAAATGGGTAAATTATTTCTTCAACTTTATCAAACAATAAAGATAAATAATTAATAGATGTCTTGTAAGGTTTTGTATTTATAAAATAACATTATATTCTGGTAATTTTGCTTTTTTAAAAAATATAATAATTAAATAATTATTATATTTAAAAATTGAGTATATTTTCAAATTTATCACATGACTAATATACGTGTGAAGTCTGCTCGTACCAGTAAGGAAAGCGCACTCTATTTAGAAACATAAATGTACTAAATTTGACAGTATTCTTTGATAGATATCTAATGTTAATATTAAATAATTTTAAAATAAAAATGAATATTAGAAATTGTTTAATGCTGATACCTTAGGAGTTGAAAATATGGTAATTAATATTATAAATACAAATGTATTTTCATTAATTTTATGTCATATGGGAGGTTTTAACTAGGGTCTGCTCGATTTTTTTTAATTGTTTGAACAAAAAAACAATATATATTTATTTTAAATGATATACTTTATATAATCTTTCACCTAAGAAAAAAAAATGTGAAACCACTCTGAATAATAATAATAATAAACAAAAGATTCTTATATATATATATATTTATAATTTATTTCATATTTGTAGATATTTATATATATTAATTTAACTTACCATAACCTTGGGCGACGATATCGGATTGGACATCACCATCATAATTTTTGCATGCCCAAATAAAACCACCTGTTGATTTAATCGCCTGTGCTACCATATCATCTATTAATCGATGTTCATACCAAATTCCCAATTTCTCAAATGCTGTTTTGTATTCTCTGCAAACATACAAAATAAATTGAAAATTCAAAATATTTTTTTTTTAAATTCAAATTCTTCAACCTGAAGGGCAGATGTATTCTAGCTTTCATTAAGTTTGATAATATTTTCTTTGGAATTTTATGTTAAAATTTTATTTCATTCTTATATTCTTGATCTAAATAGAACCACTCATTTGTAGCAATTTATTAACGAGTTTAAATTATAGGTAAAGATTAATGAATTATTAATATATTTGAATATATAAAAATAAAATAATATAATTTTATGTCTAGAAAGAAACTGTTTCTGAAATTAATTATCTTAAATTTAAATTAGCTGATTAGATATAAAGGCGGTTTGAAGATCTAGCATATTACGATTTACTACTCAAACTGCCTTTAGTGGTTTTTGGCTTTAGATAGGGGGTCCTGCTTCTTTTACTTCGACCCCGACCCCCCCACCCCGAATAGGTATTTAGTATTTTGTAGAAAATCTGTATATATATAAATTCCATTTTTATTTAAGAAACAAATAAAATTTATAAAAAAAAGATAGTTGATGGATATATTAGACAAAATTGATTGAATTAATACAATATTATACACGTATTTTTATAATTTAAATTTTGTTTTAAATTTTTTAAGTTTTCAAAAGTATTAATTGACATATGTTTCTATTTTTTCCTAAATATATTTTGTTGAAAATGATGTGAGGTGACCTGTTCATAAATGTTATGCATGGTTTTCTATTTATATATAGATATAGATATACATTTAGAAGAAGGGAGGAAAGTGATCTGCTCAGATTTTGGCAATTTATTAGTTAAACTTTGGAATCTCATTAATGAAACAATTCTTTAATAGTTTAATTCTTAATTTTGTAGTGATATATATCTCTTTAAAAAAACAATATTTTTTTAATCAAATAAAATAATTAATAACTCAATTAAAATGATAGATATTTCGAAAAACTAAAAAGAATTAATAGAAACAAAGAATCTTTCTATATGTACTGGCGAAAGTGTCTTAATGACACAAAATTATTACTGTTCGATTTTAACTATTTTACAATAATAATTTGTCTATCAAATTACAGTTCACTCGACCAAATGCTATGTCAGTCATACACACACACATAACAAGTCAGAAATATTTACAATATTAAAACGTTATGAAATAAATTTTATAGTTCCCTAGATTTTCTCATTTTCATTTATACACCATTCATTGTTTTCATCATATCAAAACTAAATAAAAAATTAATATATAAAGAAAATTAAAGAGTGATATATCAAATACAAAATATACTATTAATTGATTAAATTAAAAAAGAAAAAAAATAGAAGCGATAGAAATTAAGATTCTAGTATGCTAATGGAAACGAAATAATTAGAAAGCATAAACACATTCAAACTTTTCAACAAAATACTAGATAATAAATATACAAAATACTATATACCACTTCGGGGAAATAGGGGATGAGCCCATTGTCTAGATGTGAAGATCGTGGAAGCAGGCCTGAGAGCAGCTACTAAGATTTAAACAAAAATAAGGCATTTTAATTTACTAATAAGTAATATTTTTTTATGGTTAATTAATTTTTTTATTTTCATTATTATTACATGTTGAGAATTTAGATACTATTCTCAAATACTCTAATTCTACTCTCGTCTCCTAAAGTCATAGACCATTTCTCACACCCATATAATGCAATCGGCAAAATAATTGTTTTATATATTTTAATTTTGATCTTCTTTGATAATAATTTTGAAGATAAGCCCCTTTACTTCATGATAACAGGCGTTATTCGATTGTAACCTCGATTTAAATTCTTCTCGAATATTCGTGATTACAGAACCTAAGTATTTAAATTTTCTACATTTTGTATGTTAAGACTTTGTGTGTTAATACTGTTCCTCTCTCTCGTACTGAATATTTTGCCTTATCACTATTAATTTCAAGCCCCACCTATTTTCCTGCCTCGACTAATTTGTCCACGCTATCTTTAATTGCAATTTCCGAATTTCCAATTATATTTAAATCGTCTGCATATCCTAATTCTTGAATTTTTTTGTTTAATTATATTTCGTTTAATTTTTCCCCAATTTGTCTAATCACATATTCCAACACTAAATTAAATATCTCCTTGTTTTAACCCATTCCGAAATTCGAAAGTTTCTGACAATTGATTCCTCTTGATTTTACTCTTCCTTTACTACCTTCAAGACAAATTTGAATCATACATACTAAATTAAGAGAACAAAAATAAAAATATTCTTAGGGCATTTAACAGTTCAGATTCGCCCCTGATATTTTTATTTGATAGTTTTTTATGAATTTATTAAAATTACTTTAAAATACACTAAAATATTACATACTTATCATAAATCTCTTGGAAAATATCTTTAAATCGACCGTCATATCGTTTTAAAATAGTATTTTTAGTTGATAAGTAAAGAGGCCATTTTTTTTGAATTGCAAGCTAAAAGAAATTATTTTTATGAAATTTAAAATATCTTTATTGATTTATTGGATATTAGACTTTCAAATTACTTGAAAACTGGAGTGTGCAAATCCTTGAATAGAGTCATCTGTATTATACATGGCCATGCATACACCACCATCTTTGAAATTGTATACTTCCACGGGGGATGGTTTTCCATTTTCTGGTGTAAACACTAACTCTAACTAGAAAATAAAATTATTTTAATGTTTGAAATTAAATTAGAAATATTAATTTTTATTATTATAATAATATTGATAAATTCTTACCTTTCCTTTCGAACCAATAACCAAGTCTGTGGCTCTATACTGATCTCCGAAGGCATGTCGACCAATAACTATCGGCTTTTCCCAACCCGGTATCAAACGAGGAATTGTTTTGCAAATAATAGGTTCACGGAAAACAGTTCCACCCAAGATATTTCGGATTGTACCATTCGGGGATAGCCACATTTTTTTCAGTTTAAATTCTAAAAAAAAAAAAATAAATAATATAAAAGCATCTATTTTTATTTTATAATAATTATAATATAATATATAGATATAGTTATTTTTATATATATTTTATAGTCATCAATTATTGTTGTAGATATATATTTAATTTGTTGTGTGTGAACATTATTTATATTTATGTTTATAAATGACACCAATGGAGTCAACTGGTTTGACTCGCATCCTCGTGGTTTAAGGAATATCTAACGGGGGTCTATGGGTCGGAGTCTACCCAGCCTCCGAAATCAAAATTGGGAAGCCACTTGTCAAAGCATATGGCCTCCAACCGAGAAAAACAAGATAAAGGTTGAAAGAATTGGTTGTACTGATCATAAAACACCTTTACCCCGCTTAGGAGGTAACGGACTTAATCGGCGCTTAATGACCAAAATTCAAAAACGCCCTAAATTCTATATAAATTCTAGAGTATTCTCAAATTCTAAATATTCTATTGATTTTAACAATATCTATTTAAAAAAATATAAAGATTAATTTTCAGTAGAAAAACCCATAAGAATTATTATGTAAACAGGTGCTATATTACTAGGGTTGTTTGGTTCAATGAATATTGAATATAAAATTAATACTTTGTAAACTACCACTTCCGGTTTCCGAATATACACCAAAAATTGATGAATTCATGTTACTGATACATTAAGTAAATATACCATATTTTATCAAAATCCGTTGAGCCGTTCAAGCTATACACTACTATACGGACACACCATTGGCAGACCGACGGACGGATAGATATCTTCCTAAAAATACTTTTTTCTGTAAACAAAGTGCATGATTCGTGGAGATATGTAAAAAATCTCATGTGAAATTGGTGTGAAAATAACCCTTTCCTTCCTATCGTCGATCGGTAAAAATCATCAAGGTTTTGTAATAACCGTGAAAAGTGCCCCCCCTACACACACAGCTCGTTATAGATTAACGGCCAGGAAATTATATCAAAAGTATTATTATATAATTCTACTAATGCTACTAATTCTCAAAATTAAAAATATATATATTTATTAAATTTAATTTCTAGTAATCATTTAAATATTTAAATTAAATTATTTAGTATAAAACTCGATATATAAATAAACTTAAAGAAATTATTAAATCATGTTTGGAAAATGTTTAAAAAAAAAATTTAATGGGTCATGATGTTTTGAATTTAATGTATAGAGATCCATGAAATAAAGTGTGTGTATATATATATATATATATATATATATTTATGTATATTCAACCTTCGACACGTTGTTCGTCAGGAGTGATGGTTGCGCATTTGATACCGACATGATGTTGTTTGATCGCATTAGCAGCATCGATAGTGACTTGATCATTAGTTTGATCACGGTATGGGAGTCCCAAATCATAATACAAACATTCAACCTAAAATCAATAAAATAAATACATTTAGTAAGTTATTAATAATGTTTCTTTATAATTAACAATGCAAAATAAATTTATAGTAATTATAATTTGAAAAAATAAATAAATGATAATTAAATGAAATCTAAGATGATATATAACTAGCATCGTACCTGGTACTTTAAAAAAAATTATTCCTTATGAACTATGAATATTTAAGATTAAGATTATTATTTAAAATAAATAAACAAAAAAATATATGAAATAATTTAAAAGAACATAAATTAAAAAAAAAAATAGTCATAAAACATACAACCCTTAGTGTTAATTAATGTAGTGAAAGACAGAAAAGTATGGCCTGTGGATATAACATAATATATATTTCGTAATTATATTACAAAATATTATTAAAATAAATATTTTTATAATTTTATTTTATTTATAATATTTTTTATTTAAGGAAGCCCTATTCGGCGCCATTTTTTTTTATTAAAATTCCTATTTTAAATTAAAAAATAACGAACAAAGATGATTTTTCCTGAGGTTGAAACCAATAGAGATCGATTTTTCTTGATAAAAATTATCTATTCTGTGAATTTCAAAAAATCTTTAGAGCGGTTTAATATTTCAAATATACAAATATATATATACAATTTTTGCTAGTATAATAAGATAAGTTAGAAAATGTTTTAAATTCTTTCATTAAAAGATTATTTTTTATGATGTTTGTAGACACTTGTTTGTGTGTATATAATTGAACCAATCCAAACCAATTATAAAATTAAGCTTAAATTTTCATAAGTACGATCTGGTATAGAGTGTTAAAGAAAGTCCACTATTTTCCATTTTCTTTTCCCTGATTCCAGAATGCAAATCTTGATTTAATATGTAATTTATTCTGTAATATAATTGAATGTGTTTTTTCTATTAAACATGTTTCTATTGTATAAATAAAAATTTATTAATCATATAATCTTTTAGTAATCAATTAAAATCAAATTTAATTAAATTTTAGGACTCGCATCCTAACATAATAATTTTTTATATTTGAAATAGTTAATTTCTTATCTCTATAAAATAATTAGATATTCTTATATATATATATAGTTCTATTATATTATTAAATTTTCTCATGTAGATATTTCTGGAATAAACATGATGCTGGATCAACTTAAATAGTTTAATTGGACCAACCTATCAATTCCTCCAATGGGCCCATTTATCATCTGCCTGACTTCCTCTCAAGGCCCCCAAATGCGTGAGCTTCCTCTCCTTGAGTGACTATTTCTATATTCTGAACGTCTTTTTCGGAAGGAGAGAATTTAGGGGGAAGGGGAGAGTGAGATTATAGATATATCTCATTGCAATATATTATATATAGAAAGTCATAGATTAAGTTTCTTTTCTCATGACCCATAGTATGTGATTTTAATAAAAAAAATATTAAGATTATTTAATTTTTACTTCCATATATATTTTCAACGATAGTCAAGGAAAAAAATCTTAAAAAGAAAGAGTGTCGAAATATTATATTTAAGATAGATATGCCTCTAGACTCAAGAGTTATTAGAGCAGTGTTGAATTTAGCATATTTGTATTAAGAAATACTAGGGTTTTTTGAACATATGGTCTGATCTATCTCCTAAATAGGTCCAATCAGGGATATACAAGGTCTGATCAAAAGAAAGGGTGAATTTTTAATTTTCACGGGCTGTGTATATTCGATTATAGAATTGTTTTTTTTTGTTATGTTGGTACACATGTTTCTCATATGTTGACATTATCAGCCATTTCGGATTAGTAGTTTGTTTTTGACAACTGAAAAAGTCACATTTTGTGTTTTTCGATTTTTTTACTTAAAAAAAATAAGGAATACTACAAGGAAGTTATGCAACGTTTGCGAGAAACAATACGGCTTAAACGATCAGAATTGTGGAAAAACAAATCATGAATAATGTACCAGCTCACACACCATTGCTTGTTCGCAGGCACGGCCCGAGCTCTTATGGCGCCCTAGGCCAAGGGTCTAAAGTTCGCCCCATATGTTTTAACAAGCAAAAAAAAAAAGAATCAACTAAAAAATTTTTGTTTGTTAGTAAAAAAATATTTTTATTTATCTTCCTAAAAAGGAGATATCTTGGTATGATATCAACATTATATTTTTAAAAATGTAATAATTTACTACTTATTTTAAATAAACGCAATTTTTTTATTGCGTACCATAATTTTTTATTTACTATTAAGTCTTATAAGCCCTGATATCTTGCGAAGGATTAATTTTTTTTTTATAATGGCGCCCCTGCCAGCCAAGCGCCCCGAGCCATGGCCTTACTGGCTCGGCTCTAGGGCCGGCCCTGCTTGTTCGTGACACCGTAATCATGCCTCAACCACCGTAATCACCAGATTTGGCTCCCTGCAACTTTTTCCTATTCCTACAACTGAAGAGACCAATGAAAGGAAAGCGTTTTGCCACAATTAATGAGATAAAGTCAGAATCGAAGAACGAGCTGATGATTATATCTGAGGAGAATTACTTTGAATGGGACAAATTGGATATTGATGAATAAATAAATACTTTTCGAAATAATTCAAAAATCATCTTTTCTTTTGAACAAACCTCGTAAAAAATTAAATAAAGGATATTTGTAATAATCGGTCTAAATCTATAATTGGACCATGAAACATAAAAATATTTAAAAAATAAATTTATTTTTGTATAAATAAAACCGTTCTATATATATATATATAGATATAGATTTTTTAGAGTAAACAACAGTCGCTGGGTATACCAATTATTGAATAAATGTAAACAGAAATAGCAAAAGAGCGATAAACAGAATAATCCTAGTACCTTGACATATGGGAAGATAAGTTTCTCCTTGATCATAGTCCAAATGATTCTAGTCATTTCATCACCATCCATTTCCACAATAGGTTTTTGTGCAATGATCTGTTTTTTATCACCATCTGAAATTTGAAATTAATTTTTTTTTTTTTTTATTTTTAATTTTACTTTAATACTACTATAAACTTTTTTTTGCAACAAGTATTACATATTATATATATATATATATATACATTATTTATATTTATTATTAATTGTATATTATATATATACATTATATATCGTTTAACCGGTTTTATAAACCTGTTAATTGGTATATTTCGTGCAAGTAAAAAAAACAACTTATTTTAAAAAAACATATCATTTATTTATATTTTTGTTTTTTGTTTTTTTGAGATTAATAAACTTCATAATTGATATATATATATATATATATTCATAGCCGTATCCACTTGGGCGCGCTCCAAATTTAGTCCAAAGGCAATAAATGGTTTTTTTACCTTTGGAGCTAATTTGGAGCGCGTTTTTTGTAACTCCTACTAGATGGCGCAGGAGCACCTCAACTTTTATACTGTTATAGCGAATTTAACATACCGATAACATACGAGTTTGTAAAATATTATTTTGGTCTCGCTATCATATAAATAAATAATATGTGATTTTTGATTTATATTGCCTGCCATTTAATGCTCTCAATATTTGATAAATAATAATAAAAAACAAATATTTTGATTTTTATAATTTAAAATTCTTAAAAAAATTAACAAAAATAATTGAGGAAAATTTTTATATAATTATTTTGTTTATGTATAATTTAAATGTGCAGTGAAATTTTGCTAAAATGGACATCCTGTTATTGTTCAATATATAGGAAGGCCGGCTTTTGAGAGAAGAAGGATCAAAGGAGTTGAAATCGTTTAATATTATTTATATTTATATTAAAATAAAATATACATTTGTATGTACAATGCAGTATATAGAAAAGCAGATAATATAAATTGGATGGAAGTGGCTGAGAATAAGAACAGTTGAAGGAATGCGGTTGTTACTGGCGTCAATTTCAATTTCAGTAGCTCCGTAGAGATATATATTAAACATATTTTTAAAACACATACAGACAGTTCAAACATACAAGGCTTTGAAAAGATATGGCAATTTATATCTCTATGAATACAGATTTTTATCTTGTAGGGGGGTGGGGGGGGGGTAGAGAATTCAATAAGGTTTCTTAAGTGAGAATAAAAACATTCTTATTAGGTGCTAATAGATAAAATAAATTAAAATCTTTTTGTATGAGCCATAAATATTATTTCCTAATAAAATTAAATTTATATATTAATTAATAAAAAAACCAAAACAAAAAAAAAATAAAAAAATAAATTTTTTTTTTAATTTTTCTATTTGCATTTATTTATTCTATATTGTTATTATATTAATTTATATGTAAAATGTTATTTATAATCAATGGGGGATAAATAAATTTATATATAAATAAGTATTAAATAATAAACGCTGTGATTGTTTATTAATTAAAAATTACATAAATACCTTGTTTTAATTTTCTCTAAAGGTCAATAATGATAAAATAAAAGTTGAGTTATATAAACTAGAAATAAAATTCTTTCTAACAAATATGAAGAAAATGAAATATGAACATAATGTGTAAACGTAGACAAAATTTATACTCACAATTTCTTTGAAGTTTTAACTGATAACTTAATGCCTGCAAGCTCTGCTTATTGGAAAATTGTTTCAAAGATTTAAAAATTTGATTTATATTGCCTGCCATTGCGAGAAAAAAATTATAAACGACTTGTATAAAAAAATACTATGAAACTCGGAAAGGCAAATCAAGCGCTTGTTAACAGGTGAAATAGAAATCTGTAGCTCTCGAAAAGATTATCCTTGATGGTGAATGAATACCATCACACCAAGAAAGAAATCCCTATCCAAATGGAGATATTTTTAATGTCCACGATTCATGAATTTATCAATCTATTTTTATTTTATAGGTTATTCTTATTTTATAATATAAAAAATAAAATTGTTATGCATTTATGGATGAAAATAGATTTATTTATAAATTAGTTGAAGGATGAACCAATGAGAATGTATTTGAGATGTTATTCAAATATTTACCATGAGAAAATATTTTAGGAATATATATATATATATATATATATATATATTTATTTATTTATTTATTTATTATAAATATTGTTCTAACAAAAGAATAAACATCAACAGGTCTCGATAATAAATCACCGAGAAATTGACAGATACGTTGTTCAAAGAGTAAATATAAAATGATCAATATTTGTAAAAAAAAAAAATAATAATAATAAAATAATTCTTTTTATTTTAATATTTACTTCAAAATCACTTTCTGAAATTGGTTAAATAAGGAAAAAATGAAAAGGAAAATTCGTATGTTTTTTTTCATGACTTCTGGGTCCCGGGCAGTCTAAACAAGGCTTGAAGAACCCCTAGGGTTTTTAGCCGGGCCTTGGCTGCCTGCCTAGAGAGTGAGAGGCGGCTGGTTACTTTCTTAAGCTCTGGTCACATCATCAGCCATTCAACTATCGTGGCTAACGTGGCTTTGTTGTATATCTATTCCCCATCACAGAATTAATACCGATATAGCGGCTTAACGGTGACAATCTTATTGTTCTTAGTCCGAATACCATGTACGGCTTTTGAGCGAGTTGTTTTCTAAACATTTTTATAGAAGAAATATAAATATAATTACAGGTGAAATTTATCTACCTATCTCTCTCTCTACATATATAATATATATAAATATATATTTAGAAATATATAAATAATATTATAAATGGTCAATGAAATAAATATATATATATATATATAGAGAGAGAGAGAGAGATTTTTATTTAAAAATTTTTTCTAAGAATGAATTTGAAAATAAAATTTTTAATAAATAATCATTGCAACTAATTAAAATCTAATAATAATTAATAATGATAATAATAATTTTTTTTTTTTAAATAAAATTAATAACATAAACATTCAGATTTTTTTTAATAGATTATTTGGAAACCGGTCTAGGATGCTGTAAAAAAAATCTAAAATTAATATTGAATATATATTTTTCAAAAAAATAATAATTATATATAATAAACTAAAGATGTAAATATAAAAAATATCAAATAAAATAATCATGCTTTTTAATAGAGATGAATATTTGGATGCTACGTGTCAAAAATATAAGTTTTATAGAACCATTTTAGTTGATGTTCCGTTTATTTCAAGTTGGAGAAGGAGTGAGTGTAGGGGGGGGGGCAGTTTAATCCTGACGGCTGAGCAGACAGCCAAGAGTAGAGTGGGAAAAGGGACAAATTGGAGGGGAGAAATCAAAATCGGGTTAAGAATAATAAACTATTGTAAGAACATATCATCATATTTATTTACAAAATTCCATAATAAGAAAATTACAACTTTTGTTTTCAAATGATATTTTAGTTAATTTTAACATAAAATATAATGATACTTCATAGTTAAAGCATAATCAAATAAGATTAATTTAATGAGTCGCTCCCCTTAAAATAGCTCAATTCTTAAGAGATCTTTTATTATGATTTTCTTACTTTTACTTTATTTATAATTTCATAATTTCCAGCAAAATAAAAATTGTGATAAATTAATAAAAAAAAATGGAGCACACATTATTTCCCGACCAATATGATTTTTTTTTTAAATAATAAGAATTAAATAATTTTAATTCTTTAATTATATACTTCTCTAATGATTGTTTAATACTTTTGATCCCACGATTTTCTATAAATAGCTTTTAATTAAATTTAATTATTATTATCTTATTTAATTTTAAAGATTATGATAAGATTATGAAATAAAAAATAATTGTTCTTTATGTAAGATCAATTTTTTCGTATTACTATATATATAAATATATATAATATAGGTATACATATGCACATACATAACATTGTAAAAAAAAATTGATTCCCAAGTCCTTGAAATGTAAAGAAATACTAAAAAGTTAATTGTGATTTTTTTATTAGTTGATCGTAAAACTTGCCTTCCAACTAAATTCAAAGGGCCTGGAAAGTAAGAGATAATTTTTTAAATAAGCTTTACTGAGAGGCCACTTAATAATTTTGATAACTTGAAAATCCAGATTTAATTTTATGATTTTTACTGTCTGTTTTGAAATAAATAATGTGACTAGGGATTTTAAAATGTCTGGATCGATTATTATGAATAACCTTCACAGTATTTTTATCTTATATACCTACATAATACAATAATATTAATTCTAACAATAAAAAATTTTAATTTTGATTTCTAATAATAAATCAAATTTATCATTTTAAATCATCTAATAAAATTATTATATCATATTTATTTTAATATTTCCGTCAAAATAGAATATTATTGTTTCCTTAATTATATTTCATTAAAAAATATGATTTAAAAAAAGTAAAGAATTTTTAAAAAAAAATAAAATGAATAATAATTTTATTATTAATTTATATGTACGTATATTTATTAGTTTTTTTAAGTTAGTTGAATAATAAACATTGCACTGTTTTGATTTTGATAACCTTTGATATTCAATAGACATATGGTGATTAATTATTTTAATTGAGAAAATAAAACAAATAAAATGAATTCACTAAAATAAATCTATACAGATCGATTTTTCAACTCAAGCCCCCTCCCAATACTCGAATTCTATAATGAAGGTCCCTATTACCTACAGCTTAGATAATCTCCCTCTTTCGATTATCGAAAATTGATGATAGTTTATATCAATATTTATAATGTGAATGTGAAATATCAAATAACAAACCAAAATCGGACACTTTTATATATATCTGATTTAACACAAACATAAAATAAAAATCCCCCACACATTTAGCAATTATCTAAAAACTTTAAAATTTATCTCTTTGGTTTTACCGAACTCGATAATTCTTTGTCCCAGCAACTGCATTCCTCCAAACATCCCTATCCTGACCCTCATTCAACTCCCTCACGTCTCTCCCTAAATTGTCTGTCCACCGCGTCCTTGGTCTACCAATAGGTCGCTTCCCAATCGGTTTCCCCAAAAACAAGTTTCTCGCCAATCTTTTCTCCCCATTCCTGGCTCATATCATCCTTTTAAACTCTAAATCAATTAATATAATTTAAACACTTCATTTTTACCGACCGACGATAGTAAGGGAGGTATTGTTAATACTTTATTTATATATATTGTTTTATTTTCTTATTTACATACACATTTACAATATTTAAATAAATATATTAGTACCCTTCATTACCTATGGTCTATTGATTCTCTTACATTTTTCTATCATTTTAACTTTTTTTGTTCTAATTTTAATGTGTCTGATAGATTCAAGTGCATGTCTTCTGCACATTTGTCCAAAAGGTCCTCTCCACAATCTGCCTAAAATCATTTTTTCCCATCGTCTTCTTTTTTTGCTTCATTTTTAACTTTTAATATTGTAAATCTTATTAATTTCTAATACTGACAATATATAGCATTGTTTATATTTTTCAATCCATGTCCTAGTTCATATAATCTTTGCTCCATCTTCTATGCCCAGTCCAATTTTGTTTTATTTATTATGTTTCTTTAAATTTCCCTCCAGCATAAATTTCTCAATCGGTCTTTTTCATATTTTTTATTATTAATATATAATTAAGTATTTTTTAGTACTTCCTTCCTCATCCTTGATCCTTCAATCTCTTTTCTCCAAATGTAATCTGGTGTATTTTTGACATATATTATTCTTGTATTTTTTAATACCTTCATATTTTCCTTATTTCACTTCTATATAGTATATAGTACTACTTTTGTATGGGGGTATAATTGTTTTAATGATTTAATATATTCCTTATTTATATTGGTTGACACAAGTTATTTAATACTTTATTATTATTATTATTATTATATTATTATCATTAAATATTTAAATTAATTTATGTAATTTTTCTTGATTGATTTCTTAGATAAATCATGGCTCCTGGCCCTTGGATACTGCAGAGTTGTACAAAAATAAGATGGAATAAAATTCCAAGACCTCCAATTTCGATAAGACGGGTTAAATTTACTACAAATAAACAGACTACAGCGGGCGTTCCATATAAAAATTTAACCATTGGCATTCCCAAGGAAGTATGGCGGGATGAACGAAGGTAAATTTAAAATAAATTAATTTATTAGTTTTAGTTTTATTTTTAGAAACTTCAAGGACATCACTTAAACATCCATTCAATATCTTTAACAGTTTAAAAAACAAAATTATTACAGCCTAAATGATGGTAAAGAGACTAGTAACTTAGGGAGGATACAATAATAAATTTATTATTATGTTTCTTTATGAACTATTTTAACCTCTATTCTCTCCCTATTTTTAATTTTAATTAATTTTATGATATGATATAGGACTGTTTTTATTTTAATACAATAATATTATATGATAACATAACATAATTTTGTTAATAACAATATTAAATAAAATGTTTTTTTTTCATTCTATCCCAAATTTAGATATTTCAAACACCTATTTATGTTCATTAGAACCCAATTAATTATAAATCTAAACATTATTGTGCAATTCAAACATGTTTTGGACTGGTTCTAATGTATATCGTCTAATAGGATATAAGTATATAATATTTTATTAAAACATATACTTGAGAATTAAGATTAGTTGTTAAAAATAACTTCTCAAGTGAAATAAAAAATTTATAGTATCACAACTGTCAGCTTGTTTTGTATATAATTTATAATATTTAACTAGCCATTTATACCCTCTTAAACCAGTCTTCAAAACAGACATGCACATTCAAATTGAGCTTAAAAATAGAAAGTATATATTTTTAAAATTATTTACATATTTTTTTTTTCAAGAGTTGCAATTACACCCACCGTAGCATCTACGTTAATTAAAAAAGGTTTCAAAGTAAAAGTTGAAACATCTGCTGGATCTTTAGCAAAATGTTCTGATGAAGCCTATCGATCATCCGGGGCCGAAATCGTTAACAAGAATCAAGTTTTTTCATCAGGTATTTTAATATTAATTATATGATGATAATATTATAATAATTTATAGCCTTCTTTAATTTAATTTTATTTAATCCATAAATTTACCTATATATTAAAATTAATAAGTTGATAGTACCTGACTTGTGGTTTATAGAAGAAGTTAAGGTGAAATTACTATTAGGACATATAAAAATTTATCTTTATTAACTTAATAAATAAGTTCACATAAAAAAAGTGAAAAAAAAAACAAATATTTTATAGATAATGCTATTCTTTTAATTAGTTTTGGGCATAGTTTCATAAATCTTATTAATATTATTTAATAATTATCATAATTTTTTCTCTTTACCTTGTAACTTCATTTATCTATCGTTTAAATAATAATAGATTAAATACAGAATTACAATTTAAAAAACCTTAAACAATTGAATTATAAAATATGTGCATAAGTATTTAACATCTTTATGATATTTGTTTATTTGTCAAGGTCTTTGATTCTTTGAGTCAGACAGAGAGAAGAAGTGCAAATTTTAATCTCCATTCTATTCAGACCAACTCCTATTCAAACAAAATGGTTTGGAATATTTGTTGCTATATAACCTTGATAAATTTTATAATAATCTCAAATTACCTACATCAAAGAAAATATTAAAATATTTATTATTAAAATTTTCCATCAAAGAATATTTAAATATTAAATTGATTTAGTCTTCTTTTGTCATACATTAATAAATAATAATCAATACAACAAATCCAACATTCCATACATATATTTAATTATCCTTCTTTCCTGATTTTTTAAAATAAATAAATCTTTTTTTATTTTTAGAATATAATAGATATAGGATATAATTCTTTTTCAATTTCAATCATTTGAATGAATGAATTTTTTGGATAGGTTGGAATTATAAAAATTAAAATTTTTTTTATTCATTTTCAGATATAATTTTAAAAGTGAGACCACCAGAAGTCAATGAAATTCCATTATTAAAACCTGGCTCAACTCTCATTTCATTTCTTTATCCGGGTCAAAATTCTGAACTTGTAAACAAATTAGCTGAAAGAAAAGTTAATGTTTTTGGTAGGTTTGAATTATAAAATAATTTAAGATTTATTTAGAAATATTTATTCTAAAATTATTTAAAATTTTAGCAATGGATTGTATTCCTCGGATATCACGTGCTCAGGTCTTTGATGCCCTGAGTTCAATGGCCAATGTTGCTGGTTATCGAGCTGTTATTGAGGCTGCTAATCATTTTCCACGATTTTTTAGTGGTAATTATGAATGTGGATTCTATAATTAGAATTATATACATTTAAAAAGTATTTCAAAAAGACGATTATAATAACATATGAAATCAATGATAAACGGCTTATACAAAATATATTTATTTATTTTGTCATCCAATTCTCTCACTTATACTGTTTATTTTGTGGTTTGAAATGAGAAAATTAATTTTTTTATAATTTTTAAATGAGAGAACTCTCAGTCAAGTCGCATTTGACATTATCATTCTTTTTCTTAAAAAGTAATATTTAATCAATTTTCAAAATGGCAAGCGCTATCTATAAGAATAAATGGTCATTCCCCTTAAAGATAGCAGATATTAGTAAAGTAAATAAATAATAATCTAAATAAATACTAATAAATAACAAAATTATCTTAACAGATTTATAATTGTAAAGTATATTTAAAACTAACTTTTGCAAAACAAAATAAATTTTTATCATTCTAAATTTTCATTGATTTTATTGATCTTGAAGATATCTTTTCTTAAGTATTTTTTATTAAATATAATTTTATTCTTATTTAATTAATTTGAATTATGTTAAGATATTTAATTTTTTAACTTTCTTCTTTACATTACTTCCCTTTATATATTAATAAAAAAAAACAGATTTTTCAAATTCATAATAATTAAATAAGCATATAAAGATAAAAAATTATATAGAAATTTCTTTTAGGTCAAATCACTGCTGCTGGAAAATTTTCTCCAGCTAAAATTTTGATAATTGGTGGTGGTGTGGCGGGCCTTGCAGCTATTGGCCAAGCAAGAAATATGGGGGCGATTGTTCGGGCCTTCGATACAAGAGCAGCAGTTAAGGAACAAGTGGAATCTCTTGGGGCTGAATTTCTTCAATTAAATATAAAGGCAAATTTTTATTTTTTATTTTATATTTTGCATAATTAAGCTTTAATCAAATAATCGTTGGAATATTTTAGGAGGAAGGTGAAACTTCCGGTGGATACAGTAAAGAAATGTCTAAAGAATTTATTGACGCAGAAATGGCTTTATTTGCAAAACAAGCAAAAGAAATTGATGTTATAATTAGTACTGCACTAATTCCTGGAAAAAAAGCTCCTCGTCTTATTTTAAAAGTAACTTCTCTTCAATTTATTATTATAGTTTAGTCATTCTTTATTTTTATTTTAATTTATTTATGACTCGTTTAGGAACATATCGATTCAATGAAACCAGGAAGTGTAGTTGTAGATATGGCTGCAGAAACTGGAGGAAACATTGAGACAACTCGCCCAGGTGAAATCTACACCTATAATGATGTTACTCATATCGGATTGACTGATCTTCCAAGTCGGATGCCAACTCAAAGCTCCTCTCTTTATGCAAATAATGTTTCAAAATTTTTACTTTCCATAGGTAGTAGTAATATAATATTTCATTTTTTAACTCATTTTATTAATTATTATTTACATTTTGTATTGTAGGGTCAAAAGATCATTTTTTAATTAATCTTGAAGATGAAGTAGTTCGAGGTTCTTTAGTACTTAAAGATGGTGAATTGTTATGGCCTCCTCCACCCCCGGTTCAAAAACCTGTTACTGTAACCAAATCACCATCTGAAGACGCAATTACTCCCAAAGCTCAAGCATTACCTCCAGATCCATTTAAAAATACCCTTTCCTCTTCTCTTTTATATACCTCAGGTAAGGTAAGGCATTATTCTTTAAAAATGACTTATTACACTTTTTTCACATTTCCGAAGTTTTCGAAAAAAATTTCCATATCTTTTTATTTTAGGTTTGGGAACTATGGTTGCTTTAAGTGTGGCCTCACCTGGACCCAATTTTACATCAATGATGACCACTTTTGGACTGTCTGGGATTGTTGGATATCATACTGTTTGGGGAGTCACTCCTGCTCTTCATTCTCCACTTATGTCAGTGACAAATGCTATTAGTGGTATCACAGCAGTTGGAGGATTGCTTCTTATGGGCGGTGGTTACGTTCCTTCTACAACTACTCAAGTGAGTCAAGATTCCATATTCTCACAATTTGTATATTATTATTAATAAATATATAAATGAATCATACTTTTAGGCACTTGCTGCTTCTGCTACCTTCATATCTTCTATTAATATATTTGGAGGATTTCTAGTTACCAAACGTATGTTAGATATGTTCAAGAGGTAATTATTTCTAAAATATAGGTTAAAAATAAATATAAATAAATATTAATAAATTTATTTTATTTAAAGGCCAACAGATCCGCCAGAATACAATGGACTCTATGCAATTCCTGCAGCTGTTTTCTTGGGAGGCTATGGTCTTGCCGCTAGCCAAGGTTATACAGAAGCACATCAAATGGCTTATTTAACCTCCTCACTTTGTTGCGTCGGAGCTCTTGGTGGTCTTAGTTCTCAAAATACTTCAAGATTAGGAAATAATCTTGGAATGGTAAATACTTTATAAATTCATGAAAAAAGTTAAAGAAAAAATTATATATTTCTTAACTAATTATACTGTCATTTTTTAATATACTTAGCAAAAGTTTTTTTTAATAAGAAAATCATTTTTTATCTGTTGTCATAATAGAATAAAGGTCGATTAAATTTCATTCATTTAATTTGAAATGTCATTTTAATGCTTTATTTAGTTAGGAGTAAGTGGGGGTATTGCTGCTACCATAGGAATGATGGCTCCTAATACAGAAGTTCTTTCTCAAATGGCAGCTTGTATTGCAGTTGGAGGTGCAACTGGTTCATTAATTGCAAAAAAAATTGAAATCACTGATTTACCTCAATTAGTAGCTGGTTTTCACAGGTAAATTAATATAAATTCATATTTGACTAGAAATTTATATGTATTAAATAAATTATGTAGATTAGCTTTTCTATATATATATATATATATATATATTCATAGATATATTTAGTTAAAATATAATACATAATTTCATATGATGGTAATTCAATACATTTTTCTATTTTTTATTTCATGTTTGGAAAATTAAGAATTACTTTAAATGATTTAAATTGAATGTGATAATACCATAGGCTAATTTTGTTTTCTCTATTATAGATAACATTTATCATTATTAACAATGATTAATTTTAAAATAATAAATTAATATATAAAAGTAAAATTATAAATTGAATAAAAAGAAAAATTAAAAAAAATACAATTAATTTTGATTTTCCTATCATATGAAACTAAATTATATTTTTTGATCAATATATTTATTACTTTTGAATTAAAAATAATTATTTATTTTGGTGTAAATTTAATTGTTTTCTTTATTATTCATTGTGGTAAAAGTATTATTCTGTTTGTAAATTTATTTAGTTTAATTTGAAATAATTAGTTTGAAAATATATATATATATATAGAATAGATTTTTTATTTTTCTTAATAGACTGTTTTTCTTTCATATATAAATACTAGTATATATTCGCACCTTCTCCTCTTATTAAAATTCTCGATTTCATTTAACATTTTCAATTTTCTAGCGATTTCATCTATTTTCAGCAGAAAAATATCAAAAATTTTATTTTTCAACACCCAGAATCGTATTTTACTTTTTTTAATTTAATACATATAAATACATTTTATTACTATCTTAAAATCACAATCTTTTTAAAAAATTAATTTTTTTTTTATTTCTAGTTTAGTTGGTTTAGCAGCTGTTTTAACTTGTGTTGCTACATATATTCATGATTTTGATACTTTGGCTACAAATCCTTCTGCTTCAGTTCTCATGTCTGCAATCTTTCTTGGTACTTATATTGGAGGAGTCACATTTTCTGGCTCATTAGTGGCATATGGAAAACTTCAAGGCCTACTTAAGTAAGCTTTCTTCATAATACCAATTATTATTTATCATAAATCAAGCCTAATTATTTCAAGAGATCAAGACCGAAAAAGAGAAGAAATTATTTTGTTCATAAAAGAAAATTTTTGTTAACAATATATAATTATATATTAGTAGTGGTAAGGCCCAAATGCAACATTAATTTTTGTGGAAAAACATGCAAACTATCCCATTTATGTTAGAATTTTATTTGAATTTATAAATTTTTCATTATTTTTTTTTATAATTTTAGATCGAATCCACTTTTACTCCCAGGTCGTCATGCCATAAATTCTGGACTTTTAGCTGCTAATCTAGCAGCGATGGGTCTTTTCTTTTATGAGCCATATAATATGACCACAGGCCTGAGCTGTTTAGGTACCACAGCTCTCCTTTCCTCAACAATGGGTGTTACTTTGACTGCCGCTATTGGTGGTGCTGACATGCCAGTTGTTATCACTGTATTGAATAGCTATTCGGGTTGGGCCTTATGTGCTGAGGGTTTCATGTTAAATAATAACATTATGACTATTGTGGGCTCATTAATTGGATCGTCTGGTGCTATTTTATCATATATTATGTGCAAGGTAAGAATCAATTTAATAATTGATATTAATTATATATATATATATCCCAAAATACAACTCAAAAACTCCCCCTATGACTCATGGTAACTCAGACTAAGTGACCCAGAATCCCAAAAATTCACTCTTATAATTTTCTCTTGAAAATGTCGCCAATATGGGCGCCAAACGTCGAAACTCAAATCTCGCAATTAAACATGAAAATAACCCAGAAAAAATTAAATATAAAAAATTTAATAATTAATTAATTAATCATCTTAAACAGGAGAGAGGGGAAAAATCAAATTTTATATTGTTATGACATTTTATTAATTCACAACAGCAAAACTAATACACACATCACTTCAAAATGAACCCATCGCATTCAGCGGAACTCAAAATCCAAATCTAAATTTTTTTTTCTATTTTATTTTTTCCTTTATTATTATCCTTAGAGTAATGTAAAAAAATAAATATTCTAATTTTTGGAGTTGATCATTATTTCTTAAAGGTTTTGAATTAGAATTTCACTTTTAGGCAATGAATCGATCTTTAACAAATGTTATTCTTGGTGGATTTGGGACCGATTCAACTGGTACTGGAAAGCCAAAAGAAATAACTGGAACTCACACTGAAGTGCTTGTACCTGGTGCTGCAGAATTAATTGAAA
Organism: Labia minor; assembly: GCA_963082975.1. Classification (NCBI taxonomy): domain Eukaryota; kingdom Metazoa; phylum Arthropoda; class Insecta; order Dermaptera; family Spongiphoridae; genus Labia; species Labia minor. The sequence goes on along the minus strand of OY720348.1, from coordinate 38,522,990 downwards.
ATGCTAGAAACATTATCATTACGCCAGGCAAGTTATTTATTATTTCTGTTAAATTTATTCAATTCATTTTTTCAATTTATTCAATTTATTTTTTATTTATATTTCTTTTCAAGGATATGGATTATGTGTAGCTAAAGCTCAATATCCAATTGCTGAAATGGTTTCACTATTGAAATCGAAAGGCAAGAAAGTGCGCTTTGGAATTCATCCTGTTGCAGGTATTTCTTATATTTATTACATTATATTTATTTATTATTGTAGACTTTACAAAATCATATGACTCAGTAGAACGGGAAAAACTTTTTCAAATCTTGATCTTAATGGGAATTCCAAAACAATTATTATCAAAGGGGATAAAAGTTAAAATATATAAAACAATTATTTTACCGGTTGTATTATATGGGTGTGAGGCATGGTCTATGACCTTAGGAGACGAGAATAGATTTAGAATATTTGAGAATAGGATTCTGCGAAGATTTTGAGAAATAGAACGATAAGGTCACCGGGGAATGGCGAAGATTGCATAACTAGGAATTGGATGACCTCTATGCATCTCCAGATATAGTTAGAATTATAAAATCGAGAAGGCTACGGTGGGCAGGACACGTGTCTAGAATGGGAGAAGATAGAATGGCAAAAAATATATTGGTAGGAAGACCGAGTGGGAAACGTCCACTTGGAAGACCAAGGACGCGGTGGGTTTATAATGTGAGAACGTGAGAGAGATGGGAGAGGATAGGGACTGGGAGGTTGTGGCTCAGAATAGGAGGGGTTGCTTCAGCCAAGATCTTTCGAGTTCCGTAGAGTCACAGAGATAGATAGTTAACATTATAAATAACATTTACGTGTAACCTCTACCTTCCATTATTAAAAGTTTCAAATTAAATTTATTTTAATTTAGGAAAAATCCAAGCCCAAATTTCAATTAATAATTTTAAAATGGTTAAAAATTTAAAATAGTCTTGCAAATATTATTATTGTATATAGAAATATTTTTATCTAATATATTTATTTTAAAATTTTGAAATATAATAAATGACTTCTTTGAAATCATCATTCGTCAAAGAATTTGCGTTATTGATCCCAAATGGGGTAACAATGTAATTATCAGGATTTATAAGGATATTTTTCAAATTCTTTAAATTATTATAATATTTCTACTTTAATAGGTTAACTTGATAGTTATCCAAGAATTAAAAATCGTATTTTAATAAAGTACAAAATCTTTTAATAAGCAATTAGTTAACTATGGGGTTCTTCGTTGATGACAAGTGACCCAAGAGTAAAATGTGGATTAAGGAATAAATCTTAGACGTATTATACTAACAGACTCGATAAAATTTATTCGTACCATTTCATTGATTTTAAAGTAATGTCAGAAGAAAATAAATAGAAACAGGATTAAATGAATTCCTGGAAAAATATTTCAAAAGCTACCAAGAAACCAAAAGAAGACAAGGACTTGATAAATTGAAATATAAAATATATTTTACTTTTCAATGAAAAGAAAATATCAAACATATTTTTATAAAAATAATTAGATTTTCGTTGAAATTATTTAAAATTGTCATTTATTTATTCTAATAATTATTATTGGCAAAAAAAAAAAATTTAGAAAATATCACAATTATACCAGTAAAAGTAAAAATTATTAAAATATTAAAATAATTTATAATAAAAAAATGTATTTATATATATATATATATATATATAAATTTAAATTATTTACTATAAAATTAACATTTTATTAAATAGATAATTCAGAGATGTAGAAATTAGAAATAAAATAATTATTTATATTAGCATTTAATATCAGAAGACTATTATAAATAAAACTCTATGAATAATTTATATCGCTTCCAGAGATAGAATGATTAGCAGACACAAAATATATTAAAGGAGCAATTATTAATAAAATTGTGAAAATTACACTGGTTTTACCCGTCGTTCCCCGTAAACAAATATAATACCTCAACAACCATTCTACCCATTCTAGAAATAATTTTTATATTCTCATTGTTTAGGTCGAATGCCTGGACAATTGAATGTTCTTTTGGCTGAGGCTGGTGTTCCTTATGATGATGTTCTTGAAATGGATGAAATCAATGATGATTTTGATGAAACAGATTTAGTACTTGTAATTGGTGCAAATGATACAGTAAATAGTGCTGCAGAGGAAGACCCAAATTCACCAATTGCTGGAATGCCTGTTTTACGTGTCTGGAAAGCTGATCAGGTAATTAATTCATATTTTTAATATGAAATTTAGAACTGAAAAATAATTAAATGGAAATAATTTAAAGAAAGTGGTATTCATTATTACTCGGTAAAAAATACCTCAATCCTCATAAAATTATTTTTTAAATGTGCTTGTCGGCTTTTGAATGCATTGTATATTAAAATCTTTTATGTTGAATATATATAACTTACTATTTATTAAAATATTATTTCTTCAGTTCTTAAAGAATAAATCAGTCATTAAAATTTATCTGATCATTCTTTTTGACACATCATCCTTCTTAATTAATTATTAAATTAAATTTCAGAGAATTTTGAATAGTTCACATAACTAAAGTTTATCGTATTTTTTCCTCTTTTTTATAATGAATACTTATTATTTTATATTTTATATAATTTCGAAATAAATTATAAATATTCTCCTAACACTTAGAGGTTTATCTCGATCATTTCTATCTAAATTCTAATCATTTCAGTTTGTAAAACATGAAAACTTTAATATTATTATATCTTTTTATTTTTCTAGGTGATTGTAATGAAGAGATCATTAGGCGTTGGTTATGCAGCTGTCGATAATCCTATCTTTTATAATACAAATACCTCAATGCTCCTTGGTGATGCTAAAAAAACATGTGATGCTCTTTTGGCAGATCTTAAAAAGCGCTATGAAAATTAAAAGTTAAAAATTAATTTCATTCCTTAAATTGAAGCTAAACATTCTTTTTATGATATTATAAAAATAAAATAATAAAAATCAATTTCTAAAGAAATTATTTTTTATATTTGAAATTAGTTAGGCCTTATATATTAATTCGTTTTGATAATAATATATTTTTACTAATATAATTCCTATCATTCCGTTAAATCTTGTATAACTATATTTAAAAAAATTGAAATACAAATCAAAACAATAGAATACAATTAAAAAAGTTAATTAATTAAATAAAACAAATAATTTTACTTTATTTTAAAGAAAAATATTCTATTTTATGTGTTCTATCATTTTTATTATTCAAATCATATACTCTTCTTATCTATATACTTTTATTTTATAAATTATATATATAATATATATATATATATTGTTTAAATTGGATTTTATAATTCATATAAATACTAAAAATTCTAATAAATATTGAGATGATTATGCTTAAGTTTAATGTACCATTGAAATCCCGTGCGTTTGATTAAATCCTAAAATCCATTCTAATAAACTTAAAAAGGATAATTAATTACGAGTATAATAAAAATCTACTTGCTGATTATAAATACATGATTATCTCTTGTTTTAATTTTGTATTAAATGAAATTAACATTAATAAATAAATTTTATACATAAACTTGATAAAGATCTCAAAAATAACATTTTTTTTAATTATTACATATATCTCTTTCCATTTTTTAATTGTCTCTCTTTTAACTCACTATTCAATTGTAAATTTAATAAAATTTCTTATAAACATGTCTCCATGCTTTAAACCATTTCAGATTTCAAGTGTTTTTAAATAATTTCTCATTAAGTTCTTCCTTTACTACGAGACACATATCTATCATATGTATGTATAGTGACGGAAAAATGTAAACGCCAGGGGACGCTGTTGTCGGACAAAACCCTTTCTTAACCCGTTGGTTGTTCAACAGCATCGCCCCCATGGCGTTTTCATTTTTCCTTCACTAACATACAATACCATTTTTATCCCCTTGCCCACCTTATTTCATTTCATTTCAATTTTATTATATATAATACATATATAAATTAATATATTATTCCTAACTAAAACATTACAATGCATCTATAGATGCAGCGGAATTATCTTTTACGTTTTATTGTGAGTTTTGTATCTCGACTTTTAGACGCCCATTCTCTTGAAAATAAAACCAAAGTGCGACCGAAATTTGAGACTCAAATCTCACATGAAAATAACAGAAATTACTTATAATATATATATTAAGGGTTCTAAGGCACTTTAGAAACAAATGTATGCAAAGTAAGAATTCATCATTCTTTATTATACATTAATTTCTTCCCTTCCGTCAAGAAAAAGGGTCCAATGTTGTCAAACCCTACCATTCCCGAAATGCCTTATTTATATATATATTAATTTTCGATTTATAAAACTAATCAATTTTCAAATTTACTTAAAATAATCTGCCATATATATATATATAGTACTAAAAAGCAATTTGAACTTAAACAATTCGCCGCATCTTAGGCTCTCGTCTTTAGATAGAGATAACCTACTGAAATATTCTGTTTACAAATAATCTGTCTAATACAACAACCTAAATTTCTACATGTTTTTAATGGATTTTGTTATTTTTTGCAAATAAACCTATTATGTGTATATATATAATATAATACCTTTTATAAAATTAAATATTAGCGCGAATCATAGCCAACATAAAAAAATAAGTATCCAAATGCTTCAAATTTAAATATATAAATTTTATTATTTAAATAAAAAAAATATAAAATTTTTATAATTATATATATGTGTATATATATAATATAATACCTTTTATAAAATTAAATATTAGCGCGAATCATAGCCAACATAAAAAAATAAGTTTCCAAATGCTTCAAATTTAAATATATAAATTTTATTATTTAAATAAAAAAAATATAAAATTTTTATAATTATATATAATAAACATTTATAATTTTAAATATTCCAATGAATTTAATTAATTTGTTCATTAAAATTATCTTTTTAATGATAAAAATTAAAGACTACTCATCTAAATTTAAAAAAAGCCTAATAGTAATTTTTTGTATTGTTTATACTAATTCTTTTTTTAAAAAAATTAAAATATTAAATATTTAATTATATTAAATATAAAATATATTTTTCATAGAAATAAATCAATTTCTATATATAATTTATTTATACTATGTTACTTATCATTTAAATAATAATTATTTATTATAAATTATAATGTTGATTGTCGTTTTTCATTCGGTTCTCAAAATTCATTAAATCTGAAATTAGAAATGATTTATAGAATGCGCTCATTAATAATGTTGAATAGATTCAAAAGAATAATATCTTTTTTAATTCATTATGATTTATAATATACATTTACATAATAATTGTTTTCCTATAAATATACGTATACTTATACATTTTTTATGATAACATAATGATAATTAAAAATATCTTTATTTCTTATACATTTTTGCAATATTTAAAATGGAGTCTGAAATGCATTTGAGTGAATCTGAAAAACAATATTTTGGAGAATTATTTATTTATTGTGATTCAGAAAAAACAGGGAAAATTCCAAATTCTAAAATTTCAGAATTATTCAACTCATCCCATTTATCAACTGAAATTATTAAACAGGTGAATTCTAAAAGTTCTATTCTGTTTTCCTTTTTTTTACAAATAATACATTTTGTGAAATCTACCATTCTTTATCAACAAAGTCTCTTTAATAACTTGAATTGGCATTATATATATACGTCGGACACTGAATTATATTTAATTATTTTACTTGTGAAGTGTTGACCCAGTTGTGTTTTCATAAAAATTGAATAAATTTTTAGTTAATTTTTACAATAAAAATTTTTCACTTATATTTAACAATTCATCATTTATTGATATTATTAAAACAAACAATCATATGTCAAATAATATGTTAACAAGTCATAAGTTCTTCCATCCATACTGAATACCTTTGTTGAGAATTATAGTTTAAATTGGAGCTGGGGTAATTCAACTAATAATTCTCAAATAAAACTACTATAGCTTTTACAAATTGATCCAAATGATTATGAAAATTAAAATTTTTAAATATTCTCTAATTCAAATAATTAAATTCTCTAAGAATTATTTTTTTTATTCATTTTAGATTACTGAACTATGTGGAGCTACTCGATCAAATTATTTAGATAAACATCGATTCTTTTTTGCTCTGAAACTGATTGCTGCTTCTCAGGCTGGATTGACATTACGAGCCGATCTCTTTAACTCACCTTTAGAGATTCCTCTTCCAAATTTTTCTCGGACTAAAAATATAGGTAACAAACTCTCTTTAATTTGTCATAATAACCAATCAATTGATTTCTTTAATCTTGATTAAAAAAGCATTTCTTCTATTTTCAGAAATAAGTGACAGTTCAGATTGTTTACCTGGTGATCTTATACAATTACAATCCACTTCTCCGGTTCAGGTTTGTTTTTTTTATATTCTTGAAATATTTATTTTATATAATAAATATATATATATATATAATATATATAATGTTCTCTTAAGGTTATTAACAATAATCAACCCACTACTAAAGTCGAAATAAAAATTGAAAAAACAACTTCGCTTAACATAAATGATGAAGAATCTCAGGCGCAACATTCTAGAGTAGGCCTTTCGCCAGAAGCCTCAAGCACAGCCAGTGATTCTCCTACACCGACAAATAGTGTTCAAGAACGAAATTGGAATGACAACCCAAATTGGCATGGATTAGGTAAATTTTCAAAGCATTATTCGACATAAAGATATTTTTCTATGAAATGAAAATAATAATTGATTGAAGAATAATGAGAGCGATTTGTTTTTTGTTTGTTTACATTTCTAGTGAGTGAAGAGCAATGCCAATTACTTGGAACGGAAGAAGAATCATCTGATCGACACAGTAGTGATGAGGACTTTGATGACTCACAAATATGGACAATTACTGAAGAACAACGGGTTTATTATACCGCTCAATTTCGATCTTTACCAACTGATGGGCAAGGAAATATTGCAGGTCCAGTAGCAAGATTATTTTTTGAGAAATCACGTCTACCTGTCCAAGAATTAAGGAAAATTTGGTAAAATACTAGAATTTAAAATTTTTTCCGGTATTTTTTAAAGGAATTGTAAATGTTTTATAGGCAACTTGCTGATATTACAAAAGATGGAGCTTTATCACTCGAAGAGTTTAGTACAGCAATGCATCTTGTGGTATTAAGAAGGAATAATATTAATTTACCAGATAGTTTACCTGCGTCTTTAGTCCCTCAAAACCAATCTGTTTTAATTAATGGTTCTGAAGTTATTTCAAAATCAGCGACAGAAACCATATCAGAAGAAAATGTTCCTAATTTATCCCCGTCATCAGCAGAACCTTCTTCGCCTCAAACGAGCAAAGAGGTATATATATATATAATATATATATTCTAATTATAACTTCCAATATATAAATAAATATTATTAAAATTAATTAGTTGACAAATAATAATATAAATTAAATTATAAATAATAATAAATATTAAATTTAGAAATAATTAAATATAAATAACTCATCTTTATTTAATCATTTAAAATATTTTACAAAATTAACCAACCTAAGCTTTATTAGCTTTAGAACAATTTATATATCTTATTTGATACACTGAATTATAAAATTCTAATTCAAATTTTATATAAGATTTCTAAATGGAGTTATTTTTAGTGGACAAAATTTGTTGATTCTCCAACGAATTCGGTTTCTTCCCCTGGACCAAAACCTGTTAATTTTGATTTTCATAAATCTGCAGTTGAACAAGTAAGTTTTAAAGTAAATATAATTAAAATATTTATTTTAAATATTATAAATATTCTGTTTCATGCATCTAATGAAATTGATTTACTTTTAATTTCAATAATAAATTTGAATTTTTAATTTCTTTATAGAATAATGTTATTTTAAAATATTACTATATTTTTTAGTCTTTTAAAAGGCATACCAGCTGCAGATATATATATATATATATATATATATCTGGAACTGAATATATTAATTTCATTAATGTATATGTTACATATATTATTTTAATATTTTATTTATTTATTTTAAATTTTTCTTTAATATCTTATGTCAATGAAAGTAATGAAATACGTCCTTGTTTATTTAATGTCCTTTTATGAATAAATAGATATATTTTCTATTTATTATATTTACTTATACTTTATTAATTCTATATAATAATAATTATAAATTATAATGTTTATTATTGCTTTTATTAGATTCTCAAAATTCATTATATCTGAAATTAGAAACAATTTATTTCCTTATACAAATTAATAATAAAACTTCAAAATAATATTTATTAATATGTCTTTACGTATAAAATTTTATAAAATATCAATGTTTATTTTAATCGAAAAATAATATTTTCATCATTATTCTAGAATCCCAAGATTTTACATCCAGTTCCTTTACGAGTTACTCCTGAATCTCAAAGTCTTTCAAATTATGAAGATGAAACATCAAAATCTCCAAGAAAAGGAGAGTCCCAATCTTTATCCTATGATCAATTTGGTGATAATATAAGTCCAAAAAAAATACCTTCAAATATAAATGATAATTTATCATCATCTTCTGACATTAGACCTATTCAAAGGCCCCAACCTAAAAAACCTGCTGGTAATTTATTTTTATACTTAATTATTATTTGAAATATTAAAAAATATTATTAATATATTTTTATAAATTTCTTGTCAGCACCAGGACCTGGAGCAATACCACCACCGCCTCAACTTTCTACATATTTATCCGTTGAAGAAGTAACGGCTTCAGGAGCGGTGTTAGTAAAATTTGATATTTATGAATTATTTTTAAAAGTTTAAATGATTTCTTTTACCTATATATATTGTATCCGCTTGATACATCGACTATAGAGGCTTGTAAGACCTAAAAAAATAATAGAAAGCTATTGTTCCTGAAAATTGAAAGTGGGAGGAAATGGAAGGGGATGAATCCTTAATATATATCAATTTTGCTCGAAGGCTAAAAAGAGGAATTAATATAATATTGCGATAGTTACCTCTTCACTTCTATCGCACCTTGAAAATTAAGTGGACTGTATTAGAGGTCTATGTTTAATATATTAAGAATTTGGAATTGAAAAAAGCTCGCTAAATAAACACTATAATTAACTTTTATAATCTTTAATTAAATTAAATTTAGGTTCAATGTAAATGGATTAATTATATTTAGGGTCACCTAAATATTTTTCATATATCAACTTAAATCTAAATTTTAAGTCTAAAATTAATATAGTTCTAAGTGTTCATAAGTGCACTTATCTGACCACCGGGAATTGAAATAAATGGGGGTTTACGCTGCCGTTCGCTGCCTGGATGTCTTCTCTGCTGGTTTCGCAATTGATCCAACGATCAATTGGCTTTGGACCCTCCTCGAGTTTCCAACGGGATGAATGGACCACCACGGATCCAAAGGTAGAGATGATCCCCTCAGGAATCACTGGGTTTGCCCCCTCGGAACAAACTCTGGAGCACAGCTGCAGTCTGTAGCCGCGTTGACGATCCCAAAAGCACCGCGTTCGAGTCGTAAATTCGAACGGGTCGAACAGGCGTCGGTGGGCCAAAAAACCCCAGTAAGCAGTGGACGAGCAGATAAAAACAACAGGCAGCAGCGACAGACAAAGGCAATAGCACTCGGGCGACAGGGAACAGCAGCGGGGCTTCAGAGAGCTCGGCCTGTCTTTTTATATGTAGATAGTAAGGGAGGGGGGTGGTCAACCTCATGAATTTATGACAATAACAATTAAATATTTAAAACTATAAATGAAATTAACTTAAAAATATTAAACTACATTATATAATTAATTAACACTAATATTTATAAATATTAACTTAATTACTATTTAAACTTAGTCAGAGGGCGGGAATTCAAATTTGTTTGAATTCAGGTTCCATGCTGAAACATATATATTTTATTTTGGCTATTAAAATTCATGAGTTGACATCCTCAGTTATTGAAAGTTTATTTAAACCAAAGTTACTTAGGAAACAAATTAGATTATCTTTACACAAATCTTATTTTTGTTACTTTTATGTTGAGATATATGGGTTTCTAGGGTATTTCTCGACTAATAAAAAAACAAAATCGAATCGAATAGAAGCTTATGGAAGGCCCTTATGAGCAAAAACTTTTCAACGGGGGAACCCACCTACTGGCCAACAGACAGACGTAAAATACCAGACCTGATTGACTTCTTTATTGAGCGTGGCCTCAATGACCTTTCCACAGAAATAAAATTCTTATTTGACCTTACTTCAGACCACTCTCCTGTCCAGCTTTCCTTTTCCACTACATTATAACCCCAATTAATTTTCCCATTTTCCTAACTAACAATAAAACTAACTGGACTTCTTTCACTAACAATATTAACTCAAACCTAAACATAAATTTACCAATAAACAACACTAAGGACATTGAATTGGCTGTTAAACATTTAACAATAACTATACAAAACGTAGCTAAAACTTCAACTCCTCAAACAAAGACACCCCTTCTCAAACCTCCTCAAACTCCTCACCACATTAAAGACCTTATCTCCACGAAAAACAAACTGAGACGTATGTGGCAATTCCAAAGATGTTCCCTCGCGTTAAAAACAAAATCAACAAATTAAACAGACAAATCAAAAGACTAGTGACAAATGAAAAAAATGACAGAATCCAAAGTTTCCTTAAAAACCTCACCCCAACCAGTTCTACCGATTACTCCCTTTGGAAAATGACCAAAAAAATTAAAAAACAGACAAACCATATGTGTTGCAATAATGGTGAATGGGCGCGTACTGTTAAAGAAAAACTGTGTGTATTGTCTGATCACCTAACCACTGTTTTTTCTCCTCCACCACCTACGGGAGAACCATGGTCATCTTTCCAAAACCCATCCATCGTATTTAATTGTTTTCTTAATAATAACTTCCAACAAATCACCCTCTCTGAACTTGAACTGACCTTACAACACACTATTAAAAACAAGAAAGCCCCAGGGGACGACCTAATTACAGGGAAAATGGTGAAAGCTCTCCCGAGATGTGCCTTGGAATTGATCACATATAAATTTTTTTTTATACAGAACAGCACCAATGAGCCTTCCATTAACGATATCATCGGGATCGATTGGAATTAAGAAAGAACCCCCACCTCCACCTCCGCCACGGCCATATCGAACCCATACACGTAGTTCATCTTTGGATCTGAATCGATTTGGTAAGTTTTTAAATAATTGTCAATGTTTTACCTAAAAGACAGATATATTATATATATATATATATATACTTTATAGAAAAAATATCTTATTAAATTGAAATTGTTTTCAATATAAAACAAACAAAAAAATGCTCTTTAATTAATCCAAGCACATATTTTTATTATTGTTAAGTCTGGAATCATCTTATATAGATCATATATTTTCATATTAAATTAAATTGATGATGGTTAATCTATTCTCAGATAAAACTACCACAACTCTACCATTATATACAATGCTAATGTTACTTTGAATCACTAATAGTAATTTTAATTTCTATTTTTTTCCGTAGGAAAATCAACTATGTTGGGAACTCCACCTATTCCTCCAAGAGTATCACCTTCCATGGTAATGTTTTTCTAAGCCTTTCTATAATAATAAGCGATTTTAAAATACCAAATTTGATATTAATATGAATATTTATGTATCTTAAAGTTCATAAGAGCAAAATTTGGACACCTATTTACACATACACATCACACAAGTTTTACTTCCATTGGATTAAAATCTCAAAATATAGATATCTGAAAATTATTATATTTTTTTTACCCGATTATTATTTCTTACCAAATGCAAAGTAAAAATGTATTTTTCTCATTTTTTCCAAAAATAATTCGAAATGAATATCGCTTTCATTTATAACAGTTCTTAATTTAAAATAAACCCCTAATTTATTATTATATTAATTTTGTTATTTTAAGATTTCACCTAAAAAGATTGCCATTTCTAAAAATGATAAAGAAGATTGTCCAGATGGCAAATTATTTGGAAATTTTTCTTCATTTGGACAAAATAATGATTTAGATGAAAATATGCATCCCAGAAAGCACGGTGCTTTTGAGGTCTATCGAAAACCATTATCAAGTAAATTGAATAAATTTAATAAAATCATTATTTTCTTCATAAATCTCACATTTTTATAAAATTCTTTTAGAAATTGGAATAGTCGAAACAACTTCATTTGACATGGAAACATCTATAATTGAACCTCCACCAAAACAAAGACATTGTTCTGAACCAAATGCTTTGGGGTCATCCAGTAAAAGGTATTAATAAATCAATTTATACATGATTCTTTCTATTCAATGAGAAGCTTATTTTTATAATATTGAAATTTTCAGACACATTGAAGAATTTCCTATTAAAAAACTCCAGGAACAAAATTCTTTATTAATCAGAATATGTCAAGAATTAAATCAAGAATTAGCTGAAATCCAAGAAGAAAGAGCATCTCTTGAATTACAACTTGAACATTTTAAATCCCATATATAGTATATAAATGATTTGTAATTGTAGATATCATGCTTATATTATTAATATATATTTTTTTATCAAGTGGCACATAGGTACTTGAACCATGATTTATCTATTCATTTATTATACAAATTTATTTGTTTTTTTTTAATATAAATATTTCTGCTAAAATTCTAAATAACGATAAGTTTATATTTTTTTAAAACAAAAATTAACTATATATTTATTTCTATTCATGTATAAAATATATTTTGATAATTTGTTTTCTTAAATGTTATGACATATATAATACATTCATGTTTAGAAGTTAATATATTTTCATGGAAATAGTTTTAATCAGACTTGTGGAGCCATGTCGAAATTGATCTGCTCTGGCCCCGGCTAAGTCGGAACCGGAGCCTGAGCTTGAGCATGTGAATTTCGATATGACTCCACTGTCCTGGTTTTAATACAAAAAAATAATTTCTTTTGTTAAATTAAACATTTCTTTCTATGAACTTTTCTTGAACTTTTAAAACATCGAAATATCAGAATTGTTTAATTGTTATTAATCACTATATTATACAACTTTATGTCACATATTTTTGATCGAATTTATTTTAAATTAATTAATTAAATTAATAAAATAATAATAAATGTGTTAAAAAATTTTGAAAAAAAAAATTGTTATCTAAAACAAAAAAGTATTTATGTTATTACATTGTTTTTAATTTAAGATATTTAATGAAAAATGATTGTCATTAGTTACCTGAAATCAAATAATATAACTTTTGTGTGTTTGTGACAAACTATATTACTTGAAATTATACTGAAAGTTTCTATTTATAATAGGGAGATCCGCTTCTGTCACCCTGGACTGCACATTTGCTGTTTGTTATCTCCTGATTTTTGTTGGGTTCTTCAATCGTTCCTTTGTAATAATGTCGATAGAGAATAATTGAATGGTTCTTAATTAATTCATTATATTTTTTGATAGACTTGAATATATATAACTATATATATATTTTGAAGGATAATAAAATAATTAAAATTGAACCATTTAATGAGGTTATATTGATTTTAGTTTTAATTTTTGTATTATTTAAATATTGAAATTTTAAAAAATAATTTAATCATTTCAACTTTATACGAACAGTAAATCCTGTTTGTAATACCTATCGCCTTAAACTGACTAAATAAATATAACGGCCTTTAAACAAAAACCACACTCCTAACCCAATCTTATCTTATCATTTATCATCCTGCACATCTTATCAATTGCTTTATGTCTATTAATATTCTCTTCTCAACTTTATTAATTTCAATATTTACAATCCAATAAGTACGTGTAAATACTTAACATTCATCATCGGGCATTTTGTAATTAAAAATGTAGATATTAAATTATTTTACATATAATTATAAATAATATAAAAATTCAAGTCATTAGTTTATGAAAATTTTTATAATTTTCATAATTATTCTGTATATTTTTACGGATTTTTTTTTAAATTAATATTTTTATTTTCAATAATTAATAAATAATCTTTCTAAATGTTATAGTTACCACTATTTTATTTTCAAAGATAATCCAAATAATGTGTTGTAAAATTAATCTATTCATCTCTCTCTGTGGCTCTACGGAACTTGAAAGTTCTTGGCAGTAGCAACCACATTTCTCCATGTGTCTCTATCTTATGCCACAAACCATACATATCCTATTTCCTGTAATCTCTCTTACGTCACCGCGACCTTAGTCTTTCAACTGGACGTTTCCCAATCGGCCTCCTCGCAAATAGACTTCACCAGACTATCATCACCCATTCTAGCCACTTGTCCTGTCCATCGCAACCTTCTTGATTTTATTACTCTATGTCTGAAGATGCATTGAGGTCGTGCAATTCCTCGTTATGAGGTCTCCGCCATTCCCCGGTGATCTCATCTTTGACCCATAAATGCTTTAAAGAATCCTATTTTCAAATACTCTAACTCTACTCTCGTCTCCTAAGGTTATAGACCATACCTCACACCCATATAATACAACCGGCAAAATAATTGTTTTATATAGTTTAATTTTTATCCCCTTTGATAATAATTTTGACGCGATAAGCCCCTTTACTGCATAACAGGCGTTTCCCGATTGCAACCTCGCTTTAAATTCTCGAATATTCATGATTACAGAACTTAAGTATTTACATTTTTCTACATTTTCAAATTCTACGCTTTGCATATTAAGATTTTGTGTAAATACTGTTCATCTCTGATACTAAATATTTTGCCTTAGCACAATTAATTTCGAGCCCCCACCTCTGTCTGATCTTTCCCCAATTTGTCTAATCACATATTCCATTACTAAATTAAATAAAATTGGTGATAGTGCATCTCCTTGAATTTCGGCAATTCTGACAATTGATTCCCACATCTTACTCTTCCTTTACTACCTTCAAGACAAATTTGAATCATACATACTAATTTTTTCGGAATTTCCAATAAAATTAAAATTTGTATCAGTTTTTTCCGATCAAAAGATTCATATACTTTGCTAAAGTCTACGAATAATGAAATATTTTTTTCTAATATTTGTCTTAACAGGAATATTTGATCTATTTTAAATTTAATATAATTTTTTACGATGATTGTGAAAAGTGGAGATGTTAGATATAATGCAATATTTTTAAATATCACTACTCAATACTTGTCAAAAATATATTTGTGAAAAACCGATCGTTTGGTTGTGGCATATTTTTTACACAAATGAAATTTAGGTATGTATAACACCATTTATATTGTTCTTTATGTTAGTTTATTAGTAAACTTGAGCAAAATTTATCGAATGGGATTGAATCATGTATTAAGTTTTTGTAGAGCAAACGTATTGTATAATCTTGATTTACTACCGATATGCAGTCTTCATTCCAAAAAAGTGGTTTTCTAGTTTACATAGGTGTGTTGATAGGAATTTTTTGACCAAATTACCCTTCCCCTACCTTTATTCTGCTTTGCGAGATCACTGCTTTTAATCGCTCATTCGATTTTATTTTTTTAATTATTTTTATTCCATAATATGATTCTTTTTATTAATGGTTTTTAATGTCCTATTTATTAAATAATTTTTTTTACATTTTAGACAATTTTAAAAATATTGTTTTTTAAATTTTTTTAACTTAAATAATTTAATTTAAAAATAAAAGTATAATTATTCAACTGTATATATCGATTGAAAAGTCATATCTACCACATATAAACGACTGTTTTTTTTATATAGGAAAGTTTTATGTAATAATTTTATAGGCATAAATATAATTTTTTATTTTTTTTTTAAATTAGATATAAATAATATTATATAATTAAAATTCTTAAAAATATATATTAAAAAAAACTCAAATCAATATTAGTTGGGATATTACATTCAATTGGTTTTGACATGGCATATATTTTTATATCTCCAAACCAGAAGAAAGTTATATAAAACAATATATTAAATATTTCAAATAAAATTGTATGGAAAAATAATATATGGAAGCATATGCGGGGATATGAAAAACAATAAAATAGATCTTGTGAACAAAGCATAGATCCTTACATTGAAAATTTTTAAATTCACTTGCAAGATTATTCAAGTGTCATAAAGACAATGGACATCTAATCAATACTTGCATCCTATTATAATTATTGCTTCTATAATTCATCATTTTAAGTTAATAAATTATTTTTTTTTTTTAATTTGACTTGTTCATTTCTAAGAACGAGCATGCAAGCTAAAAAAATTTATAATCGATTAGTTGTATAAAATGTTTGTATAAATTTTTAAAATAAAATGGATATCATCCAAATATGATATATCTGAAAGGATTTTATAGTAGACACATTGATAAAATAATTAAAATTGATGATGCAAAATGTTTTTTAAAAAAAAAACCATATTAAAAAAATCATAGTCATATAAGAGTATAAATAAAAAAGAATATACATAAAATAAAATAATATATCTGATATATAATTAAGTTTGGCTTAAATATATGCTCACATATATATGAAGACGAAATTCCTTTTCAATACTCTAATTTCGAAAATTAAAAATGGATTCCAGAAGGTAAAATGCAAAATTAATGAATAGATAGAAAAAAGAATCTAATTTTGAAGTAATAACTTTAGGAATGTTTAGAGAATATTTAATTAAAATTTAAATAATATATATATAAATATAAATTTGGCATTGGAAGTAAGTAATGAGACCATCTTACATCTGAATAAAATTATCCCATTTTGATTTATTAAAATATTTTTTCTTCATGTTTTAAAACTGAAATTTTAAAACAACCAAATTAATTATTGATTAGAAGTGGTTTTTAAACATAAAAAGTTGAATAGTTACTCTTTTCAGAAATTCTTCTGAGCATATTCTAGCTCTAGCATTGGCTGCAAGTTTCATCTCGCTTATTTCTTTATCAATTTCTTCCATAAAATGTATTACAAAATCAACTAATTTATGTTTATACATTTGTTCTGTATGAAAATTTGTTATAAGGAAGCTTATATCATAATTCTATAAAAAAATGACAAAAATTGTTAAATTTTAATATATAAAAATAATATTTAAATATGAACAATACCTCAACAGGTTTCCTTCTTAAAACAATAAAGTTTTCAGCTCGCATCATCATAAATCTCATGAATTTATGACATAATATTCTTTCAATTTCATCCGCTTGTTTTACAGCAATACTAATCCGTACTGAATTTATTGAAGTTTCTATTAAAACTTTTTCTTTTTCATTTCGACTGATTACTACTGAATTTAAAAGCAATTCTTTACTAGTTCTAAAAAAAAAAGAAAAGAAATAGAATTTAATAAAATTTTTAATTATTTGATAATCAATTTTTGTCTCAAATTAATTTATTTTTTTATTTAACAATGCCCAAGATTTTATTTTTTTTTGACAGAATTGTAAATAAATACTATTTTGGAAATTTTACGTCTTAGGCTTTTGACAGATGATTTACTTATGTCATGGGTCTTATTATTAAGCCGGGCCTTCAAATGGCCATCGAAAGAAAAACCATGAAGGCATGTGCTTCAAACAAAAACAAGTATTTTAAAACAGAAGTGTAACAGACACATACATTAGAAGTGATTTAAGTTTAATTTATAAATATATTTTCTTTCAATATCACCAATTTAGTGTTTAAGTGTTTAACACTTACGGAGAAACTTGAATGTCAAAGGCCTATGACGTAAATATATTCCAGATAGTAAAAAAAAAAAAACGGAAATGAGTGACGGCTACTCATTCTGATGAGAGTAGACCACCAATTTATCTCTTTTCCTGGTTTAAAAATAATATTTATTAAATTTGTATCTGACTCGTTACAATATCAAGATACAAATAAATTTCTATTTAAAAATAATATATATATATACATATAACAAAATGATATATTATTAATTAATAATTTTTTTTCTTATATTGGGCTTCATCATAAATCCAAATATTTTGAAAGTTTATTTTCCTATAATTTAATATATATGAATTAAAGAAATTTTATGTATTATACCTTACTTCGACCTCTGGTTTATTATGTCGTTCAACAACTTGAGATGAAAAATTATCAAGACACATTGCTGCAGTTAAGGTGTGTCTGACAGCCGTTAAATAAGGTCTTAAAGTAGCCGACATTATTTTTAGATTTAAGATCTATGTAAAAATATTTAAATATAAAACATAAACACTATTAAAGGTATAATTCAATTAAAAAATAAATTAAATCTTTGTTATTATTTAAATATAATAATTAAATATTTTAAAAACTGACAACATTTAGTTATAAATTTACTCTATTCTATACAATTCTAGGGAACTTCCGTTCCTTTTGTTTTTCATCGAATACCGTCACAGATGGCACTGTTCGAGTTGTCAATCGTAATATATTATAATGATAATAATATAAGGTTCAAAAATTATTCAAATTCAACAAACTATTAATAATGATATTAAAATTTTAAGTACTATATTTTATTTCTTCTTACTATTTAATAGCACAATAAATGCAGAAGGATCTAAATTCAAATTTAGAAATTTATACAAATAATTTAATTTATTAAAAAAAAAATAATAATAAACTAATATTTATTTATTTAAAATTATTTTATACATTAAATAATAAATTAATAAATAAGAAAATAAAAAATAAATAGGGGGATTTAAACCCAGCAAGTTTTTAATTTCGTCATTTCTCGTTAGATGTCCGTTTTTTTTAATTAGTTCTCTGAATGACGAGACGAGCGCTAGATGTCTAATTAAGGAAATCCCTATTCACAGTAAATTGTACTATATTTAAATAATTGTTACTTTTTTTAAAAAAAAAAAACTATTAAAATATAATTTTCTTTAATATGTATAAATTAATTCGTAGATTCTTAAATAATGAACTGAATACATGTAATACATATTATCGAAATTATTGTGTTGTAAGTTATATTTATATATTATTAAATATTTTTTCAATAATTAAATATATTATTTTGACATTACTAGGTTAGCAAAATTAATAATGAAAAAAATAAAAGTATTGTAGAGGAAGAAAAAATAAATAAAGCTATGAAGATATATCTTGAAAGAGCTAGAAAAAATGGTATTTTATATATTTCATTTTCCAAAAAATTGTTAAATATCACATGTGTATTTGTATTTTAGATGAATTTATTGATAATCAAAAAACCAAATATGCAATTGGAAAGAGACATTTAGCAAACATGATGGGTGAAGACCCCGAATTTTTCTCTGAAGAACAAGTAAATGAAGCAATTCGATATCTTTTTCCTTCAGGAATATTTGAACGAAATGCAAGGCCAGTAATGAAACCGCCTGCTGAAGTCTTTCCTATAACAAAGTCAGCAGCTTTTGATATAAATGGAAAACCATTTCATCATTTATTTTATACAGGAAAACCAAATTATTATAGCTTACTTAACGTATGTTTTTTGTAATATATTTTCAAATTACAATATTTTAAATTATTTTTCCTTTTAATTTTAGGAAATTGTTTCTCATTTAAATGATCTTAACAGAATTGAAGATCGAATGATAAAACAAGGGATAACTGTTTCAAATGAACCAAAAATGTATTTCATCTCTATTATTTATTTATTATTATTAAACATTTTATTGTTTTTAATTTATCTGTTAGTGAGATTTTAGGTTCCCAATGGATAAAACAAGAAAACCTTGAAAAAAAAATTATAGAAAATTTAAAGCCATTAGAGGTAAGAATAAGTGTGACACTAACTTATTTTGTATAATTATAAAATCACTGATTGTCCATTTAATTAATGACAGCTAATATCTTAAAATATAAATAAAAAAAAAATAACTTCATATTATTATTTTTTAATCTTCTAAAACTGCCAAATAATATTATTTAATTATTTTCCCTTTTAATTTTAATAATATCAATTTTTTCAATAAATTGCATTGAAAAAAGTGACATGTTTCTTACTATTAACTGTTCAAATATCTTCTTATCTTGATAAAAGTTTTCAAAACGCCTTAATTACTAATAACTTAATAACAATATTTTTATTGTTGTTATATTATATTCATTTATTTTTAGTACGGCCAATGGATAACGGCCATGGAACGTTTGCTGTCCCATCCATACGCTAATCGCGTAAAAGATTTTATAACTAAATATAGAATATCTCATTCGAATACATCAGATAAAAAAATTTTAAAGGTATATATTGAAATTAATTTATTGATTTTATTTTTTAAAAAATTTAAAATATTTTAGATACAAACAGATGACATGGGTAGAGAATATGTAGAAATTAAAGGTAGGATAATTTTTAATTTAAATTTAGTTCTTAATTTTTAAAGGATATATTTTTATTCTTAAAAGGTGGTCGAAAAACTGCACATGCAAAGGTTTTATTATTTAAACCAGGAACAGGAAAAATAACAATAAATGGACAAAATATTAATTATCTTAAAACAAAATATGCAAAGGAAGCGGTAAGTATAAATAAATTGAAGCTATAAATTGAAATTGATGACTGTAGAAAAAAATTATTTATAAATATATTTAATTGAAAACCGAATAAAAAGAAGTGATAGATATTTTGCTGAAACGGAATCATTTGACTATAACTATAAAAATGTTTATTTGAAATCATCAGAAATATTTATTAATTTAAAATTATTACTTTAAATCAGTGATTTCTCAACCTATTTTCTACGTCGACCCCCTTTAAACTTCTCGTTTAATAGACCCCTATTTTTTGATACAGAATATATATATTAATAAAGTTTAACATCAAACTATGAGGATTTAATAGAGTATATTTTGAACTATTTTACAACAAAAGTAAACATTTTTATTACATTAATAATAGTAGAGCTAATATCAACAAGACTTACAATTAAATATTTTATAAATTAATAATTTCTTAAATGATTATTAGGCATTGCTAACTGAAAAGATTAACATGAAGGTTGAGGCTTATGTTTTTTGATAATGTTTTTAATATCAGATTCCCCAGTTTTGATTAATTATAAATCTCACAAATTTTGTATACGATAATATAGCTAATAAATATTAAATATTTTATTTAGATTGGAAAATTAAAATAAAACATTCAAATAGGAAATTCCATAAAAAAATATGGACGATTATAAAAATATATATCATATAAGTGTAATAAATACTAGCAGGATTCTCTCGCCATTTTTTTGTATTTACTTTTTTTAATTTCTTTATTAGTAAAAAATTATTTACTTTTTTAAAGTAACTGAAAGAAAGAAATTTCGCCATCGACCCCCAATACCCCCCTCAGATTCTGTTGACTTTTTTAAAAGCTCCATAGACCACCAAGGGGTCCAACTGATCCCCATTAGGAATCCCTACTTAAAATTATTTGAATTGAGTTTCAAGAGGGAATTTAGGAAAATCCAGTGGTTAGTTATTTCTGTACAATATTATTTGATGTTAAATTTTAAATTCGTTAATAATTTATTCATTCATCTTTTATTACTCTTAACTATCGGAGATCGTTGATCATCTAAAACAGGGCTTCTCAAAGTTGTGGGCTGCGGCCCTCTAGGGGGCCGTGGAATTTCTAAAAATGTACACATAAATTATAATCATTAAATAAGGTCATTGTTAACACTAGTAAAATCCATGTATTTATTGACTAGTAAAAGTTTGCATATAGAAATTTAAAATTATAAATTTAAGCAATCTAAACTAAAAAAAAAATAGGGGGCCGTGACATATTGATTTGCGTTCCAAGGGACCCGTGACTTCAAAAACTTTGAGAAGCACTGATCTAAAATAAAAAAAAATTTAGAGTGAGAAGTTTTGTATTCCGTCATTTAAGAGATCTTAGACTAATTTAAGCTGGATAAAAAATTAAAGATAATCTTATTTGACAATAATGAATAGAGTATAATTCAAATTATTAGCGCCGTTTATGAGAAAATTACAAAAACTGTATAATTATGATGTAAAATGATAGGTACTTCTAGCCAGCTAATTTTGTGGGACTGTTTTTTAAAACTCGGCAGACCTTAAAACGTGTTTTTCTTTTTCGAATTTCAATTTTTACTATCTCGCCAGAGATAGTATTGCGATCACGAGAATTTGATGTTTTTATACATTTTGAAGGTCCTGAATCATTTTCACTAAGGTTGAGAAAAATGTCTCTCTCTGTGTGTGTGTGTGGACAAGATTACGCATAAACGGTTTGAGCTAGAATAATGAAATTTGGTATACGGGCATTATTCAAAATTCGTAGTTTTCTTTCAACTTTTGAGAAATGGAGCTCAACCGGAAGAGGGTCATTACTTACAACGTTTTGATTTTTTCCTCTAAAGTGACCGTAAAAATAAAGATATATGTTTGATAGTTTTAGCCTGCTATATTGCTTGATTGAATCGCTGAAAGTACCAAAATTAATTTTTAACACTGCAAATCATATATATATATATATATAAATATTTAAATTAATTAACAAAAATTATATAATTTATTTAAATAATAAATATTCTAATAAATTTATTTTTACAGGTTATTTTTCCTTTAATATTAAGTGGATACCTTAATAAAGTGGATGTTGAAGCCCATGTAGAAAATGGTGGACCATCAGGTCAAGCGGGGGCAATTCGTTATGCACTTTCTCATGCACTTACTGCCTTTTTATCTCTAGAGAAAATAGAGGAATTAAGAGTTGCCGGTCTTCTTCAGAGAGACGTCAGAAGAAAAGAAAGAAAGAAGCCTGGACAAGAAGGAGCGAGAAGAAAATTTACATGGAAGAAACGATAAAATAATAGATTTAATATGCAATTACACCACGTAAACAAATTTTTTTTATTTTGTATTATTTAGATAACAAAACATATTTTCTTAAATATTTTTTATTTAATAAAGATTTTTAAATATTTGAAGTCTTAATTTCAATATAAATTATATAATAAGAATGTTTCAATAATCAAAAGACAATTTAAAAATTTAATAATTGTTTATTGGATGAATTATGTTTTTTTTAAATGCATTCATCTTAAATTCTATAATAAATATATAAAAATTTTCCCACTTTAAAATCTATCTAGTTTTTTGCCAGGAATATAATTATTTATTTATATAAAACAAATTTGTAATAAAAGTCTCTATTGTCCAAAATGTCTTACATAAATGAATTTTAGTTGTTCTTTATATATATATATATATATGAATATTATGAATGAATAAACTAAAATAAAGTCACAAATGTTGTATAAATTAAAAAATAAATCTATTCTCTCATTATATGTACCACTCAGAAGCCAAACCGATTAATTTTTAAAATTTTGTTAGTAATGTAATGTAATGTAATCTGCAACATATGAAGTGAATAATGAACTTGATAATCTTAATATTGCAATGCAATATACATTTTTCTGTAATCAATAAACCTGAATTTCCTACAAGCTGTGAACTTTGGGCTTCATTTTCTCAGTTTGTTTATATGTGGAGTTAATCGCTTTGGCTTCTGAATGGCACATATCTATAATTTATCAAATTAAAATAATGAATGCACTTTTTATTTTGTATTACTTTATAATTACTATGATTTTATTACAGTGGAACCTCCATTGAGAGTAATTTTGAGTGTTTTTGAAAGATAAACTTAAAAAATTTTATTTAAATGAACTAGCAATATTTTGTAATATAGTAAAAATTTTTATGAATATTCACGTTAATAAGTGCATTGGATTTGTATTAAGTATACAAAAACGAATTTTACTCCCAATTTTAAGACCCACTGTATATTTTTATTTCATATTAGGTGTTCAAAATTTGCTTGTGTTCCGCAAAATGATTATGAAGCTTGGCCTATTAGGAAGATGGAAATTAAATATTGGAAACTATTATGTTCATTCGTACAAAGCCTTATAGACACTAATAGGCAAATATTCTGCAACCCAGACATGAATTTTTTCAGCTCTTGTTACTGGAGTATATCTGGTAAGAGGAAAGGTGCGCGCTACTGCATCACTTAAGGATTTGATTACTACTGAAATATCAGCGTCTGGTCCTTTAGTATATTTTTCAAGTGAACGCAATTTATACTCGAACATGTCTTCACCTCCATAGGCCTCTCTTATTTCCGGTGACATTGCCATCCAAAGAGTTCGTGCTTGTTTTAATAATTTTTCTTGATTTAACCATATATTCCCTGTAAACATTAAACCTTAATAGTATTTCTATTTCAATATAAAACATTTTTTATTTTAATTAATTATTTATTTCCATTCATTTTTCATCTTTGGAAATGTTAATGAATCTATAAATAAATAAATAATTATGAAACTTATAATAATACAAAACGATTTACCTGTGGTGTAATCTCCTGGCTCAACTAAAATCATATCAACACCCCATGGTTGTAATTCTAATCGCATACATTCAGTTACAGCATGAAGTGCTGCATAGGCACTACATTGTGCCCCTCGCATCGGTTTCGGAATTCTACCTAAAATACTCGTTACATTGATAACTCTTCCTTTACTTTGTCGTAAAGAGGGAAGAAGTGCTTGAATTAACCTCATCGAAGCTATCACATTGACCTAAAAACAAAGGTGATCAATGCATCATGATTATTTCATTTTCGTTATAGGGGAATTATTTATGGATATACAGGGCTGGATCTAAGGTTTTGAGTACTCTGGTACGACAATATACAAATTTACTACAAATTTTAAAAAAACGGTCGTTTATAGCACCCATATGACTTTTCAATCGATATTCAGTTATTGAATAATTATACTTTTATTTTTTTTTAATTAAATATAATAAGAAAAATTTATTTTATTTAAGTGATAAAAATTAAACAAGAATTTTTTTAAAATTGTCTAAAATGTAAAAAAAAAAAATTATTTAATTGGGGAAATTTTGTGAACAAATCCTCCACCAGTAATTGAATAATTATACTTTTATTTTTTAAATTAAATATAATAAGAAAAATTTATTTTATTTAATTTATAAAAATTAAACTACAATTTTTTTAAAATTGCCTAAAATGTAAAATAAAAAATTATTTAATGGGGAAAATTTTGTGAACACACTCTCGGCTAGCTGACTGAGAAGTCGTTCGGCTTGCCCATCTCTTTATCCTGCCCTATATATATATATATATTGGTGGGGAGACCAAGTGGGAAACGTCCACTTGGAAGACCAAGGACGCGGTGGGTTTATTATGTGAGAGAGATGGGAGAGGATAGGGACTGGGAGGTTGTGGCTTAGAATAGGAATACTTGGAGGGGTGTGGTTGCTTCAGCCAAGAACTTTCGAGTTCCGTAAAGCCACAGATCACCACAGATATAGATATATATATATATATATATACTAGCTGCTCCGAGCGCCTTCGGCGCTCTCCACACCTAGACGGGGGCTCCGCCCCCTGTACCCCCTATAACCATCTAACTCCTACCCTGTCCCATCTCTATAGTTTTTTATATATGTTTATTTATGCAGAAAAAATTAATTGACATAATTATTAATTTAATAAAATAAAATTTAATAATAAAATTTAATTTAATAAAATAAAATTATTTAATAAAATATTAAAATAATAAAAATTAATAAATTTGTAAAAAAAATATATAATACTTAAAAAAAATGTGCCTTTGCGAGTTTCGAACTGAGAGTGCAAAGTCATAAGATAACGCCTTAGACGGTTCACCCACGAACCACTTTTGTTTGGAAGTCTCCTATTACGATATATATATACATGTCAAATACATGGCAGTGCCTCTATGATCTAGCATTGTAACTAAACTATTTTCATTTAAATACCTCCCCCTGGACATACCTTACCAATTAGCGGTTTAATAAAAGAAGTCTGACATGCCCTGAGACCTACTGAATATGCATAAAAAATTTCATAAGAATCGGTCCAGCCGTTTCGGAGGAGTATTATTTCAAAGTTTTGTGACACGAGAATTTTATATATAAGATATATTCGATACCTGTAATACCCGTTCAAATGCCTCCGCCGGAAGCCATTCGAGTTGCCCAAGAGAAACAACAGAAGCCAAATTAACTAAAGCCCAAATTCCATTGGAAGCGTAAGAATGAGCCTGTGCAATAAAACTTTTTCTTTGAGTCTCATCCGTGATATCAAAACTGACTACATGGACACGTGCTGACGTTTCTTCCATTAGTTTTTTAGCATCTTCATCATGGACATTCTCTACACCTGCGATGACTGTGAAACCTTCCGAATCTAAATGTCGAACAAGAGCTTGTCCTAAACGTGTTTCACATCCTGTAATCAGAACCGCTTTTCCTGCAGCCGATACCTGAAAAATTAATTTTACATTTATTTGTTTATTTAATTTTTAATTATGATACAATGATTGATTTTAGAAGAGTTTTTTAATTAGGCAATAAGGCTTTATTTTTAATATTAATTTTTTTATTTCCTGCTGACTAAAATAAAATTAATTATTTGGAAAGTTAAGTTTTCTTTTTAATAACTAACAGTTGACCTACTGATTTTTTTTTTTTTTTTTTTATCAATTTTTTTGTTTTTTACTGTATCTCGCCAGAGATAGTATTGCGATGACGAAAATTTTCGATATCGAGATTTTGATGTTTTTATACGTTTTGAAGGTCCCTGAGTCAATTTCACTAAAGTTGAGAAAAATGTATGTGTGTATGTAGACAAGATTACGCAAAAACGGTTTGAGCTAGAATCATGGTATACGGGCATTATTCAAAATTCGTAGTTTTCTATCAAATTTTGAGAAATGGAGCTCAACCGGAAGAGGGTCATTACTTACAACATTTTGATTTTTTTTTCTCTAAAGTGACCGTAAAAATAAAGATATATGTTTCATAATTTTTCATTTGATTAAAGATTGTAAACAACTTCTATATATAGAATTTCAGCTTGATTTAATCGTTAAAAGTACCGGAATTAATTTTTTAACATGTTGACTGCAAATCACGCGCCAGCACGTGACGTGGTGCCATCAACAAAGAGCAAAACACACGCTGGTTTAATAAATATTATTTATTAATTTTAATTTATAATTAATTAAATTTAATTTAAATATAATATATGTTATAATATATATCCAATTCAAAATGAGAGATAGTCGAGTGGAGACACTCCAGATTTTTTTTTAATAAATTGAAAATTGTTAAAAAAAATTTCTTTTAGGTTAAATTTCCAAATAAATACAAGATTTTAACGAGAGCTCTCAATTTACAGCTAATCAGTCGTTTTTATAAAATAAGAAATGTAATTCGGCCAGGAATCTTCGTTGTTCGGTTAATGGCTAACATGATTGCTGGGCATTTGCTACTGACCCTTTTAGGGAACACCGGAGCCAATCTAAGAACAATCTTAGTAGGTGAATTAGTGTTGGTCCAAGTAGCTTTGTTAGTTGTGGAATTGGCAGTTTCGATCTAAATGATTTAATCTTACTTATTCGCAATTTTTTTTTTAATTCGGCGGCCATCAAAATGTTATTTGAATTCTTAATTTTTAAAAGAATATGAGAACTATGATCTTTCTGAGAGTCTACATATAAATTATATAGAGTGCAGATATATGGTGGGTGCAAGGAGTGTTCCATTTTATTTATTTATGGGCCTCAATATGATACCAAGTTAAATTTTTCTTTAATCATCCATAATCAGTTTTGTAGTTTAAATTGTAATTTTTTTTTTTCATAAATGCACTTTTAATCACTCACTCTTTTTTTCTTTTTCAATTAATATTTATACCATAATCCATTTCTTTTTATCAATGGTTTTAAAAGTCATTTACAGAGTTTACAATCTAAATAGAAGCAGATAATAGTCAATTTTAGAATTTTGTTTTATAATTTTCTAAAACTTAAATAAAGAAGAAAAGGAGAGCCAATAGATACAAATATATTATTACACATTCTATACTAATATACTACAAATAAACGACTGTATATATCGATTGCAAACTGATATGGGGCTACGATATATATTCAACTGGTTTTAAATAATAAGGAAATAGTGAAGTAATTAATATATCATTCTATTATTGAAATTATCTCCGAATAAAAATAAATTAAATATTTATATTTTTCAATAAAAATACCAATTATTGACACGAAATTTATTATATACTAGCTGCTTAGACCGCCTTCGGCATTCTGCCCCCCCCCCTGTGCCCTCGAAGTAATACATAGTATTTGATAGAAAGGTTATATGTAAAAGGTTTTCATCCATTTTGTTTCAATCAGTATATTACATAAAACATTCATTTTTTTGTGTTTTTATTTAAAATATATTTTAATTTAATCAATAAATTAATTATATATTATTATTGTATATGTTATATCTATCAACTCTGTGGCTCCACGGTACTCGAAAGTCCTTGGCTTCAACAAATACATTTCTTTAAGTGTCCATCTAACTCCTATCCTGTCCCATCTCTCTCACGAACTTGCCTACATTGTCCACCGATATAAAAAACTTAAGTGAAAATCCAATTATGAGATCAAAATTAAAATTATTTATTCATATAATCTTAAAAATTAAAAGAGGTAATAATAGTCGCAACTTGAATGTTTTCTGTCTGTTAAATAAGTTAAAAAGGCCAATATAATCAATTGAAATATTGTAAATATTAGAAAAATATAAATATAAATATTATATTGAATTGTATTCTTTGCGCTGCTGAATGACATGTACATATCAAATTTTAAAAAATTAATTTCTGAGAGATATGCAAGTATAATGTGATGTAATTTCATCAATTTTGAATCTATAACATCAGGATTTCCAGACAGACAGACATGACAAATTCTAAAGTATTCTAGATTCTAGAGGTCATGAAACGCGAAAATTTTTAAATTTTGAGCAATGTGCAGATAAAAACCTTTTTATATATATTTTTATACCAAAATCTAGTTAAATGTTGATAAGACAGCTTGCTAGAGAAAGTGGAGGTAAAAAAAAATATATATATTTATATATAAGTTAAGGTTTTGAAACCCGTTGTTGCGTTTTTAAAAAACGTGGTTTTGAAGAAAAGTACAGTTTGCTTTTCTTCAAATTTATTTTATTCAAAAATATTTAATTATTACATATGTGTGCTATTGCACGGTTAAATAATGAATGTTCACTATATGGAATTAGTGATAACAAATGCAGGAGATTTCGCAATGAATCCCTGGGTGCAGGTAACTCGCAATGAGTCCCTGTGAGAGTAAATGCAGGTGATTCACAATGAATCCCTGAGCCTAAAGGGCAGAGCCTTCGGCCTTGAAGTGAGTAGACTACGAATAGAGAACTGAGGACTGCTTATGAGAAGCCGTCTTATATAGCCAATTTAGTGCTGTGCTTGCAGAAATCATGACGTCACGGATTCCGCTGGCGTTGCAAGATATCTGATTAGCATTGCAGGATCTCTGCTGACATTGCAGGATATGGGTCCATAACTTATATATAATTATTAATAAAAAAAATATCAAATTTAAATTTATGTTCTTCCAACTATATCTGCATATTCCAATACCAATTTTAATAGCAAAATATTATATCATCCTCTATCACAGTGATTCCCAAAGTGTGCGCCGCGGCTCCCCGGGGAACCGCGATGCCGTCATTAGGGCGTGAAATATTCAATTAAATTTTCTAATACTTGAAATTTTGCGCCAACAATCTTGTAAACTTTTTAATTTTTCGCTGTTAAATGGGTAATCGCTTTTAAAAAAGGAAAGTTTTCCAATTTTTCAAGAGAGTAAAAATTTATTTAAAAATCTGATGTATTAAGGGAGCCGCAAACCCGAAAAGATTGGGAACCTCTGATATATCACATTTTGTTTCATGTTTTCTCTCTTTTAATCCCAAAATATTTATATTGTAGTATGTACAATAATCTTTTCTTTTTTTCAGGTTTTTTTTAATATTTTTAAAAATTGTTTTAAATATAATAATTTTTTTTTAACATTTATAAACTATTTTGTTATTAAATGGTTTAAAATAATTCATATTGATGCAATTATATATATATAATGAGAAGATTTGTAGCAAGTCAATTATATTCCACAAATTCCAATATTTCAATGTTCGGTACCCTCCAAGAAAAATATTTGACGTAATGGATATTCTAAGGATTAAAGATCTATGGTCTATACAAGTCTAGGAGAGGGTGGGGGGGAAGGGTAGAGGAAGTAGAGCTAGTATCTTATAAACACATCTCAGATTTGTTATATTCATCCAAATGAATTATTTTTTTCATTAGAGTTATTAACATAAATCAGTTCAATCTGGATTGAAAAAATTGATAAGTTAATAAGAAAAACATATTTAATAATAAATCTTAAAAATTATTTATATAAATAAATAAATAAATACATTTCTACAAATAAAATTCATATGAATATTAACATTTTTTTGTTTTAAATATGAAATCTAATTAAAGTTTGGATTACATAATACAAATTTATAATGTTACTATATTGACCTCAATTTTAAATTAATTTTAGATATGAAATTTGTTTTTATGAAAAAAAAAGAATTAAAAATGGCATCATATTAAAGTTAAAAAAATTTTAGGTCTATACTTATGTGTATACCTATAATATGTTGTGTAAATATTTAATTTATTTGGAAAATATTTTATTTGCTCCAAAATCATATTCACACACACACATGCATATTTATATAAATACATGTTTTTTATTATTTCTTAATATCTCGATAGTTCGAAAATCGATTTTCTATCAATTGAATTGAGAGTATCTTTGCATAATCCTTCCATTCTCAATCAATTCACTAAAATATTTTTGGATGGATATATATATAAGCCTACCTTAAGGTTATGGTAGGCGAGTACAGCCGCCAATGTGGCAGAGCCCAGTAATAAGAACAATCCTATTGACGAAATGGGGGTAACGTGGGACAGAATGACACTGGCAGCGTGGGCGAAGAGTACAGGTAATAGACATCGATCAAGAAGATCCCAGGCCATTTCTGGCTCCGACGTTGACGACGAAGGCATCCTGTCTAATGAGCTCTGGGACCTACCTCTGCCGCACAATCCACTATTTTAGTTTGCACATCTCAAAATAGATGAAGTTTTCACGTAACGAGGTGACGAGGTCGTAGTTTTTTTTTGCCACTGACTTGACCTGCCTTACCAATTCAAATGGCGATCATTTCAATTTCATAAGGGAATAATATAAATATAAAAAATTTTTATAAAATAACGTTTTTCCAATGGACTAAAAAGAATAAAATAATTTTTCTATAAGCCTGACAAAGTTTATGGATTAATTGCTTCATATTCAACTAAATACGTTGGGCTCATTTAGTTATATATATTATTAGTTAGTTAAGCCAAATTTTTGCAATAATAAAAATTTTATTAAACATAAACTGACAAATTTTTTTACCTTGCAAATAAATTGATATGTTAAGAGCTAAGAAATTAATCTTTTATTATCTTCCACTGTAATATACTTATATCAAAGTATGTATCAAAATTAAAAAGAATTTGGCAATATCGACAAGGAAATAATGGTCCTAAAATAATAGTTTTTTACATCATTTATGTTATATTTTTATATATAAAACTATTTTAAAATTCATTATTTTAAATTCCAAAAAAAAGAATGTAAATTAACAATAATTTAAATAAACAAAAATCAAAATTTAATATTACCTATATAAAGGGTGTCCCAAAATTAACGCACCGTCTTGTTGAAACCACATATTTATGTGGTTTCAACAAGACGGTGCCACATGCCATACAGCCCGTGAAACACTTCAATTACTGCATGAGACATTTCCAGGTCGTGTACTCTCTCGTTTCGGTGATCAGAATTGGCCCCCTAGATCGTGTGATTTAACACCATTAGATTTCTTTTTATGGGGATATCTAAAATCACAGGTCTACGTCAATAAGCCCACGACTACGCGTGCATTAAAGGAGGAGATTCAACGTTGCATCAACGAAATTCAGTCACATTTATGCAGAACGGTCATGGAAAATTTCGACAAACGAGTGTGTATGTGTATGCAAAGCCGCGGAGGCCATTTGCCCGATGTGTTATTCCATAAATAACCCTATCCTATGTACTTTATGAATCATTAAAAAAATTACAATCAAAAGACTAAAAACTGTGTTTTCTATTTAATTCAAATCTTGCGTTAATTTTGGGACACCCTTTATATTGGATATTTTCTGTCTTCTTGAGAATAAAGATCCATTTTAAATTGATTAATTCTAAATCAATAATAAATTATCAACAAATTAATAAGTAATAGACATTTGTATCTTTATATAAAAAAGTATTATCTATATTTATTTTTTAATCTTTTTTATTTTTAATTTCATATTTATATTATAATAATATACTAGCTTCTCAGAGCGCATTCGGCGCTCTTCGCATCCTAGACAGGGGGCTTTGTAATACATAGTAATTTGTTGAATGTCTGTATGCGAGAGGTTTTAATTCATTTTAATTCAATCAGTATATTTTGTCTCTCATTTGGATCTTGGTTATCACTCAAAGTTGCAAATTGCACAATTTTTCAAAATATAAATTTAAATATCAAAAATATTACATACTTTGTTTTCAATTAAGAGTAATATTCAATTTAATTAATCCCTATTCTGAATGGTAATTTTAATATTAATAGCAGTGGCGTAACTAGGGGGGAGCAGGGGGGGACATATGTCCCCGGGCGCCAAATTTAGGGGGCGCAAAATTAGGGAAGCCAATTTGGAAAAAAGAAGAATTAATATTTAAAGTTAAACTGTATTGTGTGTAAGTCAATAAATATTATTTATACGCTTATTAAAATCTGTTAAACCTGTTTAGTTATTCGTCATTAATATTCTTTAAAAAAAAATTAAATTATATATATATATATATATACACGAAAGGGGGCGCTGATTTCTCAGTTGCATCCAGGCGCAAAAAACTCACGGTACGCCACTGATTAATAGTAATATTCAAGTTTATTTATTTATATTCTTTATGGAAATTTCTAGAATTACTATTTTTATTTTGAGTGTCAACTTCTTAACTGAGTCACCAGAGGCGCCACATGGAGCGTTGTTTATTTGGGTCGCTTTTTTGCCAATAACTTTGGAACGGATCAAATTTTTTGAAATTTTCAACCTTATATCCACAGACCGTCCGTATACCTTGCTTATACCTTATCCTTGGGTCATGACGGTTCTAATGATACCAGAATCATTAAGATCATTTTGTATCATCCACAAGAATGTTTATAGAGGCAAGAAATATTATAGACTTTTCAATTTCATTCCAAGTTGGAGTTTTTTCTAATTTCATCCAAATAAAATTATCCAATTTTGATAACTGATTTCCCCATAATTTCAAATATTTGACTCATAATAAACTTTCAAAACTATTTTAACCACGGGGTAAAGTGACAAAAAACGTGTTTTTGAATGGTTTAATAATAATTTATATTCAATCTCCACAAATTCGCCAACAATTTTTAAGACCTGTTCTTATGGTATAAATAGAAAAAAGTTATACAGTTTTAAAAATGATTAAATCTAAATCTATATTGTTTAAGAATCAAATCCATGCTAAGCAGAGTTATGACTATATGGGCAGGGCAACCAATACCTATTAAAATTTTTCCAAATTTTGTCATTAAATGGGTGTAAACATTGTTATTCACGGACCTATTCAACCCACCAAAATTAGTATTGCAGATGCTGCTAAAAAAGCAATACATTTAATAACAATATTGTATTTTTTTAAACAGATGTTTTGCATCAATTTTATTTTATATCTTCAGTAATAATATTGATTAATGAGAAAAATATAAAAAGAGAACATTTTAAAAATATAAACAAAAAAGAAAGAGAACATAAATATTTGGTTGAAAAAGAGGACATGTTCTTTTCAAAAGAGACCTGTTGGCAACCCTATCCTGAAATATATTTATGCTTCATATGGCTTGGAAAAAATATTAAACGCACTTAATTATTAATTTATTCGCTACATTACATTTAATTGATCAGTTCAATTATATTCCTTCCATATCTTCTAGAGACCCATTCAAATATAGACAAAAAATATTAGAAGCCTATCTGAATTTAAAGTAGAATAAAAATATATTGCAATTTTCATTTGAGCGAACAGATAAACAGGTATGAAATTGATAAAAACATTGTAAAAATCGTTTAGATTTTAGATTAGTAGAGTTTAAATTTTCTACCCAATTAAGGAAAAAGTTTGAGCCAGCTATTCATAAAAATAATTTAAATGATTAATTTATTATATTAAGAGATGTATCTATACTACGCAATCCTAAACTCCTTCTAAACAGAGAGGAAAAGTATTAACACCCAAAGTCTTAACATACAAAATGTAGAAAAATGTAAATACTCAGATTTTGTAATCATGAAGGATAATAATATTCTAGAAGAATTTAAAGGAAGGTTGCAATCGGGAAACGCCTGTTATCATGCAGTAAAGAGACTTATTGCGTCAAAATTATTATCAAGGGGGGATAAAAATTAAAATATATAAAACAATTATTTTGCCGGTTATATTATATGGGTGTGAGGCATGGTCTATGACCTTAGGAGACGAGAGTAGATTTAGAGTATTTGAAAATAGGATTTTTCACAGCATTTATAGGGCAAAGAAAGATGAGGAAATCGGGGAATGGCGGAGATTGCATAACGGGGAATTGCATGACCTATATACATCTCCAGGCATAGTTAGGGTTATATAATCGAGAAATATGCAGGCTTTCGAGTTCCGTAGAGATATTTAACTTTATAAAACATTAAAAAAAAATAATTTCTGATATTTTTTTTTTATTATTATTATTATTTATTGATTCTTGATATATTTCCAATGGTCATTTCGGCCTAAGGGTACATTTTAATTTACAATATTAATTAAAATAATTTAATTCAATAAATTGTATGAGTTAACAAATAAGTATTTAAAAAGTTATTTGAGTAAATTTGTTTTAAAATAAATACATTCATATGGTTTTTCCACTGGAAGAATTAAAAAATGAGAATTTAAATTAGATCTATGAAAAAATTATTTTATAAAAGTTACATTCAATGCTTTTCACCTGTATGAATAAGTAAATGTCTTTTTAAATGAGATGATTGAGAAAATTTCTTTTTACAATAATTACATTCAAAAGGCTTTTCTCCTGTATGAACTAATAAATGTTTATTTAAAGAGGATTTTTCATTAAATTTCTTTTTACATAAATTACATTCATAAGACTTTTCCCCTCTATGAATTCTTAAATGAGCACTTAAAGAAGAACTATGATTAAATTTCTTTTTACAATAATTACATTCATAAGGTTTTTCCCCCGTATGAATTACTAAATGACTATTTAAATTAGATTTTACAGGAAATTTCTTTTTACAAAAGTTACACTCAAAAGGCTTTTCACCTGAATGAATTAATAAATGAGAATTTA
Source organism: Labia minor (assembly GCA_963082975.1). Classification (NCBI taxonomy): domain Eukaryota; kingdom Metazoa; phylum Arthropoda; class Insecta; order Dermaptera; family Spongiphoridae; genus Labia; species Labia minor. The sequence goes on along the minus strand of OY720348.1, from coordinate 38,487,511 downwards.
CATGAGATTTTTTATAAAATTTCTTGTTACATATATAACATTCAAATGGCTTTTCCCCTGTATGAAATAATAAATGACTTTTTAAAGAAGATGATTGAGTAAATTTCTTTTTACAGTAATTACATTCAAAAGGCTTTTCCCCTGTATGAATTAATAAATGAGTATTTAAGTTAGATTTTATAGAAAATTTCTTTTTACAAAAGTTACACTCAAAAGGCTTTTCACCTGAATGACTTAATAAATGTGTATTTAAATTTGATGACTGAGTAAATTTCTTTTTACAATAATCACATTCAAAAGGCTTTTCCTCTGTGTGTATTAATAAATGTTTATTTAAGTGAGATTTTTGTTTAAATTTCCTTTTACAAAAATTACATTCAAAGGGTTTTCCCCCTGTATGAATTAATAAATGTCTATTTAAATAAGATTTTTTAGAAAATTTCTTTTTACAAATATTACATTCAAAATTCCTTTCATCCAAATTAGTTGAATCAGTAACTTTTTCAAGGTTTTCGACCTGACAGTTTTCAATAGAATAATTCTCTGTATCCTTTTTTTTGAGTTTTATTTTATTTCTTAAAATGGAAAATATTTCTTTATGAGTACATTTTTTCAAATGTTTAGATAAAAATTCCTCATTTATAAAGTTTGTATGGCAATATCGACAAGGAAATAATGGTCCTAAAATAATAGTTTTTTATATCATTTTAAATTCCAAAAAAATTAATGTAAATTAACAATAATTTAAATAAACAAACATCAAAATTTAATATTACCTATATATATTGGATATTTTCTGTCTTCTTGAGAATAAAGATCCATTTTAAATTGATTAATTCTAAATCAATAATAAATTATCTGCAAGTTAATAAGAAATAGAAAGATTGACATTAAACCACAGCAGGGGATGGACACGCAATGTTATTTTTTGAAACAGCGTTTAGCGCTGCTGATTCAAAGTGTCCCTTAAATGAACTAATTGAGATAAAAAAACCGGCCTGGCACCTGTCACCATTTTTAAAATCCATTTTGAATTATTTGAATGAGAGGAGCGCGGGAGGAATGAAAAAATTATGAAATTTTTCAGTTAAGTGAAAAATTATTTATTTAGAGCTAAAACTGACATTTCAGGAATAAATTTTTTTTTTAGAAAATTGATGAAATGTTGGTCTTATCCCCAAATAAATAATTTTTCACTTAACTGAAAAATTTCATAATTTGCATGTCTAGAAGAAAAGAATAATGTTGTATATGACATATTTATTTGAAAATAGATTATTACAAAATATCATTAACAATAATGATGTGTATCTCATTTGTAAACAAATCTTTTATTACATACATATTATATTAAATTTCTTACTTAAATAAAAATTACACAATTTTTCAATTATATAGTTATATAAATTGCACATCTAAAATGAAAAGAATAATGTTCTAAGTAACCTATTTATTTAATAAATAGATTATTATTGTGAGATGTTTTTAAACAAAATTTGTGATAATCTCTCACAGACTAAGAGAGACTAAGAGGTTCCACAGGCTGAGATCTTGAGGCCAAGGACGTTGAGTTACTTGGAGGATGGTGAAATATATTTCACGAAAATGGTGATGATTTCACTTGAAGATATATCCTTCTTACATATCAATCTGTTACACATTTTAATAAAATATAGCAACATTTCTTTATGTAAAAGAAGGCTACATCTTTTGGCGAAATCCTGTTTTCCCAACCTTGGATATTCCATTATTAAATATCAAGGTAATTGTTGAATTTAAGCCCGTGAGGTAAGGGAGGTTAATTACTTTACCAAACTTGTTTCATTAAATATTCATAATCATCCTTTCTTAGAAATTTGCATGGGCATCTTATATTTTTCTATATATTTTTAGATAAAAAAGATTGAAATTTTAACATGTATTCCATTTAACCTTTTTTGACAGCTATATTGCCATTATAGATTGGTTCAACCATTTGGCCTCTAGAGGGCAGCACCTATAATGGCAATATAGCTGTCAAAAAAGGTTAAATGGAATACATGTTAAAATTTCAATCTTTTTTATCTAAAAAATCCATGGTTCCGAGATAGAAATGATTATTCCCAAGAGGGCGATACCTTCAACCAAGCTTGGCTTTAGGTCAAGAGATGGCGCGGCCTTCACAATTGTGTTTGCTTTGCCCAGTAGATAGCGCAATTAAAATAATTTTTTTGAATGACTTTAGTATGAATTTAACTTTTTAAATTTAAATTGTGTTAATATATATTTAAATTCAAATTGTATATAATTGCGCTATCTACTGGGCAAGGTGAAGGTCTCGCCCTCTTGTGATCATAAGTCATACTATAACTGTCAAAACATGGCCCCCCACCCCAATTTATATGCAAATTATATTAATTTTTCTCTCGTAAACACGAAATTTCCAGAAAATATTTCATTTCAAAAATCAATCAGGGTAATCTAAGGTACGCACTGGTATTTTTTTTCCAATCCGTTGTAGGAAGGACTAAATGATACCAGTACCCATAAAACAATTAAATTTTCTTGTTAAGATAGCAACGAATCAGCTACAACAATTAAATTTTCTTGTTAAGATAGCAACGAATCAGCTACCCAACAAGACATATGTAGCTTTATTTAAAAATTATTATTAATATTTATTTTTTAATCTTTTTTTTATTTTTAATTTCATATTTATATTTTAATAATATATTCATCTCTTTATATGACAAATTAATCAATTAAATTATTCTTATGACTAGCCTGCTCAAACATTTTTCTTTAATTGGGTAGAAAATTTAAACCGTAATATTCGAAAATCTATGCAATTAATTTACTTATAAATTTATTAATGAAGTACCTATTAATAAAACTTCCAAATCAATATTTTATAATTCGGAATAGGAATTTCTAATTGAAAAATTTAATGTGACTGTTTGATTATACAATTAAAATATTATACAATTCTAATCTCTCATTATTTCGTAATTCTTATAATTCAATTAGTTCACTTGAATTGAGAGATGTTAAATTAAAATTAATAAAGTGTAAGATTTACTCTGTTATAAAAGATAATAACGAATTAATATAGCTTAGTTTAATTTAAAAAAGTATATTTATTAACCAATTTGTGGTACATAAAATTTTTTTATCTCATAACATAACAAAAAAGGGTTAACTTTAATATTTACATTCAATTGTTGACTTATGGTCGTAATTAGTATACATTTACAACTACCAGTCCGATTGCGATGAAACTTTCAGGGATTGTTGTGGGCGTTCCAGGGAAGGTTTTAGTGTAGTTAAATCCAAAATTAATTTAATTAGTAATATTTTGGTAAAAGTCTATTTATGGTTACCATGGTTACATTGAAAAATTTACAATAAATAAATAAAAATAATTGGAAATCTTTTCAACTTATTATTTTGATAAATTTTATTAATATTTTTAATTTTTTTTAAACTGCCAAAAATAACATACCCATAATAATAGTTGCAATAAAAATAAAAATATAAATCACAATGTAAATAAAATATTGAATCGTTTTATTTATATTGTTTCAATTATTGTTAGAATATTTATTAAATTTATATATAGATTAATTTACATGTTTAAATGTATATTTAATAAATTTATTTATTGATTCTTAATATTAATAATTCCAATTACTTTCTTGAAATTTTATTTTTATTTAAAAGCATATTCAGCATATCTAGCAAATTTGAATTGGATTAAATAACATATATTAATTTAAATTAAATTAAATTAATTCAATTATAAATTAAAATTAATAAATAATATTTATTAAACCAGCGCAAGTTTGGCTCTTTTTTGACGGCACCACGTTACGTGTTGGCGCGTGAGATTTCCAGTGTTAAAAAATTAATTCTGGTACTTTCAGCGATTCAATTTTCGATGTTGAGATTTTGATGTTTTTGATGTTATAAATAATATTTATTAAATTATAATTTAATTAATTTAATTTAATTTAAATTAATAAATATTATTTAATCAAATTCAAATTTGCAAGATAGTCGAGTGGATAGTGGAGTGTTTAGCTCTTTGTTGATGGCACCACGTCACGTGTTGGCGCGTGAGATTTCCAGTGTTAAAAAATTAATTCTGGTACTTTCAGCGATTCTATCAAGCTGAAATTCTATATATAGCAGTTTTATACAATTATTAATCATGTGAAAAATTATCAAACATATATCTTTATTTTTACGGTCACACACACACACACATATTTAAAAATTAATTTATTAAAATATATATTATATAATATATTATATATAGTATATAATTTAATATATATATATATATATTCTGAAATTAATTTTAAATTATATAAATATATTAGAAATTAATTTAATATAATTTAACATAATAATATATTAAAATATTTTATTTTATATATACATAATTTAGTAATAATGTAAATATAAATAATAATATTTAATATGGCAAATATGTAAAATTTTGTAAAGAATATATCAGAAGTTTAGTGTAACATTCTGGCGTATTGCGCATGCGTATATCTGTCGGGTCGGGTCGATCTCACAGTGTCGGGTCGGAATCTCACGCGAGTTCTATACTTTTTCCCCATCCCGCAAAAGTGCTCAACGCCGCTAGAGAAGTTTTCACTTCAAAATTATTCTATAATTGTAATCTCTCATTAATTCTTATAATTTATTTAGTTTACTTGAATTTAGAGATGTTAAGTGAAAAGGAATTAAGTAATAGAAATATGCCTCCTATTTGCTCTGTAATTTGCAATGAATAAATAAGGAGGAAAATATTATGCACTAAAAAATTTGATCAAAAGTTTAATAAAAATTAAAATTAATTTTCAAATAGATAAATAACCCTTCCGGGTAACGGGTAGAATACTTAGTATAGATTAATTAAAAAGAAAAAAAATTGTAATCGATTTTTCAACTTTAAATTGATTTAACTTCTGAAAATATTTATAGATATTTAAATTGGTGCCTAGAAGTAATATATATAAATTGGTGCCTAGAAGTAATATATATAAAAAATATAATTGCATTATAATTAATTTAAAGTAATTTGAGACAAAAATTAACTGGTAATTTCTGTAATCAACACCAACTCTATAACTTTGACTTGACTATTAAACAAAAATAAAAAACAAAAATTATTTATTATTATTATAATTTATTGATTCTTGATACCCCTGATCAATTCGGCCTTTAGGGTACATTTTCATTTTCAATATTAATTACAATAATTTAATTCAATAATTATATGAGTTAACGTATAAGTATTGAAATAAGTATTTTGATAAATTTCGTTTAAAATACATACATTGAATAGGTTTATCCACTGGTTGAATTAATAAATGAAAATTAAAATAAGATTAATAATTAAATTTTTTTAGATAAGTTCCATTCAATTCTTATCACCTGTATGAATACGTAAATGTCTTTTTAAATAATATGATTGAGAAAATTTCTTTTTACATAAATCACATTCAAATGGTTTTTCATCTGTATGAACTTTTAAATGTTTATTTAAAGATGATTTTTCATTAAATTTCTTTTTACATAAATCACATTCATAAGACTTTTCCCCTCTATGAATTCTTAAATGAGCACTTAAAGAAGAACTATGATTAAATTTCTTTTCACAATAATTACATTCATAAGGCTTTTCACCCGAATGAATTAATAAATGAGCATTTACATGAGATTTTTTATAAAATTTCTTTTTACAAAAGTTACATTCAAAAGGCTTTTCACCTGAATGAATTAATAAATGTGTTTTTAAATTAGATGATTTAGTAAATTTCTTTTTACAAATATAACATTCGAATGGCTTTTCCCCTGTATGAAATAATAAATGACTTTTTAAAGAAGATAATTGAGTAAATTTCTTTTTACAGTAATTACATTCAAAAGGCTTTTCACCTGTATGAATTAATAAATGAGAATTTAAATTAGATTTTACAGGAAATTTCTTTTTACAAAAGTTACACTCAAAAGGCATTTCACCTGAATGAATTAATAAATGTTTATTTAAATTAGATGATTTAGTAAATTTCTTTTTACAAATATAACATTCAAATGGCTTTTCCCCTGTATGAAATAATAAATGACCTTTTAAAGAAGATAATTGAGTAAATTTCTTTTTACAGTAATTACATTCAAAAGGCTTTTCCCCTGTATGAATTAATAAATGAGTATTTAAATTAGATTTTATAGAAAATTTCTTTTTACAGTAATTACATTCAAAAGGCTTTTCCCCTGTATGAATTAATAAATGACTATTTAAATTACATTTCATAGAAAATTTCTTTTTACAAAAATTACATTCAAAGGGTTTTCCCTCTGTATGAATTAATAAATGTCTCTTTAAATAATATTTTTTAGAAAATTTCTTTTTACAATAATCACATTCAAAATTTCTTTCATCCAAATTAGTTGTATCAGTATCTTTTCCAAGGTTTTCGTTCTGACTATTTCCATTAGAATAATTCTCAGTATCCTTTTTGAGTATTATTTTATTTCTTAAAATGGAAAATATTTCTTCATGAGTACATTTTTTCAAATGTTTAGATAAAAATTCCTCATTTATAAAGTTTGTATTGCAATATCGACAAGGAAATAATGGTCCTAAAATTATAGTTTTTGACATCATTTAATAAATTGTTATCATTTTTATATATAAAACTATTTTAAAATTCATTATTTTAAATTTCAAAAAAATTAATTTAATTTAACAATAATTTAAATAAACAAACATCAAAATTTAATATTACCTATATATATTGGATATTTTCTGTCTTCTTGAGAATAAAGATCCATTTTAAATTGATTAATTCTAAATCAATAATAAATTATCAACAAGTTAATAAGTAATAGAAAGGTTAAATTTTATATACTTTGGCATTATACAATCAAAATTCAATCAGATCATTCAAATCACAGACTATCTATAAGGTGCACTCACTCTGGGTTAAATTTTGAAACCAAGTTTTAGCCCATCACGCCATCTCTTAACCAGCACCCAATACTAATTTTATAAAAAACGCTATAAAAAAGCGGGCTTGCGTGTGTGTTTCTGTGTTGTTTTTTTTTATGAAGTAATATTGCAAATGTTGGGAATTAATAAATTGTAGAAAATTTTATGTTAAATGAAAAATTATCTATTTTGAGATAAATATTGGTTTAATTTCCAAATAAATAATTTTTCATTAAACTGAACCTTGGGGCCCACCGAAACCTAAATAAAAATATTTCCTTAAAAAAAATTAAAAAAAACTTGAGTTTATGGATAATCGGAGTTTAAATAAAACAAGTTATTCTTTATACAGATCTATTTTGGCTGTTTTATACTTATATTGATTGAACAACAGATCTTTAATCGGTCGTGTTTGAACCCCGACTAACTTAAGAAAAAATAATCAATTTTGGGTCTCGGCGACCAGAGTAAAAATTATGTACTTTTTTACATAAGTACTATATATGTACGTATAAAACAGCCCAAATTATAATATAAACAAAATTTTTCTTTCAATTATTATTGTAAATAACAGAGGGCCCATTTCATTTTTAGCGCCCGGGGCCCCCAATCAACTTAATCCGCCAATATATCTAAAAGAAACGAATAATTTTTTATGTATATAAACAATATATATTTGAAAATTAATAAAAATTATAAAATTATATTAACTAATTATGTGGTGATCTCACTATTAAACATATCTTTTTAACATATTGTTTTTTCGCTTGTTCGGAAATTTGATAATTTTTGAATTGTTATTATTGAATTTATACAGCTAGATGAAAATAGTAATGTTCTAGTTAATATATAATATATAATACATAATACATAATATTTATTTGAAAATTAATAAAAATTATATTATATTATAAATTTGGCAATTTTTAAATTGTACATATCTAATTTGCATTTCCAACAGAAAATAATAATTTTTATGTATAGATATATACAATAGATATATTTAAAAATTAATTTAAATTATAAAATTTTATTTACAAATTATGTGATGATTTCACTATTAAACATATCTCATTTACATATTGTTTTTATCATATATTGTATAAAATTTTTCTCTTATGAGACGTATAAATTTACACCTTTGAAAATAGTTTTATTATTAAATATACAAAACATACTATCTTGAGGTATCACTCCATGGTTTAACTTTTTCTTCTCGCTTGTTGTAAAATCACTGTTTTCATAATTAATCCATCTGAGAAATGATAACAAATAATTTTAAAATAGTTTAATATATATGTTTGGAATATCAATTTTTAAATACATGGGTTGATCGATAGGTTATAAATATGGTCTGTTTAATAAAAACTTAGCCTATTGTCTTGGATCAGTTATACGAGGAAATAGAAGAATAGTTAAAATAGAAAGAAAGTCGTTAATTTTCAATAGACAATGAATATAATATAATTCGAAAATTGTCTTTTGGCCGAAAATATAAAAAATTAAATTTTTCCATATTTATATATGCATATATTTAAAAAATAATTTTAAATTATATAAATATATTAGAAATTAATTTAATATAATTTCACATATAATAATATATTCAAATATTTTATTTTATATATACATAATTCAGTAATACTGATTATTAATGTAAATATAAATAATATTTAATATGGCAAATATGTAAAATTTTGTAAAAAAAAATCTGTAAATTTGGACCAAAATGGCAATAAATAAATAAAATACATAATAATATATTAATATATTTAATACTAGCTGATCAGAGCGCCTTCCAGGCGCTCTTCACACCTAGACGGGGGCTCCGCCCCCTGTACCCCCGAGTGATACATAGTATTTGGTTGAAAGTCTGTATGTAAAAGGTTTTCATCCATTTTGTTTCAATCAGTATAAGTAGATAAGACATATATTTGTTTTCTTGGAAAATATATTTTAATTTAATCAACAACAAATTTTCCTAGTATAAATATAAAAATGCTTGTTTTTTATGCTTATATATTGGATGTATTATGATACTGAGCACATGGCAAAGACTTTCTAAAAATAATTGTTTAAAAAAAAAAACGCAGGGAAAAACCCAGAGATATGCCTCTTCGTTTCCCCAATAGAGAGAGAGGGGTGGACAATTTTGCCAAGTGGCAGAGGAGGGGATGATTGGCTTCGACATATTTTGAATTCTCAATTCCTTAACTACACAATATACCAACTGTGGTCGACAATTGGTAATTAATAATTAATTATAAATTGCATTTGCTAAAATATAAATTAAAGTTCTTTTAATTTATATTTCTATTTTTACGGTACCTTTCAATTATTCTATTTCATCTTAATTTCTTGAGTTATCTATTTTAATTTAAATTCTTACAGTTTTATTAAATAAATCATTTTTAGTTATAATTTTATATAAGCATTTTTTAATTGAACCTATTCAATCTTGTCATTCCCTAATCAACCTACGCGGTTTCAATAACCCTTTTAATTATTCTAAATTCAATCCAGAGTGCTGCCAATTAATTAAACTTATTTTTAACCCAATTTTTCTTATAAAATACCTCACCCCTAATATCTTATACACGACAATCTATATATAAGATGGTAGGTTTAATCAAATGGACTATAGACAGATTTGTTTGCTAAAAAAAATTTTAAATAATTACAATAAATAGAATAATATATTCTTACCTAAAAACAAATTGGTTTTTATAGTCAACAATTCTTTAACACACAACAATTCCGTCTCATTATTGTAATACAAAGTTAGAAATATTAAGTTAATATAATTAATATTATTTATTTATTAATACCAATTAATAATATTAATTACTTATAAATAATTCATAATAATAATAAATTGTGATACCAACTTATAGGAATATTAAAATAATATAATTATTATTTTACATATATATGAATATAATATAAATATTTTTAATTTTATTTTAAGAATAGATATATATCTAAAAGGCGGTAACTGTGAGGTCACATATATACATTTAAATATAAAAAAACTAATGAAGATGATTTTTTCCAGATATGTGATCAATAAAACTAAATAACTTAAGAGTATAACTAATGGTTTTCAATTTATAAAATCTAATTTAACACACAACAATTCCGTCTCATTATTGTATTGTAATACAAAGTTAGAAATATTAAGTTTAAAAAAAATTAAAAATATTTGAATTTGGAAAATTATATGTAGCGCCATCTGTCGATAGTTTTGTGACACTACAGACTTTTACCAAAATATTACTAATTAAATTAATTTTGGATAAATTAATTTTGGATTTAACTACACTAAAACCTTCCCTGGGATGCCCACAACAATCCCTGAAAGTTTCACCGTAATCGGACGGGTAGTTTTTGAGTCTATAAGAGACAGACACACAGGCACACAGACATTGCCTTTTATATATATAGATTAATATAAAATAATTTATATAATAAAATTTTACTTTAGGCATGTTTTCAATTGCTGCCTTCGGATCTCGAATTTTTATTCACGAGGTAGTCTGTGGCGAGGGAATGACACACAACTGGGGGATGATTTTACAAGACCAAGGAAATAAAATTTCAAATTTTGTTTTCTGCAGCAGTGCGATCTCTTGAGCTCCTTCAGAGTTAAAAATTGGGTGCCTGCAACGCCATCTCTTATTTCAGTCCCAAAGACTAAACAAGGAATCAAAGGCTCGGTAAGAGTGTGATAGCCTTGGAGTGCAGGCCGTGCAGGCTTTCGAGGTTCACATCCCATTTAGCTGAACGACCATTGATATCAGTGGTGTACCTAGGGGGTGCGGTGGGTGCGGTCCGCACCGGGCGGCACTTATCTTGGGGCGGCATTTTTTATATTTAGTTATAGTTGTAAAAAGCAACTTATTCATTTCATATTTATTTTTTTTCTTTCTTGAATAATAAATGATTAATATGAATATTATAAGTTTACTATTTGATTTATATAAATTATGATCAACTATATGATTTCGAATATTATTCCTCGGTGTATATAAATGAATTTTAGTGTAAATTTTGAATTCTAATTCCAAGAACAGGATAATAATTTTATTTTATTGTATTCATTAAAATTCGTTGAATTCGTAAACGCATCTTTACGATTTTGTTCGGCAATTTTTCCTAACTAAAATTTTTTGATATCAGTTTATAAATGTCATTTCTTTTGAAAAGTTTATATGATTACTTTGAAGTGATATACCAATATTTTTTTAAATCATCGATTTTTCTTTTGAAAAGCAGGGCCGGCGGAAAAAATATAAATATAAATTTTGGGAGCATTATACACGATTTTTCTAGTATGAAAGCTAGAAGAGTAAATATTATATTAATATGTTTACGAGTGCATACAAATATCTGTAAAAAAATTTACTCTGCGTATTAATTAATATTGATTAAATAACTTAATAATTTATTTATGTGTATTAATTTAAAAAAACCACTATTATTATTTATATTTACATTATTACTAAATTATGTATATATAAAATAAAATTTTTTTATTTTAATATATTATTATGTGTTAAATTATATTAAATTAATTTCTAATATATTTATATAATTTAAAATTAATTTCAGAATATATATATATATATATATTAAATTATATACTATATATAATATATTATATAATATATATTTTAATAAATTAATTTTTAAATATGTTTGTGTGTGTGTGTGTGACCGTAAAAATAAAGATATATGTTTGATAATTTTTCACATGATTAATAATTGTATAAAACTGCTATATATAGAATATATAGAACTGGTACTTTACTTGAAAGGTAAACGCAACCAGTGTAGGTAAAGTACCACTTCCGGTTAACCGATTTTGATGAAATTTTGATAGAAATCTACAAACTGTGAATAATATCGGTGTACCAAATTTCGAAGTCCTAGCTTGATTAGTTTTTGAGTAAATTTGCTTACAGACATTACATACATACATACATACATACATACATACATACATACATACATACACACACACAGACATAATTCCAAAAATGGTATTTTCCGACTCAGGGAGGTCTAAAACGTCAAGATCTATCAAAATCTCGAAGTCGAAATTTTTGACGATTCCAATACTTCCCTTATACGAAGTAGTACCGGGACCCCGAGCCTCGGCTCGGTACTTAAGTTAAAAAAAATGATTCATTATTATTGGATTTGGCTGGTAATATTAATACCTGGGACACCGAGCTCTCGCTCTACCCTTTAAAAAATATTGATACACAATTCTTTAATTATTTATTACAATTATTAAATGTTACACATTTGCATCAATCTGATTAAAATTAATGAACTTGTGCTCCTCAATAATACATAAATATATAATATATAGGTACATATATTTTTTTTCTATAGTGTTTTTTTGAAAAACTGTTTAGCGCCCCAAGTGGTTATAAAACAAACTAAAGACAAAAAAACGTGCTTTGCAGCTTTTCGGAATTAAAAAAGCAAAATTGGCAGTCGTGGGACTGGCCGACAGAAGTGAAAACTTCTGCGTAAGAAATTTTAAAACAGACGAAATTCGCGCTATTTCACGAGAAAGATGAATTTCATATGCATGTATATATATATAACTTATATATTATTTTAAACATATATTTTAAACAAATTTGTAACTTATATTTATATATATATAAATACACAACTTTGTTTAAAATATTGCAATACGAACTGTTTTATAATTCTTATCTCTAACATAAAATATATATTTATTATGTGAAGTTCATTTCGTATAATTTTGATTATATATGTATATATGAAATGAACTTTACATAATAAATATATATTTATATGTTAGAGATAATTTATAAAACAGTTCTAATGACAATTCAAATTTCGCGCTCTGTTATAAGAAATTTGAAAGCAGATGGTTTCATGGTGTTGGTCACGATCACGCGAGTTCTATACTTTTTCCCCATCCCGCAAAAGTGCTCAACGCCGCTAAAGAAGTTTTCACTTCAAAAATTATTTAATATTTGGAAATATATCTGACTTATAGAAAAAATGAATATTAATTAAAGAAAGAAATAGTTTTTAAAATATCCTGAATAATATGTAACAATTTTCAAGATAGAAATTTATTACAATATTACAATTATTAACTGTTGCATCATTGCATCAATCTGATTAAAATGAATGGAACTTCGGGTACTCAATAATAATAAATAAAATAATATTAATAAATATATTGAATAATATTTTATTGAAAAAATATTAAAACTTATAAAACTATCTAAAACTTTATTAATAAAAGAACAATGAATAAATAAATATAGAATAGTAATTTATTAAAAAGTAAACAATAGATAAAAAGAAAAAAAAATAACAAAATCATTATTTTCATTTTTAAATAACGATTCACCCGGCGAGTTTCGAACCGACGAAATCCACTCGTTAAAACATCAGTCCAACCGCTGGACTATATGTATTTAGATAAAAAATTGTCATTTTTTTACTGTCTTAGCAGGCAGTATTAAAAATTTTGACGTTTTCCATATAATATATAATTTTCAATTAAGAAATTAATAATGAAGCTGTATGTTTCAAGAGATATCATCAATAAAACTTAATTTTTCTTTATAAATACTATATCTAGTGTGAATTTGAAAAAAATCGTTAGAGCGGTTTTTGAGAACCAATATATATAGATAAATACATATATACAATTTTAGCTAGCATAATAAGATAAGATGCGGGAAAGTAAAAATGTTACCAAATATCAAATTTGACACCAATAAACTAATATGAACCTGCTCTTTATCAATACCAAGTTTACACATTCTAAATATTCATTCACAACTCTTTATACCTATTTATATGCGGGAAAGTCTAGGGGAGGACACTCCCGCTTATTTTTTTTGCAGAGACAATTGGGTGGCTAATGAATTGGTTGGTCTCAGCTGACAAAACATCCCTGGTTTATAAAGTAAATATAATTTTATTATTATAGAAATTATTTTATTATTAATTATAAAATTTTATATTATATTCTATTTATATATATTTAGATAAAATTATAAAATGCTTTTTATCTATTAAAACTAATATTTGTGATTTAAATTATATTATAACCTATTTTAAAATAATTTTATCCCAGCTAGATTAGGCTTGCAAGTATAATGCTATATTAATTATATAATTATATATTATATGTATATATAAATTAATTTTATATAAAATGTATAAAATTTGGTATTTTTCCAGATCTCTAGTGATGCTCATATTGGTTCTATAACAAATTAATTTCCTTCAGGAGAACGGGGACCCATCTTCTGTTTTCCCAAATTTTTCTACTCCGGAGAAGAAAAAAATAGTTCATGGTAAGGGTGCCTCTGAATATACATCAAGATGGTATGTTTTGTGGAAAATTAAGTGGAATTTTAAGTGAAAATTTAATTACAATGTATAACAAAACAATATTTAAAAAATTTGCTAACTAGTGAGATCATCAAAAATTTTGTAAATAGAATTTTATAATTTTAATTAATTTTTAAATAAATATATATTACATAGAACATTTTTCGTTTCTATTATTAGATATGTAAATTACATAAAAGATTGTGGAATTTTCAGTTAAGTGAAAAATTATTTATTTGGATATAAAACCAACATTTCGATAATACTCTGAAAAAAGCATATTTGATTGTTGAAATGTCAGTTTTATCTCCTAATAAATATTTTTTCACTTAAATGAAAATTCTACAATTTTTTAATTCCCAATATTTCTTCTAAATAAATTTAAATAATCTGTCAAAACCGCTTTATTTTTCTTGTAAAAATATTAGCCGATTTAATACATATAGCGTCATTTATTGAGGAATACCCTATATTTAATTTAATGTTAAATCGAGAATCAGACTAGTGTCATCTATTAAGAATATTCTACACTAAAAGTATATATAGTGTATATTATTCTCAATAAATACATTATATATATATTAAATCGACATATTTATACAAGATACTTAGTGTAGGCTATTATCAATAGATGCCGCTATCTGTATTAAATAGACTTAATATTTTTACATTATACAAATAAGATAAAAAATTTAATGTAGATTAACCTCAAAAGATGATGTTAAATGAATTAAATCGAGCTAATTTTTTTTTCAAGATACATATAATGTGTATATTTTTAAAAGATACTTAGTGTAGGCTATTATCAATAGATAACGCTATATGTATTAAATTGACTTAATATTTTTACATTATACAAATATGTTAAAAAACTTGGTAAAGATTAAATTTAAAATTGTAAAACATTAGTTCTTCACTTAAATAATTATTAAATAAAATAATTTATTTTTTAAATTTACACCGTGAAACATAAATATTTTTATTTTTAGCTGTATTTAAAAAATTGTCAAGTGTAATATATTTTGTATATAAGAATCCTTATACCGGAATATTTTCTTTGGTTTACCTTGCAAAAAATTAAATTTGTTAATCTCATGGTGTTAAATTAAATTTTTGCTAAATTTAATTTTGTTATGTTTCTTGGTAATGATTTATATACCAAATATATATTGTATTTACATACAACAAATAAATTTTTATAGTTATTATATGCATTTTTGGAAGAGGGAGGGGGAGATTGAATTCAAAACAAGTAGTTAACTGGTTTGAAGGATAGAAATTTATTCAAACAAATCTTTTGACAAGATATTTTTAAAGAATTAAAAACTAAATATAAAAAATATTGATTATTTTACATATAAATTATATAGTTGTTTTTTTATTCTTGGGATTCAAGTGTGCCTTGAAAACCCTGTTTTTTTTAATAATTAACAATTATATTACAATTAACCAAAATCAGATTTATCATTATTTGAGAAATATTTTTAACATATTTTCAATATTGAAAAAACGTCAAATGATTTTTTAAATTTTTTTTTAATATGAAATCTGATTCACCTACTATAAGAACATAAAAAGGAAATATATTTTATTCTTCGAAGGGTAAGCAAAGTGGCCTTCTTCAGATGTGATGAGATGGGGAGTGGGGTGTCTTTTGAAAATTAATTTAGATTAGTAAAAGTGCCCAGAGTATATTTAGGGTACAATGTCTTTTTGATTTTCACTCGGAAACATTTATATTATATTATCTTCAATAGTATATTTTTCTATTTATTTATTTTTTATTATTTTTTGTTTGTTTTAGATAGATGTGATAATTTTTAATAATTAATTAAATTGTATGGACACATCCAATAATAATTTTCTTTTAGTTTTCATAAATGCATATTAAGTACATATTAATGAAAACATAATATTTCATCAATTATATTTATTATCTGTCGGGTCGTTTTCACAGGGTCGGGTCGGAATCTCAAGCGAGTTCTATACTTTTCCCCATCCCGCAAAAGTGCTCAACGCCGCTAAAGAAGTTTTCACTTCAAAAAAATATTTTTTAGTTATATTGGCACAAATGGGCGGAAGAATGTGCAAGAAAAGGAAGTTGTTTTCAAAAAACGTTTATACTTGTTACTCATTAGAGGGAGTCAAATGAAAGTGAACCAGAGAGAATGGTTATTTATTTCAGAAATAATCGCAGCGATAACCTTTCATTTAGATCTAGAGTGGACCAAAGAATTAAAAAAATAAATTATAATTACTTATATGTATTTTTTTAATTAAAATAATTGATTTAATTAAAGTTAAGGTATAATTAAACTTTCAAGTTTTCATAAGACTAAATTATTAGATTAACTTTGATATGTGTTATTAATGATGTGATCAAACGCCTCATAAAAGGGAATAGCTGATTCAATTTGCACCCCACTTAAATACATGTTCAAGGCGGAAAAGAATTTCCTAAACATTTGCAAGCAATAAAAGCATTTAACTTAAATTATAAACATGTATTTTTATTTTATTACAGGCCCTAGCTATGTGAAAAATTCAAATAATTACTAATAGAAAATTAATGTCATAATTTCATCAATCATTTCAATAATTTTAATTTTTATATAAAATATGTAAAAAAAAACTAGTATTTTTAATTTTAATTTTTTTACCCTAAAAAAATTGTACCTTTGTAACTTTTTCAAATTGTGATGAATAAATGAAAAAATATTTCTCTAATTTGTCATTATAATTACCAATTATTAAATACAAATAAATAAACCAAATTAAAATTTTTCTTTATCCCTTCTACTTTCACGCTAATTTTTAATAAAAAAAAGGAATATTAAATAAGAATTTAGGTAATTGATTATTTAAAAATACTAAACACGTGATATTATTTTTTTTAATATATTTATTTTATAAATTACTTCTTCAATCATATAAGAATAATATACCTACATTCCAACGTTGTTGTCTCTTTATATTAAAAATATAAAAACCAAGTAACTTAAATAAAATATTAATATGTAATGATTAATTAATATAAACACAAGGTTTAAGACAATTGGAATTAATAAATTTTATTTAGATTCTGAATAAACTATTTGAAATTATTATTAAGATAAAAAAAAGTTTGAAATGACTTAAATACTATTATTATTATTATTTAGAGAGGTTAAATACTACATTCTATAATTGATAATATTATATAAAATCCATAATAAATTAAGATGAATAATATCACAGAGAAAGTGTCATCAGAACTCCGGGTATAGTAAAATAAATAAGTTGACCTGTGGCCAGGTCCGAACCGACAGACGGTTTGAAGTAAATTAATTTCCAGCTACAGAAACAATTTCAAATAATTTTAATATATCTATTAATGTAATAAAAAACAGATATGGATACATAAATAATAAATATAAACATTTTTAATTTTATTTTATTTATAATATATATGCAAGACCAGGCTGTGACGTCATGAATGGCTGGATGACGTCATATAATTTTAAATAAGAAAAAACTAATAAAGATGATTTTTCTCGAGTATAAAACCAATACAAAGTGTATGATTCGTGGTGATATATAAAAAAATCTCATATGAAATTTGGTGTGAAAATAACCCTTCCTTCCTATCGTCGATCGCAAATACTACCACTTCCGGTTTTCGGATTTTCACCAAAAGTTGATCAATTCATCCCACTGATGCATTAAGTAAATATACCAAATTTCATCAAAATCGGTTGAGGCGTTCAGGCTGTATACATCTTATACGGACAGACAGACATCATGCTAAAAATAGTTTTTTCTGTTAAGAAAATACATGATTCGTGGAGATATGTAAAAATCTCCACATTGGAATTTGGTGTGAAAACAATGCCTCCCTTACCATCGTCGGTCGGTAAAAATAAAAATTAGTAATCAGTAATTCACATATTAAACTAAAATCAAAAACAAGGATAATGGATTTATATTCGTTTAATAAAAATTTGTAACTTCATAAATATTAAAAAAATTATTTTCTCATTTATTTTCATTATTTATTAATTCTTGATACATTTCCCTTGGTTATTTCGGCCTTAAGAGTTCAATTTCATTTACAATATTAATTACAATAATTTAATTTAATAAATTGTATGAGTGAAAAATAATTATTTAAAGAAGTTTTTTGAATAAATTTCGTTTAAAATAAATACATTCAAATGGTTTTTCCAACTTGGTAAATTAATAAATGAGAATTTAAATTAGATTTATGATTAAATTTTTTTTTATAAAAATTACATTCAATGCTTTTCACCTGTATGAATACGTAAATGTCTTTTTAAATGAGATGATTGAGAAAATTTATTTTTACATAAATTGCATTCAAATGGCTTTTCTCCTGTATGAACTAATAAATGTTTATTTAAAGAGGATTTTTCATTAAATTTCTTTTTACATAAATCACATTCATAAGACTTTTCCCCTCTATGAATTCTTAAATGAGCACTTAAAGAAGAACTATGATTAAATTTCTTTTCACAATAATTACATTCATAAGGCTTTTCACCTGAATGAATTAATAAATGAGCATTTACATGAGATTTTTTATAAAATTTCTTTTTACAAAAGTTACACTCAAACGGCTTTTCACCTGAGTGAATTAATAAATGTGTATTTAAATTAGATGATTTAGTAAATTTCTTTTTACAAATATAACACTCAAATGGCTTTTCCCCAGTATGAAATAATAAATGACTTTTTAAAGAAGATAATTGAGTAAATTTCTTTTTACAGTAATTACATTCAAAAGGCTTTTCCCCTGTATGAATTAATAAATGAGTATTTAAATTAGATTTTATAGAAAATTTCTTTTTACAGTAATTACATTCAAAAGGCTTTTCCCCTGTATGAATTAATAAATGAGTATTTAAATTACATTTTATAGAAAATTTCTTTTTACAAAAATTACATTCAAAGGGTTTTCCCCCTGTATGAATTAATAAATGTCTATTTAAATAAGATTTTTTAGAAAATTTATTTTTACAAAAATTACATTCAAAATTCCTTTCATCCAAATTAGTTGAATCAGTATCTTTTCCAAGGTTTTCGTCCTGACTGTTTCCATTAGAATAATTGTCTGTATCCTTTTTGAGTTTTATTTTATTTCTTAAAATGGAAAATATTTCTTTATGAGTACATTTTTTCAAATGTTTAGATAAAAATTCCTCATTTATAAAGTTTGTATGGCAATATCGACAAGGAAATAATGGTCCTAAAATAATAGTTTTTTATATCATTTAATAAATTGTTATATTTTTATATATAAAACTATTTTAAAATTCATTATTTTAAATTCCAAAAAAAAGAATGTAAATTAACAATAATTTAAATAAACAAAAATCAAAACTTAATATTACCTATATATATTGGATATTTTCTGTCTTCTTGACAATAAATATCCATTTTAAATTGATTAATTATAAATCACTAATAAATTATAAACAAGTTAATAAGTTATAGAAAGGTTTTAAACAGTTTTAAATTTTACTTTGTCATCACTGGTCATCACAGACCATGTTTGTCATTAAACCATCAATATTCTTGATATGATAGCAACGTATCAGCTACCCAGCATGACATTTGTATCTTTATTTAAAAATTATTATCTATATTTATTTTTTAATTTTTTTTATTTTTAATTTCATATTTATATTATAATAATATATACATCTATTAAAACGATAAATTAATCATTTAAATTATTTTTATGAATAGCTGGCTCAAACTTTTTCCTTAATTGGATAGAAAATTTAAACCCTACTAATCTAAAATCTAGGTGATTCGTTACTTTTTAATTTATTAATACTTATTAATAAAACTTTCAAATCAATATTTTATAAATCGGAATAGAAATATCAAGGTTTTTAACAACTTCACATCTGTTTATCTGTTCGCATAAATGAAAATTGAAATATATATTTTTATTCTACTTCAAATTCAGCTAGGCTTCTAAAATTTTTTCTAGATATTTGAAACGAAAAGAAACTGCTACATAAATGAAGCGTCAAATTAAAATGTCCATAGAAAAACAATAAACTAATATTTTAAAAAAGTAATTGGAATATAATTTATAAAAGTTATCCATTAATAAATGAGTATTTAAATTAGATTTTACAAATTTTTTTTTTACAAATGTCACATTCAATGCTTTTCATCTCTATGAATAAGTAAATGTCTTTTTGAATTAGATGATTGAGTAAATTTATTTTTACAAAAATTACACTCAAAAGGCTCAAAATAGACCATTAACCTTCATTTGACAGCCATATTTATAATTGTTTACGGTTGGTCTGGTGCAATCGCTTGATAACGATTCTAGAACATACATACATATCTAATAATAATAATAATAATAATAATAATGTTTTCCATTGAGATCTAAATGTTAGAGTTGCTGATAAATAACTCACGTTATCTCTAGAGACTACAAAATTACATTAATGACAAAGGAAGACATCTTGACATGCAAAGATTTTCTAGAAGACTAAAAAAACTAAACACTTATGACCAGTGGCGTACCTAGAGCTTTTGCCGCCCGCGGCAATCTCCAGTTTGCCGCCCTTTTTATTATAAATCAAATAGTGGTTTTTTTAAATTAATACACATAAATAAATTATTAAGTTATTTAATCAATATTAATTAATACACAGAGAGTAATTTTTTTTACATATATTTGTATGCACTCGTAAACATATTTATATAATATTTATTCTTCTAGCTTTCATACTAGAAAAATCGTGTATAATACTCTCAAAATTTATATATATATTTTTTCGGCCGACCCTGCTTTTCAAAAGAAAAATCGATGATTTAAAAAAATATTGGTATATCACTTCAAAGTAATCATATAAACTTTTCAAAAGAAATGACATTTATAAACTGATATCAAAAAATTTTAGTTAGGAAAAATTGCCGAACAAAATCGTAAAGATGCGTTTACGAATTCAACGAATTTTAATGAATACAATAAAATAAAATTATTATCCTGTTCTTGGAATTAGAATTCAAAATTTACACTAAAATGCATTTATATACACCGAGGAATAATATTCGAAATCATAGGTACGCCACTGCTTATGACTTGATTGATAGATGCAAAAATCTTTCGATTAATGGGCCATCTGTTTGCTTTAAGGCATTCCTTTGACTGTTATCTGAATCCATCCTTATACTATCTCTCCCACATGATTCTTTTGATTTTTCTCATGTATATATATTTTTGTTATATATATACTTTGTTTTAATAACTTAATAAAAGAATTTGTTGAATTTATTATATTAATTTTTTGGAAGTTAAATAAAAAAAAAATATTTTATTTTTTTAGTTCACAGTAAGTAACGATATTAAATAAAAATTTAAATTCTAATGTTTTACTTATATAAATATATTATATTATATATAGAATTCTTTTTTTTAATACGCCCTTTAAGAATATAATTAATTAATTTATTTATTCAGAAATTTTTATAACAATGTTTAAGAATGATTCTATTTATTTTTGTTTCATTATCTACCTACCTACATCTTAAAATTAAATGAAAAAATAAAAAAAAAAAATTGATGGAAACACT
The DNA here is from genome assembly GCA_963082975.1 of Labia minor. Taxonomy (NCBI): domain Eukaryota; kingdom Metazoa; phylum Arthropoda; class Insecta; order Dermaptera; family Spongiphoridae; genus Labia; species Labia minor. The sequence continues at coordinate 38,465,520 of OY720348.1, read as the reverse complement.
GAATGACAACAGATACTCTTTATATATTAATCTTATAAAATAATCATATTTCAATATAAATAAGTTGACCTGTGGCCAGGTCCGAACCGACCGACGGTTTGAAGTAAATTAATTTCCAGCAACAGAAACAATTTCAAATAATTTTAATATATCTATTAATGTAATAAAAAACAGATAGGCATAGAACATAAATATTTTTAATTTTATCAGTGGCGCAACCAGAATTTGCTCCTGGGGGGGGTTTTGACTAGCCCCCCCCCCCGGGCTCACTCAAAAACAAATTTTCATTAAGATTTTTTTTTTTATATTAAATATTTAAAAAAGTTTTGTAAATGAAACACTGATTTTACAAAATCTGGCAAATTTTGTATTTTATTTACTCGTATTCACAGTTTTAGAAAGAAAATATTTTTTCCAGCTATAAGTAAACCATTTTAGCTTTCCTCATGAAATAAGGATAGCTTTTACGATGATCGGAAAATTTTTGCTCCGAGATTCTTCGAGATTTCCACTTTTCAGACGGTTCTGAATCCAAACTTGCAAAAAAAAATTTTGATCCGGCCGGCCGTTCGTTACCAAAATTAAGTCTAAACGAAATGAGATATTATCTTGGGATTTGATATTTAGATGTTTTTTTTTGGAATGATGGGCGGGGATTGGATTGTTTTTGGACAAGATGGGACCATAAGTAATGCTAGTTTAAAGAGGTGTCAAAACACATTTTATTGAATTTCTTTATAAATTCCGATTTTTATGAGAATTATCATATCATATTAAATTTATAGGAAATCGCATTTACTAAAAGTTTCATTATATTCATTTTTACCTAAACTTAATAATAAAGGAGTTTTTTATAATAAACTACTTTAAGATGTCGAAAGCTTTTCGTCCGCCCGTAGTGGTAGGATAATTTGAAAAAATTAAACTTAAGAAAATTTAGAAAAAAAAAGATTTTATGTGTGGGAACTGAAGCTCCCGAATCCCCCCCCCCCCTGCCTCTTCTCTGGCTACGTGAAAAAATGAAATTTGATTTTAACCCATTGGTGACCAGATATCATGTAGATAAATATAGAAAAAAATATTTTTGAAAGGGTTTTTGGTGTATAAAAATAAATGTTCCCATTTGGGAACGCTGGCTCTACAAATGGGTTAATATATATAAACAAATAAAAAAAATTAACCTTTTCAGTTGTGAAATCAACTATTTCTTTATTGTCTTCTTCGCTATTGCTATTAACACAATCTGTTGTTTCTGAAGGTCCAGCTTCACTATCTAATTCTTAAATGGAAAAGTATTTAAGAATTAATTCACTAATTTAAAAAAAAATTTTAAATCTTACCTTTCTTGTTTTTCTTATTTTGAAAAAAATCTGAAATTAGTCTTCGCTTCATAATCTTTATGAAATTAGCAATTAATGTATGTAGCAATGTGGAAGGGGTTGAATTGGTGTATAGGGTAAATGTTCTCGATAGAGCAACTTCTTGTTTGCGAATTTCTATAAAATGGTTTATTTACAAATGCCCTACCCGTTGTGGTGGAGAAGGGGGGAGACTTTCTCCTGGACGTCACCAAAGGCCCTGTGGGGGTGAGGGCCTGCGTTTCCGCTATCCCTCTGTTAAATTTTACAACCAGGGATAAGGAAGTGGAGTGAGGAGCTCGAAACATCCCTTGACCTCGGTATCAATTTCCACATGTATTAATAAAAAAAAACTTTTTTATTATACACTAAGTTATATTTTAAGAACTTTTTTTCTTTTCTATTTGAAAACATAATATACAGCAATTATTTTTTTTTTCTCTCCTGGGGGTTTTAACCCCCAAAACCCCCCCTGGTTGCGCCACTGAATATACAGCAATTATTATTTTTTTTCTCTCCTGGGGGGGGTTTTAACCCCCAAAACCCCCCCCTGGTTGCGCCACTGATTTTATTATTTTATTTATAATGTATAAGTAAGACCAGGCTGTGACGTCATGAATGGCTGGATGGCGTCATATAATTTTAAATTGAGAAAAAACTAATAAATATAATTTTTCTCGAGGATAAAACCAATACAAAGTGCATGATTCGTGGTGATATATAAAAAAATCTCATGTGAAATTTGGTGTGAAAATAACCCTTCCCTTCCTATCGTCGATCGCTAATACTACCACTTCCGGTTACCGGATTTGCACCAAAAGTTGATCAATTCATCCCACTGATGCATTAAGTAAATATACCAAATTTCATAAAAATCCGTTGAGCCGTTCAGGCTGTATACATCTATACGGACAGACAGACATCATGCTAAAAATAGTATTTTCTGTTAAGAAAATGCATGATTCGTGGAGATATGTAAAAATCTCCACATTGGAATTTGGTGTGAAAACAATACCTCCCTTACTATCGTCGGTCGGTAAAAATGAATCATGAACGCGAAATTGAAAATAAAAATCGGTATAAACTTATAACGTCCGGTACAAGTTCCTCAAAAAATGAGGAACTCGATACTCGTTACTTGCTCTTTTTTTTTGGGGAACAGTTCCCGTTACAAAAAGTATCGTACTCGGGGAATGCCGTTACTTGTAACGCGTTGCTGATCAGCACTGCCTGCACATAATGATATACCAGTATCATTACAAGCATACTCGCAGTAAGATATGTGGCAGAGTCTCTTTTCCTTCCTCACATAGCCTACAGTCTCTCCAACTTCGTTCCCGCAACTCATCTTAACCCATGCCGTCTTGTCCTGCTTTTTAATGTCTGTTTTATCTAGGTAATCTTTCTGATTAGTCTGTCCTTAATGTTAGTGTAATGAACACAAAAGGTTGATTTGTCTATGACTTTCCAGTACGTCTGTATGTCTTGATTCCCCAACCTTGCTAAAATGTCTGTCATGATCTTCATTGTTTCTTCTTCACTTCCTGCTTCTAACTTCATTAGAAGCTCTGGGCGTCCCGTCTCTTGCACAATTTCCTTTAGAAGGTTCCCCCATCGTGCTGGTTGCTCGTTACTCCATCCTCTGGTTATCTCCCTGAGGCATACTTTCGGCCATCTTCCTTCCTCCATCTTCATAATTCCAATTATATATTTAAATGTTCTCAGCATTGCATCTATTTTTCTTCTATTACTTCCCGTTTCCATTGTCAATATATAGTTTGGAATCCTTCTCTCTAGCCCCTCAGCCAACTTAATATATCTATTTTCCACCCTCTCTAATTTCTCTGTTTCCCATTCCATACAGCATACTCGATGTTATGATACTATCAAAGAGCTTTATTTTATTCTTAAAGGTGTTCATCCCACTCCTTTTTCTTAGACTCCATAGGTGGTTCGCTATTTTTTGCCCTTTTGTTGCTTGCATCTGGATATGGAGATCCCAGCTTCCGCCAGAAGACACATGAAAACCCAAGTATTTTCTGGCTGTTTCAATCTTTTCATTGCCGATTTTCCATTCTCCATGTATTTTTACCGACCGACAATAGTAAGGGAGGCATTGTTTTCACACCAAATTCCAATGTGGAGATTTTTACATATCTCCACGAATCATGCATTTTCTTAACAGAAAATACTATTTTTAGCATGATGTCTGTCTGTCCGTATAGATGTATACAGCCTGAACGGCTCAACGGATTTTTATGAAATTTGGTATATTTACTTAATGCATCAGTGGGATGAATTGATCAACTTTTGGTGCAAATCCGGAAACCGGAAGTGGTAGTATTAGCGATCGACGATAGGAAGGGAAGGGTTATTTTCACACCAAATTTCACATGAGATTTTTTTATATATCACCACGAATCATGCACTTTGTATTGGTTTTATCCTCGAGAAAAATTATATTTATTAGTTTTTTCTCAATTTAAAATTATATGACGCCATCCAGCCATTCATGACGTCACAGCCTGGTCTTACTTATACATTATAAATAAAATAATAAAATTAAAAATATTTATGTTCTATGCCTATCTGTTTTTTATTACATTAATAGATATATTAAAATTATTTGAAATTGTTTCTGTAGCTGGAAATTAATTTACTTCAAACCGTCGGTCGGTTCGGACCTGGCCACAGGTCAACTTATTTACCCTAAACCCGAACAGGGAAAGGGTGGAACACAAATAAATAAATAAATTTATTCATATATTTCTTCCAAGCTTTTAATTAAAGCCAATAGTTCATTTTAAGTGTTATATTAAATAAAAAATAAATTTAAGAATTTTTGAAATCAATTCAACTCAAAAAAGAGATTTTTTAATAGGAAAAATATAAAAATTATTTTATATATAAGTGTATTTTACATAAAGGATAGAATGTTGAATGTTAATTACAATTTTTTAGATAACATTCTTCATTCATTTTCCAGATGCATGGGAAATGTTACTTTTATAGTACTTTCCTGACCACTCAGCGTTGTTCTAAATGGAAATTGAGTCTGCCAAAAAAACTGTGGGATTAAGACTATAACTTATATATAGTCATATAAAAATAAATATTACTAAATATTAGTAATTAATAATTCACTTATTAAACTAAAATAAAAAATAAAGATATTGGATTTATAGTCGTTTTAAAAAGATATTTAACTTTATAAAACATTAAAAAAAAATAATTTCTGATATTTTTTTTTATTATTATTATTATTTATTGATTCTTGATACATTTCCCTTGGTAATTTCGGCCTTAAGGGTACATTTTCTATTACAATATTAATTACAATAATTTAATTCAATAAATTGTATGAGTTTACAAATGAGTATTTAAAGAAGTTATTGAGTACATTTCGTTTAAAATACATATTATTGAAAGGGTTTTTCCCCTGGATGAATAAATAAATGAGAATTTCAATTAGATTTATGATTAATTTTTTTTTACAAAAGTTACATTCAATGTTTTTCACCTGTATGAATTAATAAATGTCTATTTAAATTAGATGATTGAGTAAATTTCTTTTTACATAAATTACACTCAAATGGCTTTTCACCTGAATGAATTAATATATGAGAATTTAAAGAAGATTTATGATTAAATTTCTTTTTACAATAATTACATTCAAAAGGTTTTTCCCCTGTATGAATTAATAAATGTTTATTTAGATTAGATGATTGAGAAAATTTCTTTTTACATAAATCACATTCAAAAGGCTTTTCACCTGTATGAATTAATAAATGTTTATTTAAATAGGATTTTTCATTAAATTTCTTTTTACATAAATTACATTCAAAAGACTTTTCCCCTTTATGAATTTTTAAATGAGCATTTAAAGAAGAATTATGATTAAATTTCTTTTTACAATAATTACATTCAAAAGGCTTTTCCCCTGTATGAATTAATAAATGATTATTTAAACTAGATTTTACAGGAAATTTCTTTTTACAAAAGTTACACTCAAAAGGCTTTTCACCTGAATGAATTAATAAATGAGTATTTACATGAGATTTTTTGTAAAATTTCTTTTTACAAAAATAACATTCAAATGGCTTTTCCCCTGTATGACTTAATAAATGACTATTTAAAGTAGATGATTGAGTAAATTTCTTATTACAATAATTACATTCAAACGGCTTTTCCCCTGTATGAATTAATAAATGAGTATTTAAATTAGATTTTACAGAAAATTTCTTTTTACAAAAGTTACACTCAAAACGTTTTTCACCTGTATGAATTAATAAATGATTATTTAAATGTGATTTTTGATTAAATTTTTTTTTACAATAAGTACATTCAAAAGACTTTTCCCCTGTATGAATTAATAAATGTTTGTTTAAGTAAGATTTATATTTAAATTTTTTTTTACAAAAATTACACTCAAATGATTTTTCAAGTTTATGATATAATAAATGTTTTTTTAAACTATCTTGTAAAGAAAATTTCTTTTTACAAAAATTACATTGCCAACTAATTTTACCCGAATTAGTTGATTCAGTAACATTTTCAAGTTTTTCATTATGACTGTTTACCTTGGAATAATTCTCTATAACCTCTTTTCTTTTTAATTTATTTTTTAAAATTGAAAATATTTCTTTATGAATGCATTTTTTCAAATGTTTAGATAAAAATTCCTCATTTATAAAATTTTTATGGCAATATCCACAAGGAAATAATGGACCTAAAATAATAATTCTTAGATTGTTATGTTTTTATATATAAAACTATTTTAAATATCATTATTATCAGTTCCAAAGTAAATTAAAAAAAATTAATGTGAATTAACAATAATTTAAATGAACAAACATCAAAATTTATTATTACCTATATATATCGGATATTTTCTGTCTTCTTGAAAATAAAGATCCATTTTAAATTGATTAATTTAAAATCAATAATAAATTATCTAAATAAGTTAATAAGTAAAAGAAAGGTTTTAAATTTTACTTTGACATTAATCAATCAAATATTCTTGTTAAGATAGCAACAAATCAGCTATCCTACATGACATTTGAGGCTTTATTTAAAAATTATTATCTATATTTATTTTTTAATTTTTTTTTATTTTTAATTACATATTTATATTATAATAATATATACATTTTTTAATATGATAAATTAATCATTTAAATTATTTTTATTAATTGAATGTTGAAACTTTTCCTTAAATGAGTAAAAAATTATTAACTGTTGGAAAGATAACATCACAGTTCATATCTAAAAATAATGTGTACATAATATTTATGTACATTAATAAATCCTAGATATATTATTATATATATAAATCAATTGTTTTTATATCTCTATTTTGTAATTTATTAGAATTTAATAATAAATATATGGCATGTTTATTTAATGTAAATTTTATATTATATCTGTATTCTACTGCAGGAAAAAGTATATATTTAATTAAATAAGTTGACCTGTGGCCAGGTCCGAACCGACCGACGGTTTGAAATAAATTAATTTCCAGCTACAGAAACAATTTCAAATAATTTTAATATATCTATTAATGTAATAAAAACAGATAGGCATAGAACATAAATATTTTTAATTTTATTTTATTTATAATATATAGCTGAGGTAGCCGGCGTTGCCCGTGATCATAATAAGGAGGCTGTGACGTCATGAAGGGCTGGGTGACGTCATATAATTTTAAATTAAGAAAAACATAATGAAGATGATTTTTCCCGAGGATAAAACCAATACATTCGTGGTGATATGTAAAAAATCTCCTCATGTGAAATTTTGTGTTGAAAATAACCCTTCCCTTCCTATCGTCGATCGCTAATACTACCACTTCCGGTTTCCGGATTTGCACCAAAAGTTGATCAATTCATCCCACTGATGCATTAAGTAAATATACCAAATTTCATAAAAATCCGTTGAGCCGTTCAGGCTGTATACATCTATACGGACAGACAGACATCATGCTAAAAATAGTATTTTCTGTTAAGAAAATGCATGATTCGTGGAGATATGTAAAAATCTCCACATTGGAATTTGGTGTGAAAACAATACCTCCCTTACTATCGTCGGTCGGTAAAAATTGTATATTAATGAGAAATAAGGCGGTTTCGTTTAAACGTAAAAAATAATAACATGAGTGGTGGGACGTTTTCTTTGATAAATATAGTAATTATAACATAATGTTCTATTTATTAATATTCATACACTTTCATAATAACTATCACAGTGGAGCAACCAGGATTTGATCCTGGGGGGGTGGGTTTGACTAGTCGCTCCACCTTCCTATGGCGGGGTCCCCCCCCCCGGGCTCTCTCAAAGACAAATTTTCATTAAGATTTTTTTTATATTAAATATTTAAAAAATGTTTTGTAAATGAAACACTGATTTTATTTACTCGTATTCACAGTTTTAGAAAGAAAATATTTTTTTTCCAGCTATAAGTAAATCATTTTAGTTTATACGATGGTCGGAAAATTTTGAAAATTGTTGCTCCGAGATTTTTCGATATTTCCACTTTTCAGACGGTTCTGAATCCAAAACTGCAAAAAAACAATTTTTAACCGGACGGCCGGCCGTTCGTTACCGAGATTACGTCTATACAAAATGAGATATTGTCTTGAAATTTGATATTTAGATGTTTTTTTTTGGGAATAATGGGCGGGGATTGGATTGTTTTTGGACAAGATCGGACCATAAGTAAGTGTAGTTTAAAGAAGTGTCAAAGCACATTTTATTGATTTTCTCAATAAATACCGATTTTTATGAGAATTATACTATCGTATTAAATTTATAGGGAATCGAATTTACTAAAAGTTTCATTATATTCATTTAAACCTAAACTTAATAATAAAGGAGTTATTTATAAAAAACTACTTTAAGATTTCGAAATCTTTTCGTCCGCCCGTAGTGGCAGGATATTTTGAAAGAAATCATGTAAGAAAAAATCCCTAAATCAAAAATCCCTGAAAAAAAATCCCTAAGTAAAATATCCCTAAAGGAATAAATCCCTAAATAAATAATTTCCCTAATTTTTTTTACTTATTTAACAATGAATAGCCGAAGAGATTTGAATGAGGTAGTTATACATCATGCTTGGTGTCATCACATCTGTTCCATCTTGTTTTTTAGAGTCCCATTTTTCATGGTTTGCCTTCATTATGGTCAGAAGCTCATCATGCGAGCCGTGGAATCATTTCCTTGGTGGATCATGCTTCTTACTACGAACATCACGACAGATTTCCAAAGAGATAAGGTTATGCTCAATATGGATTTGCTTAATCAGGTCCCTTACTGATGTCTTATAACCTCCTAAGCATGAACGAAGAGCATTGTTGTAACCTTCCAATGCATTGTTTGTTCGAGGCAAATCCATCAAAGTGGCACCGTAGATGTTCCAATGTTCCAATGTCGAATTCGGGGTCATAAAAGCCAGCCAAAAATTGTTCACCTAGACAAGTGCGCTCGAAGTAAGAAAAAAGATCACGAAGTTTTGCCCTGTTGGTCGTCCAGGTAATGCTTGGTAGGCTACAATGACTTTTGATGGTGGTACCAAAGCCAAAGTTGCAAGAGTTCGTAAATGAGTGGAGTTGTCAGGATTATCTATATCATTATAGAGCTTCAAAACTTCTCTGGCATTGATTTGATGTTTCTATAAATGCATTGAGCAAAATGAAAAAGACAACCTCTGATAATAGTAAATTTCACAAATTGCGTTATATATTCCCTGGTGAAATATACGGTGCAAATGGTGTATTTTGTATTTGGAATCATTAAGCTATTAAAACATATGCTAATAAACGGAATTTGAGTAAATTCCCTTTATTTTACATACGAATTTGACACCCCTATTTTTTGAAAAAATCACGTCTGTGGGCCCTATGTATGTATTTTTTGACCTATTTTTCCCTACTTTCGGTCGAGGCCCGATTACCTCCTTGAAAATCCATGAATTAGAATATTCTCCTCCGCTATATTCTCCGGATTTGTTTCCAAACTTGGCGGAAAGAAATTTGACTGCAACAATGAAATCATCTCATAAACAATTCTATTTTGATGTCCTCGGCAAATCTTATTTTTTAAAAAGGATAAAAAAATTGGAGAAACGTTGGACGAAGTGGATAGAGCTCAAAGGAAAAATTGAAAAATAAAATAATTTTTTATTAAAATAACTGTGTTTCATTCAAAAAGACACGGACTTATTGTATTAATATTTTTACTATTTCGCCAGAGATAGTATTGCGATTACGAAAATTTTCGATGTCGAGATTTTGATGTTTTTATGCGTTTTGAAGGTCCCTGAGTCATTTTCACTAATGTTGAGAAAAATGTCTGTTTGTCTGTGTGTGTATGTGTGTATGTAGACAAGATTACGCAAAAAAGGTTTGAGCTAGAATAATGAAATTTCGTACACGGGCATTATTCAAAATTCGTAATTTTCTATCAACTCTTAAGAAATGTAGCTCTATCGGAAGAGGACCATTATCTAAAATACCTAAAAATAAAGATATAATTTTTTAAATTTTTTAACACGTTGACTGGCAATCACGTGCCAGCATGTGACGTGGTGCCATCAACAAAGAGCCAAACACGGCTGGTTTAATAAATATTACTTATTAATTTTAATTTATAATTTATATAATTAATTAAAGTTATAATTTAAATATAATATATGTATTAATTAATTCAATTCAAATTTGCGAGATAGTCGAGTGGAGACACTACAAATTTTTTCTTATTGTATCTTCATATAGTGAATGTATATACATATATATATATTGTGAAAAGTTCATTTGTTCTCTAATGAGTATTAACTAAGCAACTTTTCTATGAGTTTATAAATAGATTGACTCAGCGCTGGGTGATATTTCAAGAACTGCACATAAAAAGTTTCTCGCCAGGTTGTGATTGAAAATAACTTTGGCTGAAGCGGGATTGTCGAGAGTAGCTATTGTTTAGGATAGCCTCATTTAATTTCAAGCATCTTTGATAGTAATATTAATACGTTTTCTTTCAAAACTTTATTATTATTATGGAAGAAAAATGTGCAAGATGTCAGAGGGAAGCAACGCAAAGATGTGCAGCGTGTAATCGTGTATTTTATTGTTCACGGGAACACCAGAAACTCGAATGGAAAACCCATCGTCATCATTGCTTACCACTTAAGGTATAGACAATGTATAATAATTAATAAATAAAATTTAATTAAAATAATATATAGAAATCTTGTTGTCAAATATCCTGACGCTCTTTATTTTATGGGGAATTAAGAAAAATTCAATTGTCAATATCAAAAATAAACAAATAATGAAAAATATATGTAGTAAAATTATTCAAAATAATGATTATATTTATTTTATATCCCTCTCTTTCTATAAACATATATATATATATATATAGAGAGAGAGAGAAATGGATGTGATCACTTTCTCAAATGTCGTCTGTATAGTTATAGTGTATAGACTTTATATGCAATGCTGGATAGTATGTCTGACTACTACCCTGTGTATTTGATCTCCATACTGATCAAACAAAAACTCTACTTCGTCTTGATACGACTTGTTCTTTCCTAGTTCATCAGTGAAAGGTTGACTTTTTACTATCTCGCCACTGTGTGTGTGTATGTGTGTGTATGTAGACAAGATTACGCAAAAAAGGTTTGAACTAGAATGAAATTTGGTACACGGGCATTATTCAAAATTTGTAGTTTTCTATAAATTTTTGAGAAATGTAGCTGTTTCGGAGGAAGGTCATTACCTAGCACGTTTTTTTCCTCTAAACCAGTGATTCACAACCACTGTGCCGCGGCACTTTAGTATGCCGCGAGATTATGAGGCTCTTAAATATTTTCGACTTTTTTTCTAAATTTTTTCAAATTGGTTCTAAATAATACTTTATATAAAAAAAAAACTTTTTTAAAAAACCACGTTTTTAACGCACTAAAAAGAAGAAAATAATTTTTCTGAAACCCCATAGGTACTGACATTACAAACAAGAGATATGATTTGAAGAAAATTTTCTATAACGTAAAACGTGGGGCGCAAATAATAATAAATTTTTTAAATGCAATATAATTTCTTTGATTAATTTATTTCAATATCCATGGATTTATATTTTAAGTTTTATATTTTTTACCAGACTTTTTGTAAAAGGGAATATTATTAGTAATCCAACAGAATACTTTTATTAATGTAAATTTTTTTTGGAAAATTAATTCCTTAATATTAAATAAACATCTTCAATTTACACTTTAGAAATTTTATTAACATAAATATTAAATATTTGCTAGAAGTTTTGCAGTAGCAAAATTTAGTTTTAGATTTCTTCAAGTTAAATTTCTTATATTATTTACCAGAATATTGTTAGGATGTCATTTTTTATCAGAATTTTTTAAAAGTGAATATTATTAGTAATCTAAAGGTAATCTTTTCATAAATTAAATTTACCTCTTTTAAAAATTTCGATAAGTTATAAGCTTTACTTTTTGAAGCTAATTAAAATATGAATTCATTTATCCTATTAATTTGTACCTAATAACATTTATTTATAAATTTTTATACGATACAGAATATTTTAGCCATAGTTGCGCCCCACGTTTTACGTTATAGAAAATTTTCTTCAAATCATATCTCTTGTTTGTAATGTCAGTACCTATGGGGTTTCAGAAAAATTATTTTCTTCTTTTTAGTGCGTTAAAAACGTGGTTTTTTAAAAAAGTTTTTTTTTTATATAAAGTATTATTTTCTACTTTTTAGTCTTCATATATTGCAATCGATTTCACTTGACCTATACTACTTTTAAGTTTTTTGATTGACTTTAATAGTCATGAAATACTATTATCCTGAAAGTAATAAATTTAAATTGAATTATAAAGAGAAATTTTTAAATTTGTCATATTTTAATTCTTTATTGCCTAAAACTCATCATAAATTTAAATTTTGTTTTCTAAATTACAGTACAAAACATTAATATACCTTCTTTCAAATTTATTTACATTTTAAATATTATACATATTATATTATTCTTTTAACGGGTTTTTAACGGTTTTTTTCAAATTTAAATATTTACACTTTTTGTTTTGATTTTCCCATAAATTATGTGTTTACCTTACCCACGAGTTTAATGGGTAATTAAATGGTAAAGAATAAAAAGCAATTTTATTTAAGAAAGAGTAAGAAATTTATTATGAGTTTGAAGATACAAATTATTTAATCATACAAAGGCCGAATAGGCAAATGCACTGGAACACACTCCAGTCTGTACTAATTATATCTCTCGTCTCATTACATCTGGTTTCATTACATCTGGGTGCTAGTCGTGCTCGGTTTTTCCTTTTATATCACCTGAACAAAAGGTAAGGAGAAAGGGGGGGAGAGGGATGAAATGAAGAAGGGTTTTTCCGGACACGTGTTGAAAGTTTCTCTTCAAAAGGGTCAGTATATGACAGCAACTGCAAACAATAAACCACACTGTTTTCAATTGAACGACCCTTTCCAGGTGTCTACCTGCTAAGGCACTTAATTTTAAGAATGTTTATTGACATATTGTAAATTATGTCGAATCATAAACTTATTTTTAACTCTAGTGTAATGTAAACACGTGGAGTTTGAATATAACTCATACAAAATTATATTCATTAATTATGCTCTAATTAAACACTTGCAAGCTACGAATGTGTTATTTTATTGTATTGTCATCCAGAATACATTACTCTGAAAAGTTTCAGAGCGATTGGATGACTGGAAGTGGTCGAAATTTCGATTGCAAGATTTGACCCGAACAGATAAATAAACAAACAAACAAACAAGAAAGCAAGCTAAGAAAAACGTGGTAAAAACAGGTAAAACGTTTTTAGGACTAGGCTCTTAAACATTCGACTTTTTTCTAAATTTTTTCAATTTGGTTCTAAAAAAAAAGGTAAAACGTTTTTGGGGCCACTTTTTTCATTATGGTATACTTTCACACTTATCTTTTTCTTTGTGTGCCGCCAAATTTTTAAACCGTTAAAAGTGTGCCGCAGTAAAAAAAAAAGGTTGAGAATCACTGCTCTAAACCATAGGTTCCCAAAGTGTTCTATATAAACCCCTGGGGGTCTATTTTAACCTCCCCCCCAGGGAGTCTATGGCAGCGAATAAGAAATTTGGGGGTCCATGAAATGAAAATGGGGGTCTACGTGTTTTCCCGACTCTAAAAAAAGGTAAATTGTTTTCCGACATGGATTTTTTGATTTTTTTCCAATATGCCTGTAAAAAAAAAAAAAAATTGTTTTTTCGACATGGCTCTTAAAACATTTTTGATTTTTCAATAAGCTCTAAAAAAGAGGTTAAAATTTTTTTATAAAAAATCAAAATGAATTTATGGGGTCTACCAAAAACCGAAAAACATGGCAAGGGGTCTACAACACAAAAAAGTTTGGGAACCTATGCTCTAAACTAACCGTAAAAATAAAGATAAATGTTTGATAGTTTTTCACAGGATTAAAAATTGTATAAAACTGCTATATATAAAATTTCAGCTTGATTGAATCGCTGAAAGTAGCGGAATTAATTTTTTAAATCTTTTAACTCGTTGACTGCCAATTACGCGCAAGCACGTGTGATCGACAAAGAGCCAAACATGGGAATTAATTTTTTAAATTTTTAAATTTTGACCTAAAAATGAAGGTAAAGGTTTTAAATTTAAATTTAATATATGTTAATTAATTATTATGTTGATGCATAATTATCCGGCGTTTATATCGGCTCGTTTTTCATCAGTAAAAAGTAACCATTTGTTTATTATTTTTGTATAAAAATAATCTTCTCTATTGTTTTAGAAATTGTCGAAAATTACAGTCCTTTTCGCCATATCATGCTCTACCACTTCGGGAAAGGATGGAAAGCAGCACAGTCATTTCTCGATCTCAAAGAACTTTTTGGCAAAAGCAGTGTAGCGAGTGTTTGCCCGTTTCAAATCAGGTGATACCAGCTTGGAGGATAATCCAGAATGAGGTTGGCCATCGAATTTCGCTGATCAGGCTATGTGGTATGTGTGGTGGGACAGAAGAGCAATCATCCATTAAAAAGTTCGTTGAGATGACAGTACTGCTTTCCATTCTTTCCCGAAGTGGTAGAGCAGAGGTTCTTAAACCTTTGTACTCCGCGGACCCCCACTTGAAAAAAAAATTTTTGACGGACCCCATCCCAACTTTAGGTACTTTACGTCATTTTATTAGTTAATTTCTGGCTTACGATCTCATAAGAACAAGGATATATGATGGATATTTCTAACAGTGATTGGTGAATAACGATTTTTTTGCATATAGTAGAACACGTTTTATTAGAAATTATAATATTGAAGAAAGAAAATTCAGCTAAATATGAAGATGGAAACGGTAGCAATAGTTTTCTTGCACATTTCGTTGAATTTGGGTATTTGATCTCTGTTTCCTCACAAAGCCATGCCATCGCTTCTTTTATATTAATTAAAGTTTTAACTGACTCATCATTTTCTCGTGCACCTGTACGATGGCTTTGCGGACCCCCAGTAAAGGCTTCGCGGACCCCCAGGGGTTCGCGGACCACAGTTTAAGAACCTCTGTGGTAGAGCATAATATGGCAAATATGACTATGGTTTTCGACATGCATTTTTCTAAAACAATAATAAAGATTATTTTCATACAAAAATAATAAAAAGAAACCCTATTTTTCACTGATGAACACTCCAATTAAAACGCCGGATAATTATACATTAACCTAATAATTTAATTGAATAACAATACTATACTGTTAATTTAAATTTTTTAAAATTAATTAATTAATTAATCCAATTCAATTATACTTAATTTATAATTTAATTAATTAAATTTAATTCAAATATAATATATGTTAATTAATCCAATTAAAATTTGCGAGATAGTCAAGGTGAGACACTCCAGATTTTTTTATTTGCTATACTGTTATACTTAACAAGCACTGATCTCTGACAAATATATATTCACATTCAAATAACAAATGAATGAATTTATTAAAAATATAAAATTGTATTAAATATTTTATTTTTATTTTCAGATTGATAAATGTGAAACATTAGGAAGATATATTCGTGCTATACGGAACATACCCGAAGGGGAAATCATCATCAAAGAGAGTCCTTTGGTATATGGACCAAGTTTCGTCACATCACCTGTTTGTTTGGGATGTCTTGATTCATTTACATTGGAACAGAATCCCATTTCGTGTCCACACTGTGGGTGGCCCTTTTGCAGTGATAATTGTTTAAATGAAAAAACACATAAATTAGAATGTGAATTAATTCAGTATTACAAAAAACAGAAGGTATCTCTATTATTTAAATGTATATAAATGAATTATATTTTTTGATATTGTTTAAATTCGAATTTATTTTAAAATATTCTTAAAATTTAAAAATAAAAAAATATTTATTAAAGGAATTTTTATTTAAAGACCACATTGTTTGTATAAATTATTTATTAAATTAAAATAACTGTACAACGTTTCGACTGCTTATTTTGCAGTCGTTATCAAGTTCAACGTTTCGACTGCTTATTTTGCAGTCGTTATCAAGTACAGTTATTTTAATGTAATAAATAATTTATACAAACAATGTGGTCTTTAAATAAAAATTCCTTTAATAGTTATGAAAATAACCACAAAAACTTTAATAAAAAAAATATTTGTTTTATTTATACATTTCTAAAATGTATATTGTATGATAAATATACGGTAGAAATAAGTATAATAATAAATAATTAAATATATTTATTGATTTAAATTTATTGTTAATTGGGATCTAAGCCTATTTTCGACAGTCTTTGGATTAGTATTAACTTTTTTTTTATTAAATATAACTTCTTGTCAAATTTAGAATAATCTTTATCTAGTTCAAAAGAATTAGAATTCTTAAATATTTTTTTTTTTCAGGTAAATATTTCTAATTTTGAAATAGAACATCCCTTATATCAAGCAATCATTATTTTACGAACTTTAGCTTTAAAAGATAAAGATAAAAAAAAATGGGATGCTTTACATCAATTAGAAGATCATAAACAGTTTAGAAAAGATAATATTAAAAAAGAAGATGATAAAACTAGTCTAGTGTATGTGATAAGAAATTTTTTCAAGATGAATATGGTAACTGAAGAAGAAATTTTAAAAATATATGGAATTATTCATGTAAGTAACTGGAATTATATACAGTGAAACACATCTGTTAACCGAAATACCGTTTAACCCAGCTATTCTCAAAGGGGTCCAAGTGGACCCCCTGGGGGTCTATGGGACTTCATGGGGGTCTTTGATCACCAAGGGGTCTATTGGGGGTCTATGGATGTCTCTTTAGTAAAAAATAAATTAAAAGGGGAGATTTAAGAATAAAACTTAGTAATTTTAGGCCAAACATAAAAGAAATCGCACAAAAACGTCCATCCATCATACTAATATTATAATTTTGTAAAATATTAATGTTTTTTTTTTATTATGTGTTAAATTTAATCATTAAAAATATAGATATAATTATCGATATTTCAGTTTCTTTCTTCTATACAATTTCTATGGAAGAAAAAGTTTGAGAACCCCTGGTTTAACCGAAAAGTTTGAGCAGGGTCCGCCTAATGTTTCAAAATATATGTAAACTGATTGGGGAGGACAAAGTAAAAGGGAAGATTTCTTCCAAAAGCATAACGAATCCCATTATAATTCTAAACTGGTAATATATATTTTCATAAAAAGATATCAATGTGTTCTTATGTTTTCTATGTCCCTATTTGATCCCTACCATTCAAAAATACATAAACATATTACAACTTTATCTGTATCCGAAATTCAGATTTAACAATATTTTTTTTTTGGTGGGGGAATGATAAAACATATTTCGTAATTTGATTCTAAAATATTATTAAAATAAATATTTTTAATTTTATTTCCAAATTAAAAAAAATTTTAAAATATTTTAAATATAAAAAATATTAATACAATATTAATTAAAAAAGAATGGATGGAGGAAAATTTCAATATGGTTGACACTATTTAAATTTAATATTTTAAATTAAGAAAATACTAATAAAGTTGATTTTTCACGAGGCTGAAACCAATACAGATCGATTTTTCTTTATAAATATTATCTATGGTGTGAATTTCAAAAAACATTATTAGAGCGGTTTAATATCTCAAAAATATACAAAGATATATATATATATATATATATACAATTTTTGCTAATATAATAAGATAAGATACGTATATTAGATTTCCAGTCGAGAGAGAGATAAAAGGAAAAGTTTCCCAGGCGGGAGTAAATTTACAATAATTATACCATTGAAAAAAATTGTTAAAAATTACATATTTTTCTTTTTTTGTAAAACGATTTTCCAATTTAATAATTAATATTGGATATAAATTTTAACTATGAAAATTTTCAAAACCCAAAACAATATTTTGTGGTAAATATTTTAACACAATTGGCAAATTTAAGTATTTAATTCAAATTAGTTATTTAAAAAAGTTATATATTTAAAATCTAGGTGTATAATCAAGAAGAATGTAATATTCAAGATTAATTTAAATTAAGGTTACAATCGAGTAAGAAAGAGAGCCTATTTTATCCAATTATGCTCGTCCAAACATAGTTAGCTTAAAATAACGATGTTCTCTAGATTAGAGGTTCTCAAACTGTGATACATGCACCACAGGTGTTACCTACAGTACATTAATTTTTGGTAACGAAATCATTTTAGTGGTATATGAACTTTCTGTGGTACCAACTTCAAAAAGTTTGAGAAACGCTGAATTAGAATATTACTGGTCGTTTAATGCTGGTTTATCTTTCTTTTAAGGATTAAAATGAAATTCATTCAAAAAGAATACAATCTATATACAACCATTGACACACTTTTAGTTATATAAATAAATATCATATACAAGTATTATTATAAAATAATGTAGTTTCAATCAAATTATTATTAAATTTTTAATTTTTTTTCAGGTAAATGGCCATGAAATACCGACTACTGAGCCTTCTCATGTAGCAGTTTATGAAATGACATCTTATTTAGAACATTCATGTCGGGCAAATTGTTCAAAAAGTTTTACTTCTAATGGAACGGTCATAATAAGAACTATAAGGCCAATTGGTGTGTATCATTTTAATTAATTCATTTATGGTCCAATTTTTCATAAAAGCCAAATCAAAACTAATTATTTTATAATTTAAATTATTTTCCAATACTTATAAAAATAATAAGTAGTGTTTTGTTGAGATAATAAAATATTTTAGGAACAATACTTTTTTGAGAGCGGTCTCCTTTTTCCATCTACCTGAAACAAATCTAATATACTATCTGATTATATACTTATTATATGTTATATATTAGATTGAAGTACCCGAATAGTTATTATTATTTAATTTAATATTTATTTTTCAGCAAAAGGTGAACATTTAAGCATATGTTATACGGATGCGTTATGGGGAACAATTAATCGAAGACATCATCTATCGACGACAAAATATTTTTGGTGTAAATGTAAACGATGTAGTGATCCCACAGAATTAGGAACATATTTTAGTGCATTATGTTGTGTTCAGTGAGTAAACAAATGAAATGTTTTATAAATAATAGTTATACGTATCTATAATCTAATAGTATCTCTGCTGAATTAAGGCGCCACGCAGTCTGGGGGTCAACGTCGTTGACTCACATATTCGTGGTCCGGGTCTGTAAAGGGAATTTCTCTAACTGCGGTCTATGGGACGGAGTCCACCCAGTCTCCGAGATCAAAACTGGGAAATTACTTGATAAAAAGTAGTGCCTCCGATCAAGAAAATCAAGATAAAGGTTTAGAGGATTCGTTCTACTGATCATAGAACACCTTTACCACGCTAAAACGGCAACCTTTAGAATGAACAAATGTCGGAGGTTTTTTTTATCTCTTATGTGAATTAGATACTATTATAAACTTAGAATAATATAAAATTATAAATAATATATAATTAGTAAGTGATCGGAGAAAAATATATACTCAAATATATAATATATCTTATAAATAATAAGTTGACCTGTGGCCAGGTTTAAACCGACCGACAGTTTGAAATAAATTAATTTCAGCTACAGAAACAATTTCAAATAATTTTAATATATCTATTAATGTAATAAAAAACAGATAGGCATATAACATAAATATTTTTAATTTTATTTTATTTATAATATATATGTAAGAACAGGCTGTGACGTCATGAATGGCTGGATGACGTCATATAATTTTAAATTAAGAAAAAAACTAATAAAGATGATTTTTCTCGAAGATAAAACAAATACAAAGTGAATGATTCGTGATAATATGTAAAAAATCTCCTCATGTGAAATTTGCTGTGAAATAACTCTTTCCTTCCTATCGTCGATCGCTAATACTACCACTTCCGGTTTCCGGATTTGCTCCAAAAGTTGATCAATTCATCCCACTGATGCATTAAGTAAATATACCAAATTTCATCAAAATCGGTTGAGCCGTTCAGGCTGTACACATCTATACGGACAGACGGACTTTTCTGTTTAGAAAATGCATGATTCGTGGAGATATGTAAAAATCTCCACATGTGAAATTTGGTGTGAAAACAATACCTCCCTTACTATCGTCGGTCGGTAAAAATGAATCGCAAAAAGTTTGTAATTGCATCACTCAATAACGCCTGGACCAATTTTGACAATTCTTTTTTTAAAATGTTCGTTGAAGTCCAAGGATGGTTTTTACGGCGAGAAAAAATGGAATAATTGTCGGGTAAACCCTAAAAACAGCCCTTTTCTTTACATCTTCTTATATATGAGATTTTATAAATGTATATAGGATATTGTTTGTACTCCTATTGTCTTCAAAAAAAAAGGTCAATGCTTTGTCTCTAGGGGACATATATAATAAGCGGGAGTGTCCTCCCCTAGACTTTCCCGCATATAAATAGGTATAAAGAGTTGCGAATGAATATTTAGAATGTAATAAAGTGCTACTTCCGGTTAACTGATATTTTAAATGTAAAAAAAACAGATATGGATATAATATAAATATTTTTAATTTTATTTTATTTATAATATATAAGGGCTGGCTGTGACGTCATGAAGTGCTGGGTGACGTCATATAATTTTAAATTAAGAAAAAACTAATGAAGATGATTTTTCTCGAGGATAAAATCAATACAAAGTGAATAACACGTGAAGATATGCCTTCACGTGAAATTTGATATGAAAATAACCCTTCACTTCCTCTCTTCGATCGGCAATACTAGCACTTCCGGTTTCCGGATTTGCTCCAAAAGTTGATCCATTCATCATACTGATGCATTAAGTAAATATACCAAATTTCATCAAAATCCGTTGAGCCGTTCAAGCTGTACACATCTCTACGGACACACAGCGGACGGACGGACAAACATCATGCTAAAAATACTTTTTTCTGTTAATAAAATGCATGATTCGTGGAGATATGTACCTAAAAATATCCATAGGTGAAATTTGGTGTGAAAACAATACCTCCCTTACTATCGTCGGTCGGTAAAAAGGAAACGCTACTTGTATAGGTAAAATGTCACTTCCGGTAGTCAGATCATGATGAAATTTGGTATCTGATTTTTTTTCATATTTTTAAATCTATATACAAAATATGAAGCAAATATCTCGAAGCAAACTGGTACTTTACTTGAAAGGTAAACGCAACCATTGTAGGTAAAGTACCACTTCCGGTTAACCGATTTTGACGAAATTTTGATAGAAATCTTCAAACTGTGAATAATATCGGTGTACCAAATTTCGAAGTCCTAGCTTGATTAGTTTTTGATGAGTAAATTTGCTTACAGACATTACATACATACATACATACATACATACATACATACATACATACACACACACAGACATAATTCCAAAAATGGTATTTTCCGACTCAGGGAGGTCTAAAACGTCAAGATCTATCAAAATCTCGAAGTCGAAATTTTTGACGATTCCAATACTTCCCTTATACGAAGTATGCGGGAAAGTAATTATACGAAGTATGCGGGAAAGTAAAAAGGACCTTTTCTCTATGCCATGTGAGAGGAATTAAAATTATCAATACATTCTGTTTCGTTTAAATAGTATTATATAAGACATTTAAATTTTTTTTTTTTAATCTAAAAGTGAGAATTAAATAAAAGTAAATTCAATTGAATTAAGTATATTAATTCAAGTCTGATGGGAGGATCCAAAATAATTGAACAATCATGCTATACAAATTAGAGAAAAAGAAAGAGAAAGAGAAAGAATAACATAACATAACATAACATAACATAAATATAATTATTTGTATTAACTAATAATAATAAAAATATAATAATAATACCTATTAATAAATTTTACTACAAATTTATTATCTATCAAAATTTATTTAGTTATATTTTACAAATCTTATAAATAAAAATGAATCGCAAAATGTTTGTAAGCTCATCACTCAATAACGCCTGGACCAATTTTGACAATTTTTTTTTAAAATGTTCGTTGAGGTCCAAGGATGGTTTTTACGGCGAGAAAAAATCGAATAATTGCCGGGAAAACCCTAAAAACAGCCCTTTTCTTTACATCTTCTTATATATGGATGACGTCACAGCTAGGGAGAGAACATTTAGAACTAGGGGCTCGGAGGGGAGGCCATGTAGGGGAATCTGCTTTCTCTTATTGGGAAAACCCAAATTGCCACCCCCAGCGTTCACTATAGGGTATAAAAGCAAGCATTGAGTGTAAGTCGAGTTCTCAAAATCAACGACTATTGAGTTGTAACTATAAATTATTTTTATTAATTTAATTTATTTATAGTTACGTATTTTATCTACAGGTGATGTGATTCTTTAATTAACGAATTTCGCTAATTGCAGAAATCGATCAGAAATAAAATATACGACTGGTTGAGGTTTGAAGAGATTTATTAGAAGATTGTTTTTTATTACAATGAGCAAATTGTCGTCTGACTGAATATAACAAAGTTTTACATGAACGTCACACACATCAATCTGTTATCAATACTAACGTCATACTATGTCATACTAAAGGTTTACATTTTAAGTTTCCATTTATATAGGATGATTTGACATGGAGAGGGTGGAATTTGTAAGTAGGGGTTTAAGGGGAATTGTCAAGGGTCAGTTTTGAAGGGAGTACAAAGGTTCAACTTTTAAGATAGTTCAAAGATTATATGATAATTATTAATAGGGTTCCTGTATCTTATCTGCGGAAGTTGATAGCCAATCTCATATTTGTCGATTGCTAATTACAAGATAGATAAATAATGTTTTGTTCGATAATTGATTTTATGTTTATTGATAAGATAATTATGAAGAAGATAAGCTAATGTTTCGTTTGTTACTTAATGATAAGTTAATGAGATAGATAAGTTTATGATAATAAATCTTATCTTTCGTGGTTGAATATTTGCTAACTTGATCGTCGCTAATTAATTTGATTATTTATGATTTTAATTAAGATTTATTTAATTCGTGTGTTAATGTCTGTAAGGTAGGATTTGTGCGTGTTATGAGGGTACGAACATAACTATATATATATATATATATATATTGATATTTACAATATCTCAATTGATCTTATTGACCTTTTAAACTTTGAAAACATTCACATTACGGCTATAATTTAATACTATTAATTTTTAAGATTATGTGAGTAAATCATTTTAATTAAGAAAATTTGATCTCAAAATTGAATTTTCACGTAAGATTTTAATATATATTTTTTAATATTATTTTTATAGTAGTTTAGTGTTATGCTAATTTTATATTTTATTTTTATTTTGTTTACTCTGATTTTTTTTTAAATAAATTAATAACATTTAAAGTAGCATAAAAAAAATAATCGAGGCAGGAAAAATGATGGGGTTTGAAATTAATAGTGATAATGCAAAATAATTAGTATCAGAGCGAATAATATTTGCAAAGAATTTAAATCGAGGTTGCAATCGGGAAATTATTATCAAAGGGGATCAAAATTAAAATATATAAAACAATTATTTTTTCTGTTGTATTATATGGGTGGGAGGCATGGTCTATAACCCTGGGAGATGAGAGTAGATTCAGAGTATTTGAGAATAGGATTCTTCCCAGCATTTATGGGCCAAAGAAAGATGAGGACACCGGGGAATAGCGGAGACTGCATAACAAGGAATTGCATGACCTCTATGCATCTCTAGATATAGGTCATAAAATAGAGAAGGCTGGGATCGGCAGGGCACATGGCTAGAATGGGAGAGGAAAACGTCCGTTTGGAAGACCAATTGTGACCAGGGTGGACAATGTAGGAAGGAACGTGAGAGAGATGGGACAGGGTAGGAGTTAGATGGTTATAGCTCAGAATATAGGGACACTCGGGGGGTACAGGGGGCGGAGCCCCCGTCTAGGTGTGGAGAGCGCCGAAGGCGCTCGGAGCAGCTAGTAATAAATATAAATGATACAATGTGCATAAATTTTTATTATAACAAAAGGAATTAAATACAACAGTGTTTTATAAATTTTAAATATGACTTTTGGTGAAATATCTGCTAAATTTAAATGTTTACGAGTGTTTCCAAGCAGGCAGTGAAGGTGAATTGATTGCTGAATCACAGTCGCTGATGATTTAAGTCATTTGGCTTATACGATTAAAATTTTTCAAAACCGTTTAAATTAGTGGCGAAACAATCACTGATTTTTTGAATATTGAAATGACGCCTCATTCGACAGTCATGGATCTGTGTAAATTTCCCCCCTGTTCCAAAAAATAAAGAAAAACAGTGAACTTTATATGCTGTCGTTTTACACAAGTACATGGTGGGGCAGAAAAACCTATCCGATTTCAAAACGTTATAAAATTAAAACCACTCAGCTTGTCAAAAAATTTCTATTATTAACATATCGCAAATTTTATGCCATTTTTAAATTTAAGTTTTGAAAAGCACATCACTCAAATGTCGTCCTTGGGAGCGGATACACTGATTTAGGAGCTCGCGGTAGCTTTCCATGACGTTCACCGTCATTTCAACAGGAATTTCTTCAATTACCCGAGCAATATCCCTTCGTAAAGCAAGAAGGGTCCTTGGTCGATGCTGGTAAACCTTCGGTTTGAGGTAACCCCAAAGGAAGAAGTCACATGGAGTGAGATCCGGTGAGCGCGGCGGCCAGCCAAGATCACCTCTCAGAGAAATGAGGCCACCTGGAAACATTTCCCTGAGAATGTCCATTGATGTGTGGGCGGTTGCACCATCCTGTTGAAACCACACATTTTCCACGCCATTTTCTTCCATTTTGGATCGAAGAAAATTTTCCAGCATGAAACAATAGCGCTCGCTGTTGACCGTTACGGTTTGCTCATTTTCTTCAAAAAAGTAAGGCCCCCAGACGCCTAAGCGGGAAAGAGCACACCACACACTCACTTTGATACCCAGACTATAATCGTAGCGTGATGTGGAACAGGATCATGACGCCCGAGTCCGAAATAAATTCGAAAAGCACGTTGTGTAGCAATTATCGAACCGCCGTTTTCGATGAACCGCTCAATAACAAAAGCACGATGTTCACCAGACCAAGGCATGTTGACTACTGACAAATGGCATATAAAACCGGCTTTCTAACGGTTTTTACCCCAACACTCTACTTGCTCCCTCTTCTGAGAAAAAAGGATTTGAAATCGGATAGGTTTTTCTGCCCCACTCTGTATCAATGAATGAGCTCAAACTTATATAAATTACAGATCAAACTTATAATAAATATTTAATATCTCATGGAAAATATATTAAACTTAATGTAAACCAGAGATATCCAAATTAATGCTCACAGATCATATCCAACCCACAAAAATATTATTTTATTTATAGAAAAATTGACAAGGAAGTAATTTTATTTAATATCTATAACATATATATAATATAAATATTATTATTATTATTATTATTACCTAAATAATACTCATTCAGAACACCTTTGATGTTCTTCACATTTTGACAGGGGGGCTTGGCGATTTGATTCCCCTTCTTTCCTCCACATCCACTGCGTTTCTTC
>OY720348.1:37595096-37835096 GCA_963082975.1 Labia minor | reverse complement strand
AGTCTTCTTTAAGCTCTATACACTTCGTCAAACCTTTCTTCAATTTTTTTATACCTTCCAAAAAATTGATTTGTCGAGGACATGAAAATAGGTATTTTTTTTTGTGAGATGATTTCATCGTTAGAGTCAAATCTTTTTTATCCCAATTCATGGATTTTAATGGAAATTCACTTTTTTCCATTTTCTTCTCCATTCAAGAGGTAGTCTGCCATTAATTATTAATGGATGTCAAACAAAAACTAAAAGACCCAACTGGTTCAAATCTCGAAAGGATTCAGGTGACAGTTGCCTTCTGTTAAGAACAGTGTTGCTGTTTCATTTAAAGACGGGCAATTCAAAAAGTCACGGACTTGACTTGCACTTGTATTATTAATATTCTTACTAATATGGAGTTGACTCGTTTAAATAGATTTATTCACAAATACACAGAATTGTATTGTTTTGACATTTAAAAAAATATATATATTAAAATTTTATTGTTCTTTGAAACAGTTACTCTATTTATAAAGAATTTTTATTTTACCAGCCATTTTTGGTGAGTTCAATGGATTCATTGGACGTCTACATATTGACAGACTGGATCGCTACAAATGTGAACAATGAACGATTGTCGCCGAAATATCAGATCAATTCCTTCTCCCCTCCCCCCTCTTCTCCCCTGGTTCTTGGCCATATCTGTCATCCTCGAGAATCTTGTTATTTGTAGCGAGTGTTGATTCTTTTCCCTTCTCCTTCCTAATGAATTCATCTATTTGCCTTAGCAAATGAATCGCTTGATTGTTTTAATGGTGACTGTGGCGATTCCGTTTATTTGCCGGATGCTGGATCCTGGTGATTGGCTCTGCGCCTGCTTGTGCTAATTGAGTTTAGCCCGTACTCGTGTTTGAAGGGCCGGATCAAGTGACCGAACCGATGCCTGCGAAAAGGGGACTCCGGCTCGCTGAACACAAGAGCCCCTCTCAAGTGAGAATAGTCCAGGATTAATGACACAACATCGACGTTTAACAGCTTCCTTGCAAGATTACCTACCCATCCAGACTGACAATTTGATCTTGGATACTCTTTGTTGTTTCATTACTAATATATATTCATTTCTTATATAAACCTGACATTATATTTATAAGAAAAATCAAAATAAAGCCCAAGTGAGAATCTTAGAAGAAAAGAAGAAACCATTCCGAAAAAAAAATTATAAACAAAAATAATGATTATACATTATGAACATAATAAACAAGGTAGAGGCATTTATGTAAAAATTCGTGAATTAACAATCGATGAAAAAAAATATCAATATTAAAGTAAATTAATTTAAATAAAAAATTATAAATCAAATTAAAAACTAAAATTGCATTATTTAATTTTCTTTTAAAGAAATAAAATATAATGAAAGAAAGAAGTGGCAGACAAGGAATTTTGGGTTCCAAAGAATTTATTTTCAAACGATGATTAATATTGTATTTTATTTAATCACTTTTGATCATAAAATTTTGTCAGGAAAATGATAATAATATTAATAATATCAAGAGTGTAGGGCAACAAAGTTTTAAAATAAAACATGTTTTAATGAATACCTAAAACTTAAATATATTAACTTCATAAAGTTATCATTTGTTAAGTTCAATAAATCAGTGAACTATTGATACATGCTATTTAATTAGTTGAAAATCTGAATCGGTGGCATAATTTACCATTTATACCATTTTAATAAATATGACATGACTTCTAATGCATACAATATACCATACAATAATAAAAGAAATTTAAATTGAATGGTGATTGAATGGAGAGAAGAGTTTTATTTGAAATATATTTTGATTTTATCTAATAATTATAGTTTCAAATTTTCTTGGTCCTTAATCAAACTATCTCTGGAGACTATACGAAAATTTTTCTATTTATAAATATATAATTGTGATATTTTCTAATTTTTATATTTCCATGATAATTGTTCACATTCGCTTTATTCGCTTTGATGGGACCTGAATGTATTGAAATATTGAATCTTGACACATTTTTAATTTCAATTTGAAATCTCTAACTTATCTTTACTAATATTTATATTGATATCATTAATCCTCCAAAATCTCATTATTTGATTAAGTTATAAATGAAAATTTTATAAAAATATGTTTTATTTATATAAAGTGAAAATATAATTTCAGATTATCAGATTTCAACTAGTTCAATTTTCAAAGTATTTATCAATTTATTATAAATATCGTAAAGACAAAAATTGGTTTGAACAGAGTTAATCACAAATTCATTATTTAGATTTCATCTAAATTCATAATTCAGGAGTTATGAACTTTAGTGAACCATGAATGAAATCTGACTTAGGGTTGAAAATTCATTTTTTTATATATAAAAAATCAAGGTATGTATGGGATTTATAGTAAATAGTATTTTAATTTTAGTTTGTTTATTCATATTTCACTTGAATTGTCTATTATGGTCTTCTCACCTCAAACACTAATTAGGTTTTCTGTTAAAAAAAACAGTAATGTTATATTTGTAATTGTCAGTGTATATAATTTAAATAATATTAGTAATTTCTTGTAAGTGGAATTTGTGATATAAAAAAGTCATTGAAAATTTTAGTAGACGTGCTAGTGGCACAAGAAATTCTAATGGGGGTGCCAGATTCTGCCTGTATTAATCGTTTGCTTTGTCTCCTGGGCAAACTCATCAAGCAAGTTAGTGGGAAATCCGAATGGGATAATTGGGGAGGTCAACAGATCGCCTCACTCTGGAGAATCTTGGAGACATTTGTTTAGGCAAGAGAAACTTAAAGATGAAGGTCTGATAGCGTCTGGTGGGTAACATTTTGCCCTTGGCCTTTATCCTTTTGGAAATGAATTAAGTAATTAAAGGGAAGGCGAGAGGAGGAGGGGAGAATGGAGAATGATCACTTTATTTTTATTCAACGAATCAATTCACGATAAACCAATTCCATTCTCTCACTTCAATATTATAATATTTTTTTTTTCTTTTTGAGAAGTTTTTCATAATCTTACAGTCCTTCCTAATTAATTATCTGAAACATTTATTTTTGTAGAATATAAATAAAAAAAGATTTATAAAAATTGGTATCTTATAGATAAAAGGGATATGATAGGTAAATGATTCAATTACTATTCATTCTCTCTATCATCTCTGAAAAATAATTTTTGCATTGATCGTCATTTTAATTTAACAAATCCGGGAATTTATCAATAAGCTAAAGAAATTATAACTTATTAATTTTGATGAACATGAATCAAGTAAATTAACAACGAAAACAAACATAAATGTTTATTATTTGTTCTGTTTCTAATATCATTTGATGAATCTTTCACATTCTTAAAAGAATTTATGAATTCATAATCAATTAGTATACGCCTTATATCTGTGTATTGGGATAGAAATTGCTGAAATATTATTTTGTATTATTTTCTATCTATTATAGGTGCTAACTTGATTGTAAACAATAAATGAATGAAATTAGATACGTATTATCTTTATATTAATTGTTTAAGTAGAAAATATTTATTATTTATTTCTTACCTATAAACAAATTAATAACACTAGTAATGGTACTAGTAGTTGTGTAATATTTTGAATAATATATCGTAGAAATTAATATTATGTGATGTAGTTTTTTAAATAATTTTTCATTTATTTATAAAGTATTTATTTGAATAAATATCTTTTTAGATAGTTTATAATGATAATAAAATGTTAAAATAATATTTTTATAAGATAATAAGAAAATTATTTACGGTGTTAGGTAATTGTAATTTTTTATACTTACAAATATATAAAAAATAAAAATGAGGAATTAAAATGACAAAATAACGTTGTTTGTCGGATGAATAAATATTATCAACACTTTATTAAAATAGATATATTATATGTAATAATTTTTTATCGATAAATATAATATATATTATATTCATGTGGAGTCGAAATTTGGCCATCATTTATAATATCAATTTTTTTTATTATTCGACTTACTAAATTATAAAAAAAAAAAAAATTTGCTTATTAATATATTATTTATTTAGATATTTATATATCTAATAATTTATTTTGTTATTTGGGTGTTGTTGTTGTTGTTATGTGATTTGTTTTTGAAGAAAAAAAAATTAAATTATCTTAATTGATAAACAGACCAATGGTTGGCATCGTTTACTCTGTTTCTATATTCCAAGGCAACCAGTTTTTTTCTTTTTTTTTACTGTCTAAAACAACCTCTCTGGTCACTTTTCCTAACAATTCCTAAATATATCTCGGAGATAATTATTCAAATCTCGGCCTGAATTATAAATGAACACTTTAATGCAAGTTTTATTTACCGTCTCTACGAGAAACGTTATCTTATTAATTAAATACAGGGTGAAGAGACTTCCGAGGACCTTAAAACTTTTTACAAGATATAAAATATTCAGAGAGGAAAATTATTTCAAGTAAAGAAAAAAAAACAAAAAAAAAAAAACTTCTTTAATGTAGTTTTTATTGAATGCCAATCTCTTGATGAGTACAAATATAACTTGATCAAAATTGTATTTTAATTAATTGAGTTTAATCTTCTTATATTTTGGAGTAAATCCTATACGTTGTGATTTATTGTCTTCTTCAATAAATTAAAACATGAATAATAGTTTCAGAGAAACCTAAATTAACCCTTTCAAAGTATATAGTATATAATTTATCACAATAAAAATACAAATATGATCGGATTGGCTTTTACTTTATAAAATATTCTTCATCAAGATTAATACACTTATGCATGCGTTTGAACCAATTTTCAAACCACTTTTTCTACTCCGATTGAGACATGTTCAAATCGTGCATTTTAAGTC
Organism: Labia minor; assembly: GCA_963082975.1. Lineage (NCBI taxonomy): Eukaryota > Metazoa > Arthropoda > Insecta > Dermaptera > Spongiphoridae > Labia > Labia minor. The sequence goes on along the minus strand of OY720348.1, from coordinate 37,830,255 downwards.
CTTCATTCATGTATTTATTAAAGCTTTTGTGGTTATTTTGATAATTATTAAGGGAATTTTTATTAAAAGACCACATTGTTTGTATAAAATTATATATTAAATTAAAATAATTGTACAACGTTTCGACTGCTTATTCTGCAGTCGTTTTCAAGCAAGCGTACGGTCCCATCATGGATCAGTCTGCTTGAATCGGAGCAAGCGTACGGTTACTTGAAAACGACTGCAGAATAAGCAGTCGAAACGTTGTACAATTATTTTAATTTAATATATAATTTTATACAAACACAATGTGGTCTTTTAATAAAAATTCCCTTAATAATCCTTCATTCATTGCTGTATTGTTTCTGGTCCATCTACATATGTTTATGATTCATTACTTGTGTAGTTACTGTACATAACCTTGGATGCACCTTGGACATATTTTTTCAACATTTTCTTGCACTAAACAACACCAGCATTCATAAAACAGGAATACAAATTAATTATTAATTACAGTTATTTTTAATTAACACACATAAAATGTGAAATATTGGCATCTTAATAACCGCTCTAGTCTGTGTATGCAAGTATTTAAATATTTTATGTTTACTAGTAGAACTAGGTTTTAGTGTTTGTATCCCTTCACTAGTGTATAAAAACAATAATTATTATTATGAATATTATTCTTTAAGTCGCTGTGCCGCTCTTCTTAAGATAAGAATGAAGACTGGGCAACCCGAAATGTGGACTCATAAAGCATTTGCCTTTTCACTACTCGGCGGCTTTCTAAAGGGGAAGGATCTCAAACTAAACCCCCTCCCCCTTATTCATGTGCAGTGTATATATATAACAGTAGATTACATTTATTCACGAGCCCTTTCTCTCTCTCTCTCTCTCCCTCCCAAAAAAAATTCTATAAAAATATATTATATATGGCAAAAAAAGATTAAGTTTCGAGGGCATATCAGTTATCAACTTATATATATATACTTAGTCTATATAATTATTTTCTCTTTTATTTACTTTAATACTAATAAAATTATACATAGACAAACAGCATATATAACAATCAACGGGTATTTCCTTTAAAATTTTTATTCAAAAATCACTTTCATTTCACATCACAACACATTATTCTCTTATATTTATTTTAATATATAATACAAAAAATATATAGAGTTGAGTGGCTCACCTTGGGACAGACACTTATTTTCTATTTTTACCGACCGACGATAGGAAGGGAAGGTATTGTTTTCACACCAAATTTCACATGTGGAGATTTTTACATATCTTCACGAATCATACCTTTTGTTAACAGAAAAAAGTATTCTTAGAATTATGTTTGTCCGTCCGTCTGTCCGTTGTGTGTCCGTATAGAGGTGTACAGCTTGAACGGCTCAACGGATTGTGATAAAATTTGGTATATTTACTTAATGCATCAGTAGCATGAATTGATCAACTTTTGGTGTATAACCGGAAACCATAAGTGTTAGTTTACAAAGTATTAATTTTATATTCATTGACGGAAATTTTTTAGTTAAAATATAGTAGTAATTAATAATTGAGTAATTAAACTAAAAACCAAGATAATATAATTTAGTCATTTTAATTCAAGTTTTAAATTTTTTTTATACATTATATATTTATATATATATATATATTTATATATATATATATATTTATATATATAATATTGTTTGGAAATTATTTTTTTCAAATCGTCGGTCGATTCTGTACCTCGCCACATTTCAACCTGTTCCAAGATGTACTAGACACACATTTTATTCTAGAATGTCATTTTGTTAGGCTTAGCAACAATTAAATTATTATTCTTTAGTTATAAAGAAAATATATAATATAGACTTTAAATTTCATAATAGTTTCTTTTATTTCAAAATATTTTTATTATAAATTCATATTAAATAAATATGATAACAGTAAATTATTATATTAAATTTTTTTTTTTTTATAAATTAAGTATTTTGTATTTGTATATGTAATTAAAAACAAATAAAAAATATAAAAAATATTTAGTGGTTGATACTACCTATCCTACAATCATAAAATATAAAATATATAAATTAGTAATAGATAATTGAGAGATCAAGAGTAAAAGCTAAAGTATAACCTGAAAAGATACTAAATAAGTATATTAATAGACAAATTGATTGAAAAATAGAAAAGACAATAAACAATTATAACATAATTTTTAAATAGAAAATAATTGTTATTTCTTAAAAATATCAATAATAATAGAAAAAATATATAGTAAGACTTATTAGAAAAATGTTGACGGGTAGTCTCTTCTCTATGATCCTAATAGAAAAGATTTCTACTTCAGGGAGTAGCGTCCCTGCCCTCACGTGAGCTCAGGATTCTTTTCTTGCAAAGGAGGGGAATCATGTCCTTTACCCGTTGACCCCTTTCAATACATTCCCTGACTCTTACTCTTCCCCTCTCCCTTGATCCTTCAAAAAATCAAGTTTATTTGGATGAAGGAGAATACCTAGCATAGATTCATTAAAAAGAAAATAAAAGAAAATCTCCACTCTTATAGGAGAGGGAGGTTAATTCAAATACATACTGATTACGCGCATTTTCCGACTAGCAAAACCTCGTAATTGACGACTGAGATATTTAATATAAGTGCCTCTGAGAGGACCCACCTCTCTTACGCTTCTTATTAGTAGAATACTTGAAACTCATATTTATTGTATTCTTTGGAGAATTAGAAAAACAACTCTATTCAATGTTTTTCATTTTATTAAAATTATTGACTAAATCTTGGAAATTGTGACCAAGAAAAATCCATTCAACATAATTTTAGCCAGATTCTAAATAAAATTTATTTTTAGTATCATTAAATGGAAATTTTTAATTAATTTTAATATTGGTTTATTTTTTCACTTGAAAAAAATATTGCCTTATAACAGCAGGTAAAACCTATACGAATAAAATTCATTATGAAATGTAGATTCATTTTCACTAGTATTATATAATTTTACGGTGCTTTCTTAATTAAATATTAATTATTGAATTTTGACAGATTGAAAAGATTAACCTCCATTTCATTTGGCGTACTCCTCCAATGGTTTGCTTATCCGTGACCTTGAAGGGGAGAATTGTTTTTTAATTCCTGCATAGCAATCTCTTGCTTACACACAATGAATAAAATTCAACTGCCTTTGGCCTTATTTCGCTAATACACGCTTGCTATATATTCTACATTAATTTTTACATATCTTCAATTTTAATATATTATTTGATTTTATTAAGTTAAAGTATTATATTATAATAGAAACCAGTATTGTTATTTTTTTATATATCTTATTATACTAGCAAAAATTGTATATATAATATATGATCAAATGTTTCGTCAAGTAAATTTGAATATATTTTTCATCTTGAAATGAAAATCAATTTATTTTAATTAATTTATTCCATTTTAGGAAACAAATATTTGATGGGTCATTTTTAGAAAACCCATTAAACAATTGTAATAAATAATTAAAAAAATTGTAAAATATTTAAAGTTTATAATAATAAATTGCATAAATTAGTTAAAAGGTCGAGCGATAGCTCGGTGTTCCAGGTATATATATATAAATGTTTTAAATTATAGACAATTTTATTTATCATTTTTTCCATATTTTTAAATTCTCATCACAAATAATTTTTAAGTGAGTGTTTATTTGATTGGATTGGTAAACCATTTACTGCCTCTTATTGAATTATGTAGCTATGTTCCGTTGAATCCTCGACCCCCCCTCTCTCTCTCTCTATTGTGTGTATTTGTCAAAGGAAATCACAAACTTCCAATAATATAATAAATAGAAAGAGAAATAAAAAATAAAATCAATAGATTTCACAATTCCTAGGGTTGAACGAATTACCAATTTTGAAAAATAAATAAATAAATAAAATACATTGATTAAATAAATATATTCAAAAATAATAAATATTAATAATATTGTTCACTTTTATGGGCGAGAATAGTTTATAATATATTCGAGTAATGTTTTTTTTATCCATTATATTGTTTCTATGTTAATGCAATACCATTCATATTCTTTTGTGTATAAAACAAATGTTATCTTAATTTTCAAGATAATATAGTATATAGTTTGCAAATTCTTATACATTTTTCCTTATTGGTATCGGATTTCATTTGTCCTTGTCATTGTCCATTTATTTTCTTGTTTTACTAGATTGCTGTGTTTTGTTGAAAGGGATCCAGTCCTTGGTTATTTGCCTCTCTGGTCCTCTTTGAGTTCATCATCTAGTCTCTGCCATTTTCGTTTCTTTGCGCGTTTGCTTGGAGTGACCCGTTTTTGAACGAGGCTTTGTTTGCAATCGATACCTTCCTTGGCGCTGTCGAGTCATGGTGGTTTGCTCATGGTCCAGGTTGGATGCAGGTACTTTGTAGACGAGCTTCCGTTTCTATGATGGTGGCCAAAGCTTTGAGGCTGCTGCTTCTGTGTACTCTGTATGTATTTTCCAAGTTGAGTGACATTTAGGGAAGCGGAAAAATGGAAGCCTTCCCACCTCTCGGCTTGTAATACTTGCAAATTCGAATACGCGCACATATGTTGGGTTCTCATAGGCACCCATTCCATTTAGTTTTGCGTTTGTTGACACTCGGAGGCTTTCTTTGCTCATCACACAATTACTCACACACCCCCATCAGCTGAGCCCCAGCCTCGCAAAAGATGCAGGCATGCTAATTGAAACGACGCCGAGGTTAAATTAAGTTTTATTTATTAATAATCAGAAAAGTGAAAAGAAAATGAAAAGAAAATGATCGAACCAAGAATCCATTTACCTTTCAATTTAACGATAAAATTTAAAAAAAAAAAAAAAAAAATAATAAAAATAAAAATATTAAAACAAACATAACCATCCTCCTCCATTCACTCAAACCACACGATTATCGCACATCGTTCATCGAATATTCGCTATTCGTAGAAATAAAACGCGCTCTCCCTCGTTTCAAGGTACAACACTTTGCTTTTCTGTTTTAATTTTGTCTGTTTATTTTATTTTATCTCTAAATAAACAGATGGGCTTAGCCCGTTTCCGAATGAAACGGTCCAGTCCAAGGTGTTTGGATAAAAATGCAATTATTGGTTAGATTCCATCGGTAGATATTTTTTAAGGCTCAAACAATTAAAAGAGGATCCCAGTTGAACAATCTGTCAAACCCATTCACCCTTTCGACGCCATTCGAATTCGCGTTTACCATTTTTTTTTTTTATTTTTTTTTCTCTCTTTTTCGACTCTCTCTTTTGACGCCTTACTTCTTTCTATAAAATAAAAAAATAATAAACCACACCAAAATAAATATTCAAAATTGATTATGAAATTATTATTTTTATTATTTTAATTTTATCCGGGTATACATAGATTAGATTAAAAGAAATATCTTTAAAGATATTTAATAATAATAATATTATTCATGTTAAAGGGATCGTTACTTATTTATTTAATTCATTAATATAATCAATTCTATATATATATATATATATATATATATATATATATATAAATAATGAATTAAATAAGATTATAATTTCTTGACTCTAATTCTTATCATTAATTACTAATAATTATTTTATCATATATATATATATATATATATATATATATATTTTATTTAATTTTGTCCAATTAATTGTCTTTTGAATTTCAGTTTTCATAAAAATCAAAATAAGTAATAAAATAAATAATTATTTTGATTTTAAATATTATATTAAAAATAATATCTAGCTTGGTGATTATAGTCTCCTGATCGAATGATTAAACCACGCCAAGTTCACGTAAATTAAATAATTATTTTATTCCAAAATCGATGGGTGGTTAAAATGAGCATAGATTCCAAAAAAAAGGTCAATAAAATAAAAATGAATTAAAAATTGCAAATAAATAAGATTAGACGAAATATCTTTCATAAATGGCATTGAAAAGGGGTGTGTGTAATCGACAAAGCAGAGTTGCCCCAATTTTCCCCCTCCCTTTATCCACTCCCTATGTTTCCTATAACTGGTAAATAAACCTATCCTCGCTTTTCCATTTAAATTCCTGTCATTCATTTTTTTCCCTTTCCTTGGTGATTTGTTCTTCTATTTTTTCCCCCCTGAATCCCACAACTATGCTATAGTATAATTAAAAATCCATCCTTTAATTCTTAAATTCTTTGTTCCCTATTGATTCATCGTTATTAGAGCCCAAGAAGGAAAAAAAGAGGGGAGATATATTTAAAGAAAAGTTTAACTTTAAATTTATTCCTTTTAGAATTTCCAAGTTGGTTTCCACTCGAATTCTCCCACTGAGCCTAGGTTTCAGGAATGCAAGCAAGCTATTATACATACCTGGTTAATAAATATTTACAAACCAATTCATGTGATATTTTTCTTCCCAGTTTTTCGCATGCAACACACCAAAAGTTTGTCTAAAATTTATTTTTTTTAAATAAAAAAAAAAAAAATAACTACTTCATCACCAATTCGAAAAATTCATCCTCACGAATTTACTCGACCACCCAACCAACCAAGGTTATTTACTGATTTGGTGATCGAGAGAGGGGGTAGGGGAACACGTTAAAATTATTCGAGCAGAAACCGTTTGTTTGTGCACAGGTCAGCATGCATTTTGCTTGTCGTTTTTTTTTTTTTTTTTTTTTTTTTGCTACGGCTCAGTTTGACGAAGCTGCCCCTCTGGGAGGGTGGCAGACTCTCCATCCTTTCCCACACGGGCTCCGTTTTTTCCACTTTCCATCCTAGAGATAATCATTTATTACTCTCTCTCTCATTATTTGATTTCCAATAAATTTTTAACTCGTCTATTGAACAATTGACTAACAATTGATTTATTTAAAATGTATAATTAAAAACCAATTACAACAGGTTAAATTCATTATAACAAGATCCTAAATGATATATATATATATATATTAATGATCAAGTAAAAAAAAATTAGCAAATACAATTTTTTCATTTATCATCACATATAAAATATAAAATAAATTATTATAAATTCAAAGGGGCTATGAATAATAAAATAATAAATACTTATATATGTATAAATACATACAGTATGTATCTATTATAGGTATTATTTTTGGAAATTGATTTTTACTTTTTCTATCCATTCATCTTATATTCACTTCAGTTTATATTCACTAGAAAATCTTTCAAATATAGATAGAAATGTACATTTTATAAAATCATCATCCGCATTCAAGAAATGAGATGATGATATCTGATAGCTATTAAAATTCGTCTTCATTGTCAGGTACAATTAATTAATGCTTAATTAATTTTAGTCAATTTCATTGTAGAATAACTTAAATAAAGATTTTAGAAGTAAAATGCATCGTTTTCGTAGAAGGATTGGCAATTTTCGTCCCAACGCAGAGGATGACTTGGTAACCCACTTGTTCGGCTTAGAGGGGTTGAGGGTTGGCGAGAAGCTGGAGCGAGTGTGGGAGAGGGAGGTGGATGTGGCGTTTGTGGGGTGGGGATGGGGAGGCTAAGCATCTCGCCCTCGAATTTCTTGTCAGAGTTGCTTAGGTGCGAAATCCTATTGATTTCTGACCTCGCAACTCGGCGAGGCATTTAGTGAGTGCCTAAGAGGCCGTGGTGGTGTCGTCGTGGCCACACTCTGGAGGCTGCCTGGGTACCTGGCCGGTGCCCGGGCAGCCCGGGTTCGAGGCCCGGAGCCCCGCCCGCGAGGTAGTCGCCTGGAGAGGGGCTGATGGGCTCCACCAGTGCCCAGTGCTCACGCCAGTGCCAGTTCCACTGACCAAACGGGAGAGGCTGCCAGTTTCTCTCGTCCACTGGCCATCGCCAACCTCGTCCTCAGGCCCTTCCCGTCAGGTGCTCTCTCTGCATTGTTATTTATTCGCAATGAAGAAAAAATCGCTTCTTGAAACATTTGTTGCTTGATGATGATTGGATCGGCGTTTCCGTGTCAAGCAAATAGTTGCAAAGGGGCGTTGTTTTGGGGCGTGGAGGCCCCGGGCGCCGCCCACCCAAGCAGAGCCCCATCCTTAGCTCGAAGCCCCCGGGGGCCCGGGCCCCCTAGACCCCTGCTGCATCTCATTTTCTAAGATGCCTCGCCCTTTTTTATTTATCCCAACCGCCTTGTCGATCGAACTTAACGTAATTAATTAGAAGAACAAGAATGGAATGGTCACTCGCTACGGGACATTCAAATCTCCCTGCAACACAAAGATGGTACCATGAAATGGAAACCTGGATTGGTGGATGATTAGGCGACAAGATGAAAAATAGAGTGGGGAACGAGAGTAATGAACCAGGTTCGATATACATCCACAAGACTAGGATCCGAGGAATGGGATCATTCACTTTCATTGAAAGCTGGATAGTAAAATTAGAGTTGATTCGGGGGGGATCCTTTGCCGCCTTGGCAGGCTTATTGAACGCACCCCATGCCGCCCCTGCACCCCTGGGTCATGCTTACCACGGCATCCGAGGGGAGCCCAGAGAGTCAAGGACCTGCCAAGGCGAAACGAGATTCAAAGAAATAAACCCACCCACCCCCCCACACACCAACCAACACCCATCCACATGATCTCTCATGAGGACTTGAATGATCCATGCTTGGAACTTTACAATCCTAACCAATAATTATTACCTCTCCTCCCAAGCCAATATTTATATTTCACGAAGATTGTCACTTACGATAATATTTCGCCTTCGTTGCTGAAAATTTCCCTCGAGAAATGCCAATAGCATCAACCAGCTGTTCTACAGAATTTAAAAAAAAATTACTAATCGATTCTTTAATATTTCTATTATTTATTGAAATAATACTAAATTCTTTTTTTATGCATGTATTACGTTATTATTCTATAAATAAATAAAATAATTATTTCCACATAAAATGAGAAAATTGATATTTCATTATTTATAAATATATTCTATTTGTTTATGTCAATGATGTTTATGTTTATGATCTCATGGAAATTCCCACAAATGAACAGAATAAACAAAGCAATCAATTAATTTATTTATTGTTTTTCCTGAAGATAATATAATCTATGAAATACACCTTTAAAATATATATATATATATATATATATATATATCTGATTGTAAGAGATAATAAGAGTGACAAAAGAGAAAAAAAAACAATGAAAATGGAATTCCAATGATTATTATTTTTTATGTTCCAAGAGGGAGACACTAATCTTTAAATTTACTTGTCAATTTCAAGTTTATTACTACACGATTCTTCTGTTAAAAGTGGTTTTATTTTTCTCTCAATATTTATTTGATCATGTGATTACTTTCGACAATTTTCAAAATCATTGAGATTTCCCTCTAAGCGAATAAATTCGAGCAATGAAAATTACATATTATTAACTCTTTTTCTAATATCCTTTCATTTTATTGATTAATTGAAAGTATTCTCTATGTCGCATCTTTAAAATACTTTCCCATTATTTGTTTTATTATTATCTAGATAATTAGTAACAAGAAATAATTATATATGAGTTTCAATTATTTATCATATTATATATATGCAAGTATATAATAAATTAAATAATTTTATTAGTTTTTAATTATTTATTAGAGTAAATATCATTTCATATTGAAATTAAATAATAAAATATTATATATATATTAATATATATATATATATATATACATTGATATAAATTGGATTTATTTTTTCTTGTCAAAAATGAAAGTCTTGTATTGCTCCTATCAGAATTGTTTTTAATATCTTTTTTGTTTTGGTTTTTTTGTTTGTTTATTCAATATTTTATCTATAAAATCAGTTTACTACTTATGATATTATAATATATTTATTATCAATTGTATTTGTGTATGTTTACTATTTTTTTTTTTACATAATCACGCTATTTCTACATTATATACTGTATCTACATTTTAGATAGGTAACTAACTCAATACATTTCCCTTTTATTTATTTTATTATTAACTTGATTGCATATGAATCGTGTAACGAACGCCACAAATAGTTTCAACTTTCATTGTACTTTGAAAGTTTGTGAAAAAAAAAATACATTTCTCATTAAAATAGAAATGTTTTACAGGCAAAGAAGCGATTGCTGGCGGGGTTGGCTAATCTCAAGACAGTTTCCGAAATAACAAGAGTCATTCAAAAAGAATCGATAGAGGAGTGGTCCTGGAGGTTAAAGTAGGAGGTGGGATCCTATAATTGTAGTTGTGAAGAGTTTTCTCCCTCGCTCCCCCGTCCGAGGGCTTGAGTCGTTATTCGTCATGCATATGTGACCACCCAGCCTCGCTTAACTTCTGTCACGCCTTATTTCTTTGAAAAATTATATGTAACTGTTCTGTTCTCTCCATGGACTCTCGATCTCTTAACAATCCGTCATCCTGAAACTGTTCGGTTGGGCGAATTAACAACCCCTTTGGATAATATTTACCTAGAGAAACATTTCAATTAAACTTATCAAAACTTATTTTCATTTTTGTTTTTTTAAACTTAGTACATAACATAATTTTTTATGTGTACTGAGAATTCGAATAAATATTTCAATCTGGAAAGTTTTGTTTATAAATGTTCAAAAATAAATTAATAAATAAATAAACACAAAATTTATTTTATGATTTCTTTTAAGAATTGAATCCATTCCCTTACTATTGCTTCCCAGATCCTAAAAAAAGTCTTACTAATAGTAAATTTGAAACTCATATATATTATATTCTTTGAAAATTTTCAGAAACACATTTATTTAATTTTATTCGATTTATACAAATGTATGTTGAAATTTCATAAAAAAAAACTTTATTAAACTAAAATATAGAAGATATATACATATATATGTATATGTTTATATATATATAAATATATATAAACATCTTGGGTAACGGGTAGTTTCTTTTCTGTTTATAATCACAACAGAAATGCAATCTACTTCAGGGAATAGCGTCCCTGCCCTCACGTGAGCTCATGATTTATCCACACGTCTTATGTGGAAGAGTCATGTCCCCTATCGTTGGACTCTTTTGAATCCATTCCCTTACTATTTCTTCCCTGATCTTTAATAAAAGTCCATTTTATTTATATGAAGGCGATTAATTAAAAAAATTATTCTTCACTAATTCAGAGGAAGCTCTGTAATAGAACCTCCTATATACACAGTGTGGACAATAACCAAGGTGACTGAGACAATAAAAACAAAACGTGTTACAAATTTATAAATTTTATTTCAGATTTTACAAAATTCATCCCTTCATTGATGCATCTTTCAAATCTTTTGTAAAATGAATTGAAGCATAAATAGAAGTCATTCTTTTGGAGCCCCTTTATGGCCGCAGTTACGTAATTCTGGATTTCTTCCACCGATGAAAAACGCTCTCCCTTCATGGCCATTTTTAGTTTAATGAATAGCCAAAAGTCAGCTGGAGCTAGATCAGGGGAATAGGGAGGATGGCCGATAAGAACAACGCCTTTTTTCTCCAAAAACTCGGTCACAATTAGGCACTTGTGCGCAGGAGCGTTGTCTTGCAATAGTCTCCATGAGCCTTGCTCGCGATACTCAGGGCCAATTCGAGCGATTCTCTTGAGCAAACGATCCAAGACCTTCAAATAGTATTCTCCATTGACCGTCTTCCCTTGGGGAGTGAATTATTGATGAATGATGCCTTTAGCATAAAAAAAACTGTCAAAAGGGTCTTCACTCGACTCTTTTTAAGCCGGACTTTTTTGAGTCGCTTCTCTTCGGGGCCAAGCCACTCGGCACTTTGCCGCTTTGTGAGCGGTTCGTACTGGTAACACAAATATATATATACAAACAGGTTCCATCCCCGGTGACAATGTTTTGAAGAAAAAATTGATCAGAATCCGCCCTCCTCTTCATGTCTAGGCAGTGTTCCACTCTTGCCGCTTGTTGATCGTCTGTGAGCGAGTGAGGAACAAATCGAGAACAGACCTTTTTTTATTGAGATCTTCCGTTAGCATTAACCGAACTGTAGATTTAGGGATGCCCGTCATATCCTCTATCAACCTGGTTGACAAACATCGATCAGCTTTTAGAATGTCGGCGACAATCTTCACATTCTCCGGAGTCCTAGATGTTCTTGGACGAGGTGCCCGGGTTTTGTCCTCAATGTCCTCTCGTTCATCCCAAAAAAATGCAAACCATTTGAAAATGTTCTTACGACTCATGGATTCCTCTCCATGTGCTTTTTGAATCTCAAATGTTTCTGTGGCTGTTTTTCCAAGCCTGAAACAGAATTTGATGTTGGAATTTGGAGTCGAGGATTCATGGTTTTTTTGTGACAAGGTAGAAAAAGTTAATCTGAAAAAAATTCGATTTCTGAAAAAGTATCAACACTAGAAACCTGAATATTTTTTGGTTATCGAGGGTTCGTATACCTATTTAATTATGTTTTGATATCTTAGGTGTAGCGCCGTGAAAAGGAGTTACAGCACCAGTCACCTTGGTTATTGTCCACACCGTATATATATGTATTTATCATAAAATTATATAATGCTTGTGAAAATGAATCTACATTTCATCAGGAATAGGTTAGTATACGTTTTAACTATTCTTATAAGGGAATATTTTTTTTTCAAGTTGACATCAATACATCAAGCAAGCAATTATTTTAACATTTCATTATCATGAACACAAAAATATATTTTATTTAAAATTTGGCGAAAATTCTGTTCTATATTTTACTTTAATAAACTTTTTTACATAATTCTACCATAAATTTGTATTAATCGAATGAAATTGAAGAAATGTGTTTCAAAAAAAATATCCAAAGAATATAATATATATATATGAGTTCCAAATTTTATAATATTAAGTAGAGAGAGGTATGTTTCACTTGATTATTGAGAGGTTTTACTAGTCAGTCGTATTGTCGAGCAATCAACATATATTTGTATTTCCCCCCCCCCATCTAAAGGTACTTAATATTATAAAATTTGGAACTCACATATAATACTATATTCTTTGGATATTTTTAGAAACATATTTCCTGAATTTAATTTTCAATTTCAATTTAAAGTAAAATATAGAACAGAATTTCCGCCACACTTTAAATAAAATAGATTTTTGTGTTCATGACACGATATCTCTTTAATTAAATATTAATTAAATAATGTTGACAGCTGGACAGAGAAATATGCATGACCATTCTTACAGTGCATTTTAAATACAATACTGTTATTCGTTTATATTAAATTACACTTTTCTTATGCTTATGGGATTGCGTTTTTGATCTCTTATTATAATTTCAATGTAATCCTTCATTATTTAATTCATGAATGTTTTCAAATACATTGTCTATGGGGTGAAGTCACGTGGCCTTGAAGAGAACGATTTGTTTTTAATATCCGCATCTCAACTTTATGCTACCACTGTGCATGGCCCATTGTCTTAATGCCATAATATCCGATTCAAATATACGTAATATATCGACCAGATCTGTAAGCAATAACATAATTTAATAAATAACTAAAACCATTATTGATCAGTTTAGACATATATTATATCTCTTTAATTAATTATTAATATTTATCACTTTTTAATTATGAAAATTATAAATATTGATTTTGCACTTTTGGTCCTTAGCCCTTTTATATTTTTTTAGAATAAAACATCACTCGTAGGCAATAAACCAGCTTATTTACCAATTATGTAATATATGGTTGTCAAAACCGATTTGTTTCTGGAAAAACTTGGAATTTTTTTCAAATTTCAAGACGTTTTCACTAAATTGTAGTTTAATTAGATCTTAAAAAGTTTAATATCGGTCCCAGGTGTTGAGAAAATTCATTGTCTCTTCTTATCGCAGCAACGTTCCATTCCCAAGATCTTGCAATTTTGCCTACCAAAACTCAGGTGTAAATATAAACAATGCTTTCTTCTCTTCTATATTAGTTTTAATTAATTATGAATTTCATTCATTTGGCAAATTTCGAATTTACCACTTTAAGTTGGTTAGACCAGAACTTTGTGTGTTTATTACTAAATTATTTTCCAACTTTACACCGAATAAGATAAAATTTTTCGATTTTGCTTATATACTTTTTTAAAATTAATAATGTTAATCTTAATAGAACTTTCCCATAAATAATTTTATACCAAGAAAAATTAATTAACATTGAAATTTCACATTATTAGATATCAATATTATTTTAGAAATAGGAAAGTTAATCTCATTTATTGGTGAATTGGATAGCATTCGTAACGTTACTGCATCGGATCTTATCTTTTTTAAAATATCAATTCTCGCCCATTGGTTACTTTTATTAATCTCGTAGAGCATAAAATTGCTCGTTTCCCTTATGACTCTTTAAAAACATCCTGTCGCTTATTCTCTTACAAACAAAAATAGGAAATATATCGATCGATCAGTTTTTTTTCTTCTCTTTTAATATTTTGTCGGAAAAATAATATTAATAATGATAATAATAATAAAATAATAATAATAATAATAATAATAGGATATCTAATCCGGCGATACAAGTAAAGTCTTAAAAATTTTTTATAACCTCTTTCGAGAATGTTTATTCGATCTTTGATAGACAATAGTCAGATTTATATTCAGAAGATGGCAAAAGTAATATTTGGTATATATTATTTATTTATTTGGTATTTACTTGCCCTTTTGCATTCAAAACGCTCTTATTACTAACCATTTTTATTCAATATATCATAGGTATAATTTATTTTTGTTTATTTTTATTTAAATTTTTTTTTTTTTATTTTTTTAAATAAAAATATTTAAAATGTTCAAATGTTTGTCTTTATACTGCAATACTAACTCTTTGTAAATACGGTTATATATATTAACCCTAAAAAATATATTTAAAAAAATAAACATTTAAAAATGTTTAAACTCCCGATGTAGTTTTATATAGAATTGTTCATTTGCTTATCAAATGGTGAAAAAATGGTTTCAGATGATATTATTATAACAGAAATGCGCATAAAGTAAACAAATAAATCAACGATTATCGTGGACTTAATCTGTCTATGCAAGACAATGTGAAGCTAGAGGGAGGAGGGTGAAAGAAGATAGTAGAGATTGAGATTTTGAGTTTAGAACTTAGTTGTTGTTGTTGTTGTTTGGACGTGTATTACTCCAAAACAACACACCCACATTTTTAAAAGGTTCGCGATTTCTTGATATTAATTGCAAATGAGATGAATGGACCAGCCACTACGCTAATATCGATGAGTTTCTTATCAGATCATTTAACATTCATCCATTCAATCATTGGCTTCTTTAATCAATTAGAGCCGAGCGTAATTTTCTTCCAATCATAAATCACCAAAAAGCAATCTAAATAATAATGAGATCCGCTCAATTTTTTTTTAACTTCTATTTATATTCACCAACGGTTAAATGACAAAAAAGATTTTAAAATTTATTTTACAATAAGTTAAATTTTAAATTTGGAAATTTACGATCAATTATGTTGGGGTTAAAGAAATGATTATTATTTTTTATTCTTCTTGGTTTGTATAATTTTTTAAAAGTGGGTGACTGGTATCTAATAAATATAAAAATAATAAAAAAAATTTTTAAAAAAGCATTATCATACGGGGTTGTTATAATATCTAGTTTGAGGAACTAAATAATTTACATAAATTTTTATGAAATTTTTAAGGATTTCATTTATAATGTTTATATATATAGAGAGAGAGAGAAAGAGAGAGATGAAAAAAATAAAAATAAAATGTTTTATTAAATTAAGAATATTCTAATATTTCCATTGAGCCGCCTGCAAAGTAGACAACCGGTGATATTAGAGCCGCACTGTCGGCTGGCTCCCCCCTCTTGCCTCACCCCATTCTCCTTATCAAATCCATTCAACTTTATATTATTAAGTTATTTCTCCATTAAATTTTACCAAATTTCTTATTTAGATTCCAGATAGAATAGACTATGAACAATGAAACCATTTAGTTGAAATATTAACTCAATAACCCCCAATATTAATATTATCAAAATAAAAATATTTAATTCCTAGTTTACCCGTCACAAAATGTTATAAAAAATTTATAAACTATAACATAAATCAAATCTAATAATATTTTATTTTTTTCACGACTCATTATTTCATTTTACACGAAGAAAAATCAAAATATACCTATATATATATATATTATGAGAAGTTACTTCCGGGTTATTATTATTACATTTGAGACTGAATGTTTCGGTACGCATTTTTGTGCTATTTTCAAGAAAATTTTTTTAGGAGACAATTTTATAGTGAAATTTTGAGTTAAATGAGTAAAATATCAAAGAAAAGATTTCTAATTAAACACATTCACACCGATTCCATTCATAGATTTTTGTTTCTAGCACTCTTACTTGAAATTGATTTCCTTCCCCTTCATGAAATGTCGTTCGTTGTTTCACGGAGTAAGTGGTTTTATTCTTACGTTTCCGCACGTGATGCGACCGATAATTGTACATTACACATTTCTTTTTATGTTCAAATCCATTACTTGAAATATTCAATTTCTACTTGATAAAACATTTGGCTTGTTTGATCGGTTACAATAAGCGTGTATCGTTTTATTTTTACTGTGAACGATATGGTTATTGACAACCTTTATCTTTACAACTCTTTACAACGTCATGACTTATGTGTGTGTGTGTGTGTGTGATTACAACAAACTTCCAATCCAATCCAATCCCTTTATATATTTTTGATATTCACAATATGTATAGAAAATTGGTGAAATCAAAAAAAAAAAATAAATAAATAAATAAATAAAAATATATAAAGTTCTGATAAAAATTTCAATTCAATTTTTGAATGAACTTCAGAGTTGTTATAAATCACACTTTCGTTTTGAATGACAAATAAATGTTAATTGATATAATATTTAATCAGGATTTATACAAAGGTTGTTTGCTATCATATCAAATAATTGTTGATTTTATGGTTTTATCATGAAATCCCAAAGTTAGAAATACTGGACGATGATAATCTTCTTCTAGAATATTTAAAAAAAAAGAAGAAAAAGAAAACGTACAATTTTTTTTTTTTTTTTTTGATAATCTATAAGTGAATGGATGAGGAATTGGTCCATATGACAGGGGGTGGTTAAAAATATAGATGATAAAATCTGATTATTGTGTGGTTGTGGATTATTGTGGATACAATAAAGTTCTTGTGAATTTGCAAATAGACAAAAAAATAAAAATTACCTATATATATATTCGTTCTCCAAAATACTTTATTTTCCTTAACAGGAATGTTTTTCTTCTATTGATTAAATTTTATTGCATTCTTGAATTATTTTATTTTTTTAGATAACTTCTTATTAATAATTTTAGTAATAAATTATTACGTTAGTTATTCTGGTTGACAAGAGTTAATTTTGCCGGGTGTTAGTGACATCGAAAGAACCTTGTTCTCCAATTAGAGGTTCATCTCCGATACAGAGTAAACACCGCGAGACGCCCCCCCCCCCCTTTGGGACTCCGCCCCACTAATATATTCCCACTATAATTCTACTTGAGGTTTTATAGCACACATTTGCATGTGCTACCAACGCTCTATGGAATAATTTAGACTGTGACAATCAGTCTACGGTTCACTCGTCATATACACGAGATTACATCTAACTCATTATCAGTGGGATTAGTTAATTAAAAAAAATATACCGTAATGAGTTTCAGAGAGATTTTAAATGATGTTCATAAAATAAATAAAAATAAATCAATCAATATAATTCAAATACAACTTATTATTAAACAAATTTTAGTAACATGAGTTTACTTCATTAGTTTTTTTAGTCAATCCAACCATCAAGTTTTATCAACGAGAAATTTAGTATTTTTAGGTAAACTGTAGAAAAGTATCGTATTTGTTTTTTATCTGTCGAATACAAGAGATCTTTTTATTTATATTCAAATACAATGATCTATAAAGCGGCCTAGAATTGGGATGGGGGAGAGAAATGAAACAATTCTTGTTATTCTTTACTTCCTTAAACGAAGTATGTTTACTCTAGGGACAAATTGAATTGCCGTTTGGGAAGACAAAAGACCACCTTAAGACTTCATCGAGGCAAGTAATCGAATTTGTAAATGTCTATACTGGGAGAAATAATGACTGGAGCAAAAATAAAAATCCTTTAAGGATATACAACTGATCATCTTAAAATTAGACTGGCTCAAAAGAGAAAGGTAGGCTAAATATAAAACAATCTTCTTTTGGTTTTCTCAAGTGATTGATTTTTATAGTAAATAGAATGAATGGAGTATTTTATTGTCTATACAATTCATACAAGTTATCTCATAAGCTGGAGTGTCTCCACTCGACTATTTCGCAAATTTGAATTGGATTATATTAAACATATATTATATTTAAACTAATTTTTTAATTAATTATATATATAAATTATAAATTCACATTAATAAATAATAATTATTAAACCAGCGCGTGTTTGGCTCTTTTGCAGTTGTTTTAAAAAATTAATTCCGATACTTTCAGCCATTCAATCAAGCTGAAATTCTATATATAGCAGTTTTATACAATCTTTAATTATTTGAAAAACTATCAAACATATATCTTTATTTTTTACGGTCAGTTTAGAGGAAAAAGAAAATCAAAACTTGGTAGGTAATGAGGCTCTTCCGAAAGAGAGCTATATTTCTCAAAAGTTTAAGAAAACTACGAATTTTGAATAATGCCCGTGTACCGAATTTCATGGTTCTAGAATACACAGAGAAACATTTTTCTTAACCTTATTGTTAGTGAAAATGATTCAGCAACCTTCAATACGTATAAAAACATCAAAATCTCGACATCGAAAATTTTAGTAATCGAAATACTATCTCTGGCAAGATAGTAAAAAGAATACACTGTAATGATGAAGATTATCAAATTAGATCGAAAAACAATACCTTCACTTTTCAAAATAATGAACTAATGTCATTCTGCTTAGAACCCATTTTTTTTTATTGCTTTTTAGTATATATTAAAATTTCTTAATCTCAGGTGGTGCGAAACGATTTCGGCCTGGGAAAAAATACAAAAATTTTTTGAAATTTGAATTTTTTTTTTAACTATGTAAAATAAGCAGTTATTTCAACTAATCAATGAAGTGAATTTTCGTTCAAAGAACCAAATAATTTCTGGTTACTAAATTCGGAAAATACAAAGAATCTATATAGTTTATCAATAACAACTAAACCTCTCTACTCAGGTGTATTATTGTATTGTAGTAAAATATCAATTGTGTAGAAATCGTTCTTTCTTTGGTTAGATGTAGGTAAATGTAATTGTAAACTTCCCTTGGTTCAGTAATAATGTCTACTTCAGGTTTCCAGTTTTTTTCAAATTTTTCATGTGCTCCTGGTTCTGTCTTCGATTTCTTCGGTCCACTTTCATCTACTTACACCCAATATTTAGACTACTACCCTGTCAATGTTTTATTTACTGGTTTAAAAAGTTATTTTTTTTTAGTTATAGGCCGTCCCGAAGGTTCATCATATACAATAAATTAAATTCAGCGTGCTACAGTCCTAATAGAAAGATACGAATCCTTTAAAGAGGAATTTAATATATATATATATATATATATTAACGTATTTAAGCTTAAAACATTTAAAACAAAATATTCTATAACAGGTCGAATTTCAGAAAAAGATAAAATTTGTTTACTTTATTTGATCACCACAAACAAATAACTAAACACACGTTATCTCAAGGATTCCTATCTGACAAATATTATAGTTATTTAGTTTTACTTGTGTCATCTATGTGACAAATCGAGAATATTTTAAATAACTTTCGTAAATAATGTATCAATATAATATTTTTGCTTATTTTTTTTTCTATCCTAAAAGAAAAATACAATGAATGGATTATTTGAATTATATAATAAGGGCTTATCTAAGAATTGAATCTTTCCCATGTATTTTTAAAATAAAATAATCATTGCTTAAACTAATTTTTAAAATCTTCTCATTGATAAAACCATTTTATAGACTATATATATATATATATATATATATATATGAAATTTAATCTTAAATTAAAATAAAGATTTATATTTCCTATTTGTTTTTGGTATCTTAGAAAAAAATATTGAAAACTTTTTTATCTAAACTAGTATAAACATACGTGTTAGAAATAAATTTGAGTCACAATATTGATATTGACATTAGAAGATTTTCAAAGTATTTTTTCAAAGTATTCTTGTGCAATATAATATTTACTTTGACTGTTGTTTATCTCAAATAGAAGTTATTTGGTGTCAGCGAGAGAATTTTTAATGAGAAATATGACCGATTCCTTATTAAGAAAACGCAGTCATAAAAAAAAAAAAAAATAAATAATAATTCTAAACAATTATTCACTGAGAAGGTCCAGATTTCAAATTAGTTCTTTCAGCGTGTTGCTTAAGACATTAAATATTTATCAAAATCTTAATAAATGACTTAAAAATTATATACTTATAAATATAATTTGAAAATTCAACTTTCTTCTTCGTTGTCGATAACTTCCTAGCGGAAGTGTCGTGGCCCTAATAACTCCACAGGAGTCATAGGGTGTTCATGGGAAAATTTGACCGAAGTGGTTTCCCCTTGCCTTCTTCGGTGGGGCAGCCGATGTTAAATTGAATTAGATTTTTTTATATTTATTAAATTTTAAATTTATTTTTTATTAATTATTAATTATTAATTATTAATTAAATTAAATAAATATATAATCTTGAGTTCTATGCTGGGATTCGAACTCAGGCTTCCTGTGTAGAAATCTAGTACTCTACCCACTCAGCCATGCTGCCCCTAAAAATTCAACTTTACATAACATAAAATTACTTTTGTATAAAATTATAATCATTAAATTAAAATGAAAATCAAGTATAAAAGGACAATACCATATATTTTAGAAAAAAAAATTATCTGGAATGGGAGAATTCTATTTACTATATTTTTAATAACGCCTTTTCTTGTATTTAAAGATATCTATATTGTTAGACCTGATTAATTTTCACTGGTCAAATAACATTAGGTTATTATCTGTTCATTTATTTTTTATTGATAAATTACATCTAAAAATGGTTTATTGATTGAAATACTGATACGTTACTGACAGTTATTTCACGGTTCACACCTTTAATATAATTATAAAAATCAAAAAATTTTAGAAAAAAATAAATAAATGGTTTAATAAGAGAGATAGATTGAATTTCAAGTAAGAAAAATTATAATAGACTATGTTAGTAAATTTGAATGCTATCTTTTAAGTTTTTCTTACCTAACTCTTTTTTTAATGTAATCCAGTTTTCTGTTGTTTAAATACTTCGTATGGTATTATAGGTCGGCAAGTAGATGATCTAATATCTTATACATATTTATATTAACGATGCAAATGAATTCAAGGAAGAAGAAATTGCCAACGCCCAGAAAGAAAAATCCATATTTTATTACTCATTTTCATATTAGGATTTATTGTTGTTTTTCGTCTGTTTTAGCAGAAAACGATAAATAGCTGTGTTTTAGGAAATGATGCCTCTGTTGAATTTGCGCCAAAGATAAATCAGAGGGACAACGTCCTAAAGGGCATTTATCCTAGGAACACACTTTTGCCAAATTTTGATTTGTTTTCTCTATTTTTTATTTTTTTTTTTTTTGTTTTTTTTTTATTGATAATTGATAAAAACAAAATCAAAGAAAAGTTGAGAAATCAAAAACAATGTTAACATTAACAAGTTACTTTTTTGACTAGAAATATTCCTAAGAATAATATTGAAAAGGAATAATCCACCTGGAAGAGTATAAATTACAACATTATTCTATAAAATCCTCAAACCTCTCAAACTGAACCAGTTTATTAATGAACAATAAAATTCTTCCTGTAAACTTATCCAATGTGCTAATGAATCCATTAAATTATATAATTATTAATAAAATTCTTACCCTAAAATATTTCATTTATTTACCTTATTTTAATATGAAGTTTATTATTAAAAATTGAGAATATATTATTGTTAGGGTTAGATGGGTGTAGGGAGGGGATATTTATTTACAATTTGCTTCAAGCTTTCTCTCCCGTTTTATCTTTCAAAATCAATGTTAACCAAGAAACTAAACAACCCCATTTTGGTAATTAAGAGCATAGTCACGTGAGCTGGTGCCCTTCACTTAAATCTCATTGATAACGTCAATGATTTATCTATGTAAATAGTTATACACTTTGTTTCAACTATTTATATTCTTTTCCTTTTTCTTTCACGAGTAAAATTCAATGAATACATAAATAGTGATTTACCATTTAAAAAATAAATATAAATAAATAATATTTCTCATTATCATTAAAAAATAAAAAAATAATAAGATTGATATAAAAATTGACGTTATTTTATTTATTTTATTAATTTTTTATATTTTTAAAAAAATCTAGAATAAAAACGGTTTTTGAGTTTAGTAAAGAAGTCATTCCTTCTCTTGATATATAAAAATATACCGATCAATGAATGAAGAAATATTTAAACTTTTGTAATTAATAAACAAATAGAAAATAACAATTTAATAAATAAACAAGAGATTCAATGAGAAAACCGCAATAGTTCAGAATTTTCCATTCAACAGCCGATTACCCACCTTGTTTCAAATTTAATGTCATTTATCGAATTAATTGAGCTGACCAGGGTACTTGTCAATCATTATTATTGACAGGCGATGTGGAACTTTTATTTGATAATGGGTTGTTGAAAAATGGAGTAGAATACAATTCTACATAGCCGAGTTATTGAAGAGAGAGAAAATAATGATAGAGTACTCTGGCAAGAATCCTAAAGTATGATTCTGCGATGCCACCAAATATCATTGAAAAAACTTCCAGAAAGGGTTTTCCATGAAAAGCCTATCAGCGACATTTTTTTATTATTATTTTTTTTTTCTTTTTTTCTTAAGAAACAAGCAGCATTGTTCTGCCAAACTTTGAAATAGATGTGACACCTTTTATGGTACGTTATAAATATGGTCTGTTCATCTTTAAAACAAATGGTGTTTTCCTGTATGCTCGCCATCATAAAGGGCGCCTGGTCGGGTGGCCTTTTTTCCACTCACCCGAAGCCTTCCGTCCCATGATCTATTCGATGGGAACAATCCAGAGGAACATCGCAGCCAATTCAATAAAGTTCTTGGCGTTAATCTGGGGCTGTGTCTCCGATTAGTGCTCCTGTTGACAGGCTGATCCGCGCTGATGGCGAATTCGTATTAGATGGCCTTACAGATAGACATAACTTAAGCTGTCGTATGCTCGAGATCTTGAGCTGGCTTAAAGACTTAAAGACCGGGCGGTTTTGGGGTCCTCGGGGGCCCAGCCCCCGTGTCGAAACGCATTCCCGACCCAAACAAATGATAATTGCTAAGACCCCCGTCCCTCGTGCAAACACGACAAATCTAACTAAATACTCGTGTCACATTAATTTACCTACCGATGCTTATTCTCTTCCAAGTTTCATACCAATCAACTTTATAAATGAATCGCTTAATTCACCTATAGAGAAATTAACTTAGTGATACGTATTTAAATATGTTTCCAAGATTAACTTGAAGCGATATATTAAATAGATCCATTTCTTAATGAGTCGAGAAAGACTCCGCCTTCGCCTATCTCTGTTTATTCGATTTGCTAGTAGGCGTTCCCCATGCAAAAACCAGATGAGAACACGATTGATCATGACCCCTTCATTCTTTGATTCCATTCAAATTAAATAAATGCATAAACTAAATTAAATTAATATAAAAAAAAATATTATTATTATTGATAAGATTAATAATTGACTTTATGGCAATATTGGTTTCTTTATGATCACCTTAATTACTGCTCTTATAGTTCAATTAGATTTCTAAAAATCAAAATCTTTTTGAGTTAACAAAAAAAAGTATATAGTTCTTAAAAACTATATATTTAAACGAAATACTAAACTAATAAGTTTTGAATTAGAAAATATACTAACTTGTTTTTTATTATTTTCTGTGTTACAAACGGTAATTTAACTACTCCCTCTACTTTGAAATTGCTGGTTTATTATATTTGAGCTGGTATAATCCCTCAAACGTATTATTCGTTGTATGTTTAGGGAAAAACAGATGTAGAGTTTAATTTTTATACCTCACCTAATATTTAAATGACCGGTTAATGATTGAAAAAAAAAATAAATAAATTGAAGAATGGTATTGGAAAAATGTTTTTATATTATTTTATTTTTAAGTATTTTTGAGATGATTTTAATAAAAAAACTTGTTCTCAATTTATTTAATTTATAATTTTTTTATTTCTCTATCTATAATTATTTGTACTGATTTAGTGAAGACATGTCACGAGATCCAGACTCATAGCAGTCAAGTAACCTTGTTTATTTTTCTCTCTTTATTTAACTTAGTTCGTAATTTCATTTTTTTTTTTTTCAATTTCGTTATATTTGTATTTTTTTCCAACAATCTAATTAATTATTCTTACTTAATATAATTATATTTTTTTTAAAATAAATAAAGCTGTTCAAAGGAAGCTGATGATACTGTCTGTTGGAACGTTTTTCCATCGTTGAAAGTAGCCTTCTAATATTTACTATCAATTAACTTTAAGGGAATTCCCGGTAATATTTTATCTGAAGACTGACTGTTAAGGTGAGTTCATGTTCGATTGCTTTATTCCTAGTTCTTATTGATCGGTTTATGCGTTGATTGGTGCTGTGCTAATTTTGAGCTGGGCGTGGGTCCCCTCAGAGGGGTGCAGCCACCCCAGCACCCCAGCATTCGTTTCTTTATTGGGAGTGACTCAGCTAAGATAAACATTGCCCCCCAACCAAAAACATTTCCCAATGTTTTTATTTTCCAAAAGGCTGCAATTAAAAATGGCCGTGCAGACAAAGCAAATGTGTCTAGTAGCTTCCCATACTTCCATCACCTTTACCAAGACATCAGCCGTTCAGAGGATTTTCCATTTCAGCAAATTGAGATTCATTGCAAAACGATCTCAATGGTATGCAAATTAAATATAGTATATAAGTAGAAACCGAGGGTTAAAAGAAGAAAGTAAACGATGGAACGAGACGTATGGAATTTGCATTAATCGCTGCGTTTATTTGTAATGCTTTTTCAGACCGTGTTTATGCTGTGTGGACAGAGTGCGGCTTCCAGGAAGCGCATGTTTACTTACAAAATAACGCCGAATGCGACCTGGATCGTTTCCGGGCCTGGCGACTCGCACACTCCTCCAAAGAAATATTCCCCAAGTGAAACAAAAAAAAAAAAAAAAACTTAATAAATTTCGAGATATGTCGCTCTCCAATGGAATAAATTAAATATTTGAGCTGTGACTCGCCAATAACAAATCCATGAAATCTCAACTTTTGACAGATTCAAAGTTACCATAAAGAAATCCACAATGTTTTAATTCTCCACTTCTTCCTCACATCAATTAAAATCTGATATATATGATTTTTTGTATAACTTAAAAATAAAAATAAATAAAAAATAAATATCAATTTATTTTAAAATTTGTAATATCAAAAAAAAGTAAATAAATTATTACGAAGATCATTTAAGATATCCTGTAACAAGGAAGAAGATTGCATTTAATACTATGCACCCCCAAATATATATAAATAGTTAAAATGAAAAGATCGAGAGGGTTAGAATGAACGTGGCAGGTTGCTTGAATGGATTGGGTATTTGAAGACTCGATGAGGAGTGGGGATGGATATAATTCAATATATGATTGATATTGGAAGAGGGACGAGAATGGTACAAATTGAGATTGTTTGACGAATGTGGTTGCTACGGGCATGTAGTGCCAATGATAACTAGGTATTATATCCATTTATCGTAGATATACACCCTCCATTCCAAAAGAAACCGAACTTTTTAAAAAAACAAAAAACCAATGTACATTTTGGAAGAAATCATTTTTATTAATCAATGTATTCCCCTTCTGCATCGATACACAAATTTGCACGCTTCAACAAGTTGTCAAACGACTTCTCTATGTCCTTTATTGGAATGGTCTTTAGGACGTCGGTCGTCGCCTTCTCAATGGCTTCAATCGATGCGTGCCACTTTCCATTCATCGCCAAATGCAGTTTAGGGAACAGATAGAAGTGCACGGAGCCAGATCTGGTGAATAGGGCGAATGATGCAAAGGAATAACGTGATTTTTGACCAAAAATTCAGTTACAAGTCGCGAACGATGTGATGGTGCATTATCGTGCAAGAGAGTCCAACTACCGATTTCTCGATATTCTGGCCGAATACGACGAATTCTTTCCAGCAAACGCTTGATGACGCCTAAGTAAAACTCTCCAGTGACTGTCTGGCGGGTGGAACAAATTCTCTGTGGATAATTCCTTTTGAATCGTAAAAATCCGGTTCTGGGACGGCCTGATCTTTCGTCAACCACTAAACTTGCGTACGGGATAGACAATCATCATCATATGCATTTTGTAGCATTTGGTGCGCTTCAGTAAAAGTTTTACCAAGTTTAACACAAAAATCAATTCCAGCTCTTTGTTTGAAACTCATTTTCTGACCGATGTACAAAACACACTGACATTTGAAACGCAATAACTTTTGTTATACGCATCCAAATGTCATGAAATTTATACCAGTTGTCAATCAGGGACTAAGCCATCTACGGGTAAAATATTACATCAGATGGCATTAGTGGTACTATTTTTTTTTAAAAGTTCGGTTTCTTTTGGAATGGAGGGTATATATATATATAACCTCTGGCTTTTGGACATCCTACAAAAGGACTGCGTTTGTGGCCTAAGCAGGGGTGAGCTGTTATCTGATAAGTTCAACCGAACCTCTCAACCTTTATTGTGATTTTCTTGACCGGAAGCTGCTACTTGTATTTCACTATTTTATAAAATAATAATTAGTCTATATATATAAAGGAGACTGTTTGTATGTATGTATGTATGTAATTCGTTTACTTTTTTGCTGTCATAGTGTAATATGTTAAAATGTAAATAACTTACATTTTAACATAAAATAGAAAATATATTATTTAAGGATTAAAGAATAAAAATAGAAAGTAAATTAGTGAATATTTTAAAAATAAGACAATTTGTGGAAATTGAAATAACTAAGAAATGAGAGGTGGAGGGGATGAGGAGAGAGGTGGGAGTGTGTGTGAGCGGAAGAGAGAGAGAGATTTAAAGTTTATATATAGTTCTCCGTGTTGTTCATTCAAGAGCCAGGCGTGGCCCACTGACTGGCGGACTCATTTTACACAATGTATATAACTCTAGGGATTCCCAATCAAAGAATTATTATAATATTTAACTTTTTATTTTAAATTCTAATATTCAAATATCATTTCAATTAAATAATTTATTCTAAAAGTTCTCATTTTAATTAATATAATAAAATATTTAAATCATATTTAACTTAAATTATTTTGTATTTATTCTTTCCATATTTGAATAGGTACTTCTTTTATTTTAAGGGAGGGAATTAACTATGATCTAAAAAAATAAATAAATGAACTTAATAATAAAAAATCAAATAAATCCATTAATTTAAATTAATACTATTAATGAATGTATATATTGGTAATTTATCTTTAGTTTTATCAATACTTTTATACCGTTAATTTTTATAAATTATCTCAAGTCTCTAACTTTGCATTTTCTCAAATTTTATTATAATTAAAAATAATCAATAAAAATCAAGCAATGAAATTAAAATATCGAAATGAAATGATCAAGAAATATTATACTCTATTATAACATATACAATACTTATAAACTATAGGCGGAGGAAATATTAGACGATATCATTGCGGGTTCAGGCCAAATCGATCAACATTAATTAAGATATTTTCATTATGACAGATATTAAAAAAACCGCGAATTCAATAATTCTGTTCACTAATTATTTGTAGACTTTAGTAAAACCTACGCATGACTCAATAGATCCGGATAAACTTTCAAATTTTGATCTTAAAATTTATCTTGAAGGTAGTAAAGAAAGAGTAAGATGCGGAAATCAATTGTAAAATATTAGGTGACCCAGACGACTTAAATATAATAGGAGATTCGGCAATTGCAATTACAGATAGCGAGGAAAAATTAATCGAGGTAGGAAAAGAGATGAGGTTTGAAATTAATAATGATAAATAGAAATATTTAGAAACAAACAGAAGCAGTATTAACATACAAAATGTAGAATTTGAATATGTAGAAAAATTGAATGTAATCACGAAGGATAATAATATTTGAGAAGAATTTAAATCGAAGTTGCAATCGGGAAACGCCTGTTATCATGCAGTAAAGAGGCTTATCTCATCAAAATTATTATAAAAGGGAATGAAAATTAAAATATATAAAACAATTATTTTGTCTGTTGTATTATATGAGTGTGAGACATGGTCTATGATCTTAGGAGATGAGAGTGGATTCAGAGTATTTGAGAATAGGATTCTCCCCAGCATTTATGGGCCAAAGAAAGATGAGTACATCAGGGAATGACGTACGAGAGATATGGAACAGAGGCTCAGGATAAGGACACTTGGAGAAATGTGGTTGTAGCTGCCAAGAACTTTCGAGTACCGTTGAGCCACGCATGGTCTATGATCCTGGGAGATGAGAGTAGATTCAGATTATTCTTTCCAACATTTATTGGCCAAAGAAAGATGAGGTCACCGGGGACACTTGGAGAAATGTGGTTGTAGCTGCCAAGAACTTTCGAGTAGATAGATATAACATATTCAATAATATAATATATATAATTAATTTACTAAATAAATTAAAATATATTTTAAATAATCACACAATAAGAAATGAATGTTTTATGTTATACATTGTTTGAAACAAAATGGATGAAAACCTTTTACTACTTTCAACCAAATACTATGTACCACTCGGGGGTACAGGGGGCGGAGCCCCCGTCTAGATGTGAAGAGCGACGAAGGAGCTCTGAGCAGCTAGTAGTTAATAAAACAAAAGAATGAAGGTCATATTATTTTATTTATTTTCTTATATATATATTCAGTTGATCATTCTATTTAAATATAAATAAGATCCTGGTTAATTATAATATCTAGATTACAAGTTTGTCTAACTAGGTCTAGCAGGGAATTATGTTGTAATGAAATAAAACACGATCTCGAGGATTCAAGAAATCAAGAAAACATAAAAAAAATGGCAAAAAATAGATAAATCTAAATTTATAAATTATAAACAACGTAGAAGCAAATTTTTCTTAATTACATACTCATAGATGCAATCACAATTATATATATATATAAAATATCAGAACACTAAAAATGTTCTTTAAAAAAACAGACCAAATTACTGATTTAATCTCTCATGAAAATACTTGAAAACCAATCCTTCAACTTTATTTAATCCGGAGTATTGAATTAATTTAAGAAAGAATAACGCAATTGCCAAAACGGGTCAATTTAATTTGTCAGTCGTCAATGGATTCTATCATATGTGCTCCTCCTCTCCCCTAGGAGGGATGGTAGGTTCATTTGCATCAACTTTTCAATGGGGTAGCAAACCTTACTGAAAGGACGGATGAAATACGCTTGATAAACAAAGATCTAGTTAACACAAAACCAGCCAGAATGAGAACGCTACAGCAGAAAACCTTGAAAAAGAATATTTTCCATTCTATAAAGATAATATCATTTCATTTTAATTTTTTTTTTCTTTTTAATTAATTTCTTGGCCATCGGGATCCGCAGCATTTTTAGCCAATTTATAGAAAACTTAGGAAAATTATTAACTCTTGTGTGTATAAATTATTGGTTTGAAATTCAATATTTTCATTATTGATAGATAATTTTATCCATAACTCATTGAGATTTGTAATTAGTAATATATACAACATTATATTTGCTATGTTCAATTACTCTGATAAAATGATTTTCCATAAATCTATTTTATTATTATATATAACATATATCTTGAATACTTCAGTGTTTCTTCTTCGATAACTAGTTCCCAGGAAAATAACGTACAAATTTGAATGAAATTCAGGATTTTAGGTAAAAAATTATTTTATTTTTCAACGTAGTCTCCTCCTTCTAATCCTCCTTTGAGATCTATACACTTCGTCCAACTCGATGTTTTTTTTCGCAAAAAATAATACTTAATGAACACACAAAATTTACTTTTGTCCATTTTCTCTTCTCAAATCACGAGGTAGTTTGCTATTTATGGATGCCAAACAAAAACTAAAAGACCCAGCTGATAGTTGCCTGCTGACATGTGTTCATTTAAAAGACGAGAAATCCAAAAAGTCAAGGACTTATTGACCTGCCCTCGTACCTAAATATCATATTTTTTTATTTGAAAATAAACTCATATGGATTATATAAATACTAATAGTATATAATTTCAAAAAAATATAAAACTAAGATATTTTAGAATATTTGTAGATAAATTGAATTATCATACATTCTTTGTCTTTCTTTCTTTTTTCAATTTTCTTTTAATTTTATTATATAAAAGAATTGACTCTGTGATATATTCGATCTGAAAAGTATATATTATTTTTATTTAATATTTTAATATTAATAAGATCATTTTTATTAAATTTAATTCTTGATGTAGATAAATAACCTTTCTAAAATATAATTAAGTCCACGATTGTCGGCTTCAATTGAAATGAAACTATCAATTATATTAGTTTATTATTAATATTATTATTAATAATTTTTATTAATTCTTATAAAATTAGAATTAACCGGACCAATTGCTACCGCAAACATAAATTTATTTTTATATGTATACCTTAAATAATTTTCCTGGAAACTAAATTTTAAATTTCTAACTCATTTAGAAGTTGTCTTTGATGAGACCGGCAGTATTTATTTATTTTTATTATGTAAATTTTGTTATGGTTTATTCGCATTTCAGCTGTTACATCAACAGAAACTTTGTTGAGTTGAGAAGAAGAAAGGTTCTGATGATGGTGTAATAACCAAAAACAATCAATTTGAAATCTAATAGAGAGTATTTTAATTAAAAATTATTTTTATTAATATAAATTTTATATATTTTAATTTTAATTTGAGTTAATAATATATATATATATATATATATATAAAGTTATATCAACTTCTACTAACGTCTAAATCTATTAATTTTATTTTATATTTTATTATTATTATTATTATTTTATACTCGTCTATCTTTTCAAAAAAATTGGATCTTTCAGACTTTAATAACTCGAAAGTATAATAGATTTTTTTTCATGAGATTAGATGCCAAATTGAAATTGTTAATATTCTTATGAGTTATGGACTTAGGAGGGAGGCGGGTTAATGGTTGAAAATGGTTAGAAATTTCATTGAGAGAGAAATATACATAACACAGTCCCTAGTAGTTGGTTGAAGCGCGGCCGTTTTTTCAATTCCTAATGTGTGGGCTTTACGAAACAGAAAATCCAGAAATTCAATGTCACACATATGATTTTTGAAAAAAAATAAAAATTTTATTATATTGGATTTTATATTATACTTTACATCATTTTTTACAAAATTTTCTAAATAATACAAAAATATTTGTTTGTTTTTTACCGACCGACGATAGTAAGGGAGGTATTGTTTTCACACCAAATTTCACATGTGGAGATTTTTACATATCTCCACGAATCATGCATTTTCTAAACAGAAAAAAGTATTTTTAGCATGATGTCTGTCCGTCCATCTGTCCGTCCGTCTGTCCGTCTGTCCGTCTGTCCGTCTGTCCGTCCGTATAGATGTGTACAGCCTAAACGGCTGAACGGATTTCGATGAAATTTGGTATATTTACTTAATGCATCAGTGGGATGAATTGATCAACTTTTGGTGCAAATCCGGAAACCGGCAGTGGTAGTATTAGCGATCGACGATAGGAAGGAAAGGGTTATTTTCACACCAAATTTCACATGAGGAGATTTTTTACATATTATCACGAATCATTCACTTTGTATTTGTTTTATCTTCGAGAAAAATCATCTTTATTAGTTTTTTTCTTAATTTAAAATTATATGACGTCATCCAGCCATTCATGACGTCACAGCCTGTTCTTACATATATATTATAAATAAAATAAAATTAAAAATATTTATGTTCTATCCATATCTGTTTTTTATTACATTAATAGATATATTAAAATTATTTGAAATTGTTTCTGTAACTGGAAATTAATTTACTTCAAACCGTCGGTCGGTTCGGACCTGGCCACAGGTCAACTTATTTTAATAATAATTACAAAAGATTTCTTTCCTTTTTCGTAAATAGCAAAAAATATAGAATATTCTTAGTAATTTAAGACTTAGATTGTAAGCTTAAATAAATTCTGAACGGAAATTATTGGAATAATGTGTTGATGAAATATTGATATATTTATATAATATTTGTTATTGTTACATGAAGAATTGTCACATGATCTTTATTTTAATTAAATTTACATTAAATTTCATCGTCCTGGTTAAATATGAATCATTGTGTCAGGGTTCCACGAATTTCGACTCACTATCTCAAGTGAAAGGATTATTTGGTGTAAATACTCGACTTCTTGTTTACAAATCTTCAATAATATTCGCTCTTTTATTTTTTACAATTTTAATTATATTATTTTTAATATAAACATTAGACACAAAAATTATTAAAATTATTTTATCTCATAATTCTTTTTTTTTTTAGTTTTAAGATTTTTTTTTTTGTGAATTTTCCACCTCGAAGAAAAAGAAATATTTTTCTATTGTTTTTTTCCATTTTTGTTTCATTCTTAAAGGCTACCCCATCATTCTAATATTGTTTTTATTATTCAGATAAAGTGACTTGTTTGAAAAACAATATTGAATAAATATCATATTTAGATTTGTTTGCTTTCCTTAAAAATGGATTTAGAAAAAAATAAGTTAAAATAAATAAATAAATATATATATATATATATAACGAATAAATAATCGGAAGTTAGACAAAAAGTACATAGGTATATATTTGTTGAACTAATGATGCATTCAAATTAGATTATTTCTTTATTTCTCTGTTTTTTTGATAGGATATTTTTGTTTGATGTTGGATAAATAAATAAATAAATCAAGCATTCATTCAATCAATTTAAAGAAAAAAATATATTTTCTTATTATTTATATTCGATATTATTTATTATATAACATTGTAATTTTTTTATCATATTTTTTTTTTTTTTTTTTATTAACACTATAAATTTTTCTATTAACTTTGGATGAATTTATTAGCAAAAACAACTAAAAATATGGATTAACCTGAACCGTATTGAAATAATCATTTCATGATTAATTTCTATAATGTAACGATATATTAAAAAAAGTTTGGATTTATTGAAACTTCATACTCTCCCCCCCCTCTCCTCCCCCTATAGCATGATTTACTCTAAATGTTTTAATTATCCTATTTATTTTAATTTTAGGGAATTTTACTAATATGAATACCTATAAGTTAAGAACATTAACCATATTAATTAATGATGTATTGAAATATTTAATGAATTGTTATCATTATCAGTCCAATGTTTGATCATTATACCCTCTCGTCTCTTGGATCATCTTTCAAAAAGATATTGATTTTTGATATATTTTTGTTAAAATGACAAGAAATGAATCCATAATCGAAAAGAAGAAATAAAAACAAGTAGATAAAAATGATCCGATTTCCTTCTTAATGATCTTATCTCTTATCTATGAATGGCATTGGAAGAGGGGATATCGATGCTCTAAACTGCTCTGTTGGTAGGACCAAAATGGATGGATAATTGTTCTAATTTGCAATTGCATTCGATTGTCTTAAAAGAGAGGAGTGGATGACTTTCTGTAGTGGCAAGGTTTGTGGTGGATGAGGATTGGTTCCCGATGATGATCCGAATCAGGGAAACGGAGTCAGGCCACCTGTGACGGGGGGTGATTGGGATCGTTTCGTTTGGCAGGATGTCATCCACGTGATTCGTTGGCTATCGATTAAAACAAGTGTTCGGTGTTGGTTGGTGGCCGAAACGTTTCTGCGGCGTCTCGGAGCGCGTGGTCGTCGCCGTCGACGTCGTTGGCGGCGTGCGTCCGAAGGTGGCCGAGGCTGCCCGGGGATTTCCGAAGGTGAGGGTTGGCGGGTCGCATGGTGCGCGCGACTTTACTCGCCGCGGCGCGTCACGCACACGAACGTCGCGACGCTCTGCAGACGAAGCGAAGCCTCAAAGGGCTCAGCACTCAGGCGTGCTCGGCCAGCGCACTCCAGCATCGGCAGCATGC
This sequence comes from Labia minor, assembly GCA_963082975.1. Classification (NCBI taxonomy): domain Eukaryota; kingdom Metazoa; phylum Arthropoda; class Insecta; order Dermaptera; family Spongiphoridae; genus Labia; species Labia minor. The sequence continues at coordinate 37,796,032 of OY720348.1, read as the reverse complement.
TCGAACCCCGCTGGCGACCTGTGCAGGTACGTCTCCAGCGATTGACAGCGGCCACGTGCTCCGCGACACGCTGTCAGTCCCGTCCTCTCGCACCACGAGCGTGACTTGGCACCATTAGCACAGCCCAAAAACATAACTTGACTTGATACAATAAAACAATTGCGTGATCCATTGAATTGTAATGAAAATTAGTTCAGTTCCTAAAATCAATGGCAGTACACGGTTTGATAGTCTTGGGCCCTTCTTTCCTAATCAAGCTTTCCTCGATGATGATTAGGTGCTCACCTTGATTGGCAGGACCTTTTCAACCCTTGAACGCTCTCTTCATCCAAGGTGAAGGTATCACTCCCTACTTTTTTCTGCTTGACTCACCTGCTTTGCCTTCGCTTTTCTTCTTATTTATTTCTATGTTAATTAATTTCCATCTATTTTTATATAAAATAACGAACTTAAATTTCCAGTTTCACTCAATGCATTTGGATAAAATTTGAAACACGTTTTTAATTATAGGATGATAATCTAGTACAAGTTCAAGTTCAATTTTTCTTGAATATTTTTCTTAGGCTGATACATTAAGTAAAACAATATCCTAATTATTGTTTTGATTGCAATTAGTGTGTTGAAAAATTAAGCCCATTACGGTAACTCGTGCGCACTCGAGGCAGACGCAACTGGCCTGACTTGTCCGAGGTTTTCCACCACACCGGATGACCCTCTCTCTTTCGAGCACCGGCTTTTTCTTCTCTTTACTCTGATATCCCTTCAACATTCAATGGTATTTTGTTTATGATTTGAACCATTTGAATCCTTTCACTTTTCTTCATATATCTCCTTCATAATTTAATTTTTATCTACCCGATATATTCTATATGAGATAATTCTATCAAACGGATCATTTCCTTGCTCGCCTCTACTTTGATTTTTCTTTTACTGTATTGTCGATCCGAACAAATATTAATCTATTTCTTTGTCAATCCATTCCTCTTTTAAACATTTACTCTGTTGTTGATAACACTCGTCAGGTTTGCTCGGTTGGGTCTCCGCCGCCGGTATTCTTTGACGGTGCTCCGTGCGTCGGAATCCGCCATCGGCCAATTGTTTCTTCATTTGTTTGCTTATCATTTTGTCTATTTTGCAATAATACATATTTTACCTTACTTTTCAGTTCGTTTTCTCTATTCTTAACAATGTTGAAACCCGATCATGATTGTTTTCGTAATACAATTAAAAAAAAAAAAGACTTTTCGATAAATTAAGATAGTTATTCTTGATTCCAAAGAATGAATTCATGAATCTAATTAAATATTTGAATTATTGGAATGCTAATTCAAAAGAAAACTTGAAATTTTTTTCGATCATCTTTCCATTTCTTTCCTTTTGAAATTCAAACCAAACACTAATTCCAATAAACTCAAATGTTTCTTATTTACCTATTTCATTTATTATTTGAAATCATATTTCGTTCTTTTTCCTAGTTAACTGATCAAGAAACCGTCATCAAAATATAACAAACACTCATTTTTTATTCACCCCAACTGTACATCGATCGTTCAAACTTATAGACTCGAATATAAATGTAAGAGAGAAATAAATAATAAAATATAACTATTTTTAATTATACATAAATATAATTATTTTGAACAAATATGAAATTATTTATTTTCATCCAGTTCGTTAATTTATTATTAATCCAAGTTACATTCAACCACTTCGCTTCGGAGAATTTAACCGGAACCAAATAAATGATTATATAATGTTTATTTGGGAAAACACAGACCTTCTTTAGAAAATACATATAACAGTGCATATATTTTAATTAAATGAAATCTTTCTTATTCAATTATTATTATTATTTATTATTTTAATTAATCATATCTCTTCATGATCACATATTACTTAAATGTTTATTATTATTATTACTAATTGATTTATTTATTATTGTTTTTCTATCAGAGAGAGAGAGAGAGAGTGATATTTTATAAATTTATTGTTTTTATAATATGGGATTCCCTTATTTTGATTTTTGAATTGTATTTTTTTTTTCTTTCTCTGCTTTGCTAAGCATTATATTCATTAAATCATATTTATTTAAATATAATATTTTCCTTTCAAAATAATGCAAGAATAATTGATTTAAAAAATTTAAAAAAAAAAATGTTTATTTTTAGTAAATTTAAAATCTAATTGGTAGGTAGATATATGTTGATATAATGGTATTTTTTTCTTAACCATTTGTATTTTATATGTCTCTCTCTCTCTCTCTCTACATATACAATATATATATATATATATATTAATATACAACATATACACGTATAAAAGATGCTTTGAAATTAATTTATAAAAATACATTTTCCAAAATTATTTTAATACAAATTGAAAAAGAATAAAAAAACCTAAAAAAAAAATAAATAAATAAATAACAAAAATCAAACAAATTAAGAATTATAATAATAATATTTATACTTTTAGAATAAAATATTTAAAATATATATTTTTTTAATCACCGATTTAAATAAGATTTTATAAATAATACTAATAGTATTAATAAATATAAAATAATAAAGTAGAAATTTTATTTATTTGATAAAATTTTGTTGGTAATATGTATTGTAATATGTATTGTTCTTATTTAATTTATTATTTAATTTATTATTTAAATTATTATTATTATTATTATATTATAACATAATTATTATTATTAATATTGTTTTTTTTTAATTGAGGGTGGGGGATGGTTTTTGGCTATTGCTGAATATGTTACTCGGAAGTCGGTGTCGTTGTCCGCCGGTTGAGCCTACCGGGGGCCACTCGGATCCGACGGCCGTGAGTTTTCGCCCTTTTGCATCATCCCCTATGCCCTTCTCGCCCTCCCTTACTCCACTGTTGTGTTGTGTATTCCGACGCAGCCGTTAACTCGTTAACTGGGCCAATGTTAACTGGCACTTTAGCGCCACAACAGCCGCTCTGTTTAGGGGAGTGGGGAGTTGGGGGGCGGATGTTAATCCACATGTGAAGGCGTTAATCTATTTGTCATCCAGTATGTTTCATTTAGTTTCTCTCCCGTAACCGTAACAATCTCGACAGAAATAGACATCCGAGCATTGATTGCAAATGGAAAAAAATTATCTAATCTAATTATTCTCTCTCTTTTTTTCTCTCTCACTTTCAATAAATACGCTTAATGAAGAGAATGAAGGAAAGGCGAAAAAAAGGGCAAATAGAGTGTAGAAGGGTGACCATATCGCATATCCGGTTTGTTATTGAATCCACGGAGGTGAATCTTCTCCAGGCATGCATTTGTGTCAAGTATTTACTTTAACAGACTATACCTGTCATGTGACGGGAAACTGACAATCGCGTTCCACACAATTCTCATCTCAATTACAATTCCAATTACATTGATAGGACGATGTCGGCTCTAGATTTGCAATTGGTGACCGGGCTGACCGTTTCCTGCCCCCGGACTGACCAATTGGCCGTATGCTATCCAATTATACGTTCCCTTGCCAACTTCAGATTGCCTTCTTCATCAACGTCTTCATTTTTTTGGCATATATCATCACGAATGATTCTATCGGCAATATTTATTTTGTCAAGCATCCATCGAATGGATATTCAACGGCGCACCAAAAGATCGAGCCGCCGGCATCCAATGAATTGCCTTTTCAGCCACTCTCATTGATCGGACAACTAATATCTCAACGGATTAGCGATCTGCTTAGACTTTCCTACAATTTTTTCTCATAAACAGCAAAACCAGCCAGCCAATCGAGGCTTTCGCATGGTTCCGCAAAACTTATTTGGTTAGCTGGCTATATTAGATGAAAAGTGCGTCTATTTATCAGCTTATCCGATAAAATAAATTACCTGTCAGTGATGACGACAGAATAAGAGCCGGATCAAGCTGAACGTTACTTCACCCCACACCAACCCACCTACCCACCTCCACACCACCCACATCGAGGAACCAAAGGCCGGCCGCAGCCCCTTCACAAAGGAAAGGATTTAGTTATTCCATGTTAATTAAATAAAACCAACATCATCAACAACAACAACAAATTATTTTCTTTATCATTCTGTAATCTTTTTTTTGTCATCTTTGATATTTGGATTTTTATTCCTTTTTAAAAATGATTGATTTATTTCTTGTCTAGAATTTGTCATTAAATTCTTTCTTATATAAAATAAATAACAAAAGAAAAAAAAATTATTTGAAAATCATTCACTAGATTTTGTTTAATTCATTTTTTTTTTTAATGAATATAATAGATTTTAATTTAAGACATTTTCAAAAATTATTTTGAAATAATCCACCCTTAAATTAAATTTTTTTTTTCTATTTTTTTCTTTTTCATATTCTTTCTAAGTTCTATTTTATTAAACATATACTACTTATCTGTTTATTAATATGTTTAATTAGAAGTGAATCAATTGTTTTCAGATTATAATTCAATAATAGTTTAAAAAAATAAATAATTGATTTTATTTTTTGAATCAGCCTATATAAGTTTTAATTTCAATCTAACTTAAATATTTATTTATATTCATGATTATAGTTTCTTGTTATTTATTTTCTAATGATTATATCTACAAAATTATATGTCATTTTATATAATATATATTTTTTATATATAGTATAAATCCAAAATTTATTTGAATGTCATTTATTTAGATTAAGTAATAGAGTTTATAAAAATCGTTCATTTTTCAAGGGAATATTTTAATTTTTTATATTATATATATATTATAAATCTTATTGCAAATATCAAACTAGGATATTTACTATAATGAATCGCGTTTTACTAAATTTTAACCAATTTGAAAATAATCATATTCAGTAGTATCAATTATTATTTTATTATTTTATTTTTTGCTTTTTTCTGGTTTATGGTAAAAAGAGTCCACCCACCTGACCACGGTTCATTAAAAAAAAACAAAAAAAAACTCCAATGGATCCGGACATTTGAAAATCGCCTCTGGAAACTTTTATAATTAAAACAAGAAAATCTCTACAAAATATTAATGATTGCCTTGATTTTCAAATTAAATGTATCCCATCTAGCAAAGTCTCGGTGTGGGTTTTAAGTAAATAAGAGCAGCAAACTGCAACTCACTGAGACTCAGACCAAATAAAAATTGCTCGTCTAATTAAATCCATGCCGTTCAGTTGAAATTTATGAACATGCTATCCTCTACGTCGATATTTCATCAAAACGGGTTTCTTTGAGCCCGGCCGACGGCCACCCCCTGTCTTAATCGGAAATCGCTGATCGGTGATCGTTGATTTGAATTTTATTTGAAACTGTCCTATACATATATATATATATAGTATATATATAATATATATAGGAAATATCATTTCAAAATATTACCTCCAACCTGGTCAAATCCTCTAGTTCATTGCTGAGTACATAAGCAAAGGAAAATAATAACCAGGCCGTCACATTGATTTCGATTTCAATCCCTTCTTCTTCCTTTCTTTTTTTTTAACTCTTTTTTTTTAATTAAATAATCTTCTATTTTATTAGATTCAGTTACATTTGACCTCATCTAAAATTAATAACCATAGCTGGCTGGGATTTGGAAATAGTTGCATGCGCTTTTTCGCTTGGAAAACAATCGCACTACCCCTAATTCAAATGGAACTGCACATCAATAAACGGCCTAAGTCAATTACTAAGAATAATAACGCGGGCTCGCACAAGATAAGCTGGCGAAAATTAATTTTCTATTCGAGGAAGCAATCCTGGGTTCATGTTCGACTAAATAAAGTTGAATCTTTTTCGTTAAGCGACTAAACAACGGTTGGAAGGAATTTTATTTTAATTGAACGTGGTTTTCCTGAGTGAGATAGTTAAAAAAAAATAAAGGGCAGAGCTGTGCTTTATACAATCGACCCTAAAGACAGTCTCATCCTAAAGAAAATCGAGGCCAGCAACCATTCGAATTACCCATTCCAATTACTGCTTTTTTTTTTTTTTTTTTTTTTTTTTTTGCAAAAATAAAATTATTTACTACAATTACATTTTTATTTGATTGAGTATATATATAATTAATTGAAATAAATAAAATTAAAAGACGTTTTTGAAGTAGTATTTGCCAATCTTTTTGATTTTATGATTCTATATTTTGGGATTTTTTTTTAAATCATGTAATTCTTAATTAATTAAGTAATATATTATATTTACTTTATTTAAAGTTATAGGGTTAATTAATATCTATAATTAAATACGAAATTCTTAGAAAATTGATTCATAAATCGTAGCATGGAATTATGTATGTCCCGAACTCGATTTGAATTATGCAAATGTTCTTACTTGCTTTGTAAAATTAGGTGAGCTCTTTCCAACCATCAAATCAGAGGGTGTTTGTTTGCGTGTCTAAACCAATTTTCCGGACTTGCAAAAAAATATTTCGAAAAATGAAAAAAAAAAGAGTACAGGATAGGTAAAGGCGACTCGGATTGGACGGTTTTCCTTATGGTGGTTTTGGATGGGAAATACCCCCATCTCTTATTTAAGTTTTATTATTGGCATTTCTTTTTAGAAAACTTCCCTCTCTTTAAGTTTTGTATTAATGAAATTTGAAATGCATATGTATTTTGTTTGAATATTAATAGAATCGGGATGAAAAAAAATTAAGAAAAAGTTTTTCATTTTTTTTTTTTTTTTTTTTTTTTTTTAAATAAGCTCACACACCTAAAAATGCCACTTTGTATCTAAAACTTCTTGATGAAAAAGGACTTAATAAATCCATCCCTTTTTTTCTCGGTAACGCCATTTTCTGAATCTTGTGAACTCATTTAAACAAATTCGTTTCAAAATAAAACCGTGGCTACGATTCCTGCATCACAATTCATGGTTTCTTTGCATCGCTAAGGGAAAAAATCGGAGCAGTTGCTCCTGAGGGGCCGTAGGAGGGCGAAGAAATTAAAACCTGTCTTTTAAAAGTCTTCCGTTGGTGGGCGCCCCTTTGCGAGGCTTTTTTTTGGGGGGGGGGGGTGATTGAGCTCGCCTCCGATTTGTCATTGGCCCGGATTCTGTCAGGAAAAACAATTAACTTTGCCACAGCTTTGCTGCTTCAGCAAACACAACTGTAAATTACTCAAGCTTTTTTTTTTCGAAAAGTTTATACAAGCCTTAATCCTGACCTTTGATTAATTTAAGTCTGTAAAAATTAGCATATTTATAAGGAATGTACTTGAAAGATTATTTATTTATTTAATTTCTCTTTTAATTAAGAGTTCTTCCTAATTTATTTATTCTTTTTCTATCATTTCATCCCTATTTGTATCTAACGAAGACTACTGAACTGTCTACCATTGCTAGAACTATAAAACATTTTTTTTTTTTTTTTTTTGCTCAACAAACATTTATTTATTTATCCTCACCGCCGCGTTATGCATTCCACTGTTTTTTAACTCAATACAGACAATAGCGAAATGATTAATTAATTAAAATCTATATTAGCAAAAACAAAGTTAAAATGTGTTTGTTTGTTAGAGAACCAAACAAATATTTTCTTATGAGAGATGGGGTTTGAGGAGGGGGATGGCTTTTATAAAATAACACAACAACCTTTCATATCCACCTCTTTTAAGTTTTTTTTTAATTGCTAGTACATTTGAGGAAAACCGGAATATATTAAGAATATTATTTTCAAATAATTGATCTTTCGAACATAATTTCAATTTTTTAAATTATTTATTATCATTTAAAAAAAAAACAATTTAAAATAAGATTATTTGAATAAATAATTTTTGTTTTTTTTTTTAATTTTTAAAGAGATACATATTGTGAAAACATACAACATTTTAAACAATAATTGATTTTTTTTAAAAGTTAAATGATTTGTTTATAAGGAAATCAATTAGGAAATGATTAGGGAATTGAGAGAAATTGGAAATTGGATGGAGGTGACTCATGGAGAGAAATGTTTACTCTGACTAAGTTAAAAATAATATATATATATATATATATATATAATTATTATTTTTTCTTTTTCTTTTCTTTTTCTTTTTTTCTTTTTTTTTTCTTTTGTTCTAAATTATTTCATTTCATTTCAATGAATTTTGTTATTAAAAATATGGAATTTATTTATATAATCAAAATCATTATTCTGTTAAAATTTAATAATTAATAAAATGTATCAAGGTTTAATTTGAGTTCTTAATTTCGTTTATTTAGCAATTCATACAACACTCCTTTCTTCCAATCCCCTTTCTATATTATTCATTAAAGTTTCAAATTGTTCAAGATTCATCTTTGATTGTCTTCTCGTTAATATGGGTTACGACAAGACTCATTCTTCTCTTGTTGTTTTATCTTTCTTGTTTGTTTTTAAAACTCTCGTTTCTATTTCATTTAAATACGTATATAGTTTACAAAAGAATATTACATACAATAGTTATTATAATATTTTTTTTTGTTCTTAATTTCTTACCTAACAAATGTTTGCTTTTAAAAATCTTCATATAGGAAAATAATAAATATTTTTCATAGATAATATATTATTTCTCAATATTATAAATTGATTATATTATTTCTAAATATTTGAAATTTCTATTAATCATCATTTTCAAATGAATATTCAATTTTAAATTTTTAAATTTAAAAATACTAGAGTAAAAATTAACAAATAAGTATAGTAAAATATATAATGATTATATAATTATAAAAAAGTGGATAATGAAAGAATTGATTATTTAAATATAATATTGAGTTAATCAAAAGGACAATCTAGTTGAAAATCGAATTCCTCTTTTTCTTTTAATTGAATTCAAATCTCTTTTTTTTTATTGAAGGAGCATCTTAAATCTTATTTAGTACTTTTTATGAAATTATTAATGAAAACCTTTTTTTTACATTTCAAATGTTTTCTATTTCTCCCTTTCAATCATTTCTTCGTTGACAATTTTAATTCTCAATCCCTCTCTTAATTTTTCTCCCTATTATATTAGTTTGCTTATCTGAATTGACAGTCAGATTTTCAATTCATTAAAATTACAAGAAATATTTTTTGTTCAATTCTTATAGACAGAAATATACCATTATATTATATTTTTGTAATATTATAGTTAAATCACTTCAAAATTATTTTATTTTAAATAATTAAAACAATTATTAAATAGTTGAGTTATTATAATATTTTTTATTGATTTCATAAAATAACATTAAAACGAATCGATCTTAGGAAACAATTTTTTTTTTTATACGGGATGATTTTAAAATGGAAGTTTTTCATATAACTAACATATCAAGAGATATTTGATTTAAATTATAAAAATTGTTTAATTATATTATTATTATTAAAAATAAATTATAATATACTATGAATGTTAAGGAATTTTGTATTTTTAGTATAAAAGAAGAGTAGGCTAAAATATAAACATATAAACTAAAATATAAACATAAAAACCTTGTTTATTGTTCTTTTATTATTATTATTATTATTATTATTGTTATTATTATTTTGACAAAGAATTATGAAAGAAGTATATTTTATTAGTTAGCACATTTCGAAAAAGTCAAATGTTGTTATACAAACAACCCGGCATTAAAAAAAATCTTATTAATCAGGAAAAAAACAATGAGAATTATTCATTTTCCAATATTAATCTAAATTTCCGTGGCGCTTTTCAATTTCCACTAGAAAATGAAGTTAATTCAATAAGCTGTAAACAATTTTTCACTTGGTTCCTGGTGTTCCGAGCAAAAAGATCCAATTTAAGCCTTTAACTAATGAGTGAGTCTGAAATGAAGAATGAGACGATTGTGCCCCTCCTACAAGAGAGGGGGTGGGGGTTCATAAATCTCCCGACAAAGGCCATATCATAGGGCTGCCTATAAAAGCCCAAAGACCCTTTTGTCGTCTCAATGAGATACATTGGCTTGTGATATATTCGCGGCGAACTTGGACCGACGACAATAATTGGTAGATTTCCTTGAAAATGTCGAAACCTGAAAAGGAATGTAAAGAATAATGATTGTTGGCAAAGTTGCCGAGAGGGAAATCAACTCAATTGTTTTTCAAGAAAACGATTTGCTATTAGAACACGAAAGGTAATATTGAAATTTCGAAAATTCTTAAAAGATGCTTTCACTTGAATTGAAATTTATTCATTCATTTATTGATTAACAACATTAAATCTTTATTGAAATATTGAATTACGGTTTATAAAAACTATTTGAAAATCGAAATCTACTTCTTTAAGTTGTGATAATAGCCAAAATCATACTAAACAAAAAAATGGACAAAAAATAATACAAGGCACAATTTTATTGATCCCCATGAAAGTTTGCACATAGATGTATTTTTGAGTGAAGAATTGACTTGGGACACTTGATTGCGCTTCGAAACATCAACTTCTGTACCGTTTAATAGATCAGTATGAAAATTGAACACGAATATTACTACTATTCAGTTTTTACATGCTATTCCAACCAAAGCGCAAATTATAATAATTTATGATTAATAATAATAATTAATAAAATCAAAAAGTTTCTTTTTGGAATTTAAGAAAAATGAATTTCAAATAATTTTAATTATATAATTCCTTATCAATTTTATTTGCAATGAAATTTATTAAAAAAAAAAAATGTTTTCTTTAATTTCTTTGATTTATACGGGTATACGCGGGTATGTATTGTTATTCGAAGTGGTCTGGAGGGGAACGTTAACACGGATGCCATTTGTGCATATAAAATCCATTGAAGGACCAAAGAGGAAACATAAGAGGGTGAATAGGACACCCATCGTTTTCTTATACACGTGCTTCGTGACCCTTTGACTCGGGTCAAAAAACCGCCTCTGTCTTGATATTAGCCAATGATAGTCGAGGAAGAACGAAGTAGAACGAGCAGACCTCTTACGAGTATAGCCCAATTTACACGTGCTTAGTACTTGTCAGGGGTGGGCAAATACTTTTAAGCGCGGGCCAAAATGAAATTTTCAAAATCTCTTCAGGGCCGGAGGACCATATTTCGAAAACACTAATAAAAAAAATTTATCTTTTTTTTTAGAGACATATTGAACGAAAAATCAAAATAAGAGCCAACTTTTTCAACGGGCCGGCGGGAGTTCAAAAAGCCCGCGCTTAAAAGTAATTGCCCACCCCTGAACTAATGACAAGTACTAAGCCCGTGTAAATTGGGCTTCATGGAAGTTGGTGCTATATAGTGAAAGTCTGATGAGCTGTTTTCAAGCCAAAAATCATTTTGCGGACACACTCATTGATTTCCCGAATCTAGTGACCTTGTTCGCAACATTATGATCTCATCTTAAATTGTAAATAAATATTTAAAATGTTCTTGAAATAAATAATCATCTAACATAAATAAATAGGCATCTATAAATAAGCAGGCAGTGTTTTTCCATCTGGACTGGAATTCTCAAGCAGACTTTAATCTAAATAAGTATATTTATTAATAACATTCTCTCTCTCTCTCTCTTTCTCTCTTTCACCCCTAGTATCTCTTTTCTTTTGGTTTCATTCGATTTTTTTGTAATGGATAGGTAGGTAGCTGCGGTTTATTAAGGGGGAGAAAGGCAGCGAAAGTGACCACCTGAGCAAATTAGATCTCCAAGGGAAGAAAAAAAAAATCCTAATGGAACATATATTTATTACAAAAAGATTGTCTTTCAGTGGCCGCTCTAAGCCCCTCGGATTGGCTGCACCCTTTCCATTCTATTCGCTAGAATTCTTTTTTTTTTATATTATATATGATTATATATGATATTTTGTACCATAAAATTCATTTAAACATAGAAAAGCGGTTTCAGTCTGAATTCGAACCTTTTCCTAATCCTAAGAACGACGTTGGAGGAAACGATTTAATTCTCCCCTTCGTGCATTGCCACAAATTAAACCTTAAGTCATAGGGTATTTAACCTAAACCTATTAATAAAACCATTCACAAAATAAATCAATTTACGAATTATTTGTTGGACAGAGAGGGAAAAAACAACTAATTAAAGGGAGAGCGTGAGTGACCAACCAATTCAAGGGGCTGTACAAGAGGGGGGAGAGGAGGGGAATTGTGGAGGGGGAGATGAGAGAGGTAACCACAGCCAATGCATATTAATATTCCATTTTCAAACAAATTAAAATATTAAACAAACTATAAACTTGATTATTTTTATTGGAAAATAACCTATAAATATCAATAGGCATACTAAACAACTCTGTTTATTTATTTATTTTTAAATGATAAATTTCCAAATTATGTAATAAAATATTTATATAAATATTTGACTTATTTGTAAATAATAATAATACATATACTATAGATATTTGTACACGACTATAAATATATGTTTAAAAATAAAAAATAAATATTTTTGATTATAAAACTAAATTGTCGATCTACGCTTAAATTACTAAAGTCTGATAAAAAGAATAGCTTATTATTTATTTATTGTTTTATTTTATAAATTACTGTTCTGATTGATGTTCGATGTCCGTTTGATCTCCTATGAAGTTGCCTGGAGAGATATTGCTTAATTAAAAATTATATAACTAATTAGATTCTTTTTCAAATTCTAATCGATGAATTTGGAGATTCCATTTTTTTTGATTTTGTCATTTCATTGAATGTATCTTTGGATATTATTTTTAAAATTGTATTCCCGGGGTCAGTTAAAAATGTGAATGTCCAAATCGAGGGAAGATTTTATAAATCGGACGCAGCAGTGGGAGGTGAGGGTGGGATGCTTGGAGTAGAAATGATTGGCCCAATTGGGGACGTCCGACCTGCTACTTATCAGCTTCCTCGCTGAGACACCAAACGACTTTCTGCCAATTGGCCTGCAGCCTATTGTTTATCGTATTGCAATTTTGTGGAGGCCTCAGGCGTCCCTTTAATCGGATCCCAATCGAAAGTTGGACTGTCTTGGCATTAAGGATTAGGGCCCGGGCTCCTGGGGCCCATAAAGCGCCGTCTTGGCCAACTCGATCAACTGCCTCCGCTTAATAGCTTGTCATAACACAATGAACGACGCCATTGTGCATTTGATGACCAGAGGTTTCAATCGAATCGTGTTATGATATGTTGGGGTGGCGGGAGCTGCACCCTCACCGGGCAACCTACCTCCACAACGGCGTATAAAAGCCCATTTCGAAGGGGATTTATTAACTCGAGTACTCCTTTTATAGAGAAAATGAGAATCAAATCAAGGAAAGACAACTCGTAAACAAATCAATATGACTTCCACCAAACAAAAGTTCAATCGCTTAAAAACAACTTTTACTAGGAAATTTTGTGATAGGGTAGTAATAAAACAACAGTATGTGATAAAAAGAATTTTCAAATTGTTTACGCTCCCTTCAAATAAACATTGCTTAATAAAATGCAAAAAGGATTAATATTTTCTTATATAAAATAAAATGTTTTATCTCCAGATAATAAAATTTATATTTACATATAATATAAACTAATGCATATTTAAACCTTAAAAAAAATGTCTTCACGATTGTTCTTTTTATAGATTTAATCGACATGCTGATGTCAAATTCAGAGTGATTTGAAACAAATCCAAAACTGGATAAATTTAATTTAAAAAGTTGATATGCCCCATTCAATAATGTTCTGAAACGATTGACTTTTTTTTAAATACACTGATAAAATAAATTAAATAAAATTATGTGGAATTATTGAATTTGGTCATTATTATTCCATGAAATACAAAGTAACAAATTTAAAATTGTCATTTGAAATAAATATCAGATCAATAATATTTTGGGGCTCGTGTAGGTTCTTAGTATTTCAGTTAACTAGCTTTTTTACTACTATATTCCTAGTGTTGTTATAGAGTCATTCTACTTTATATTTCAGACTAACATAACGTTTCTGAACCCTTCTATATTTGCTACCCAAATTTAATTATAATTTTCATTGCCCTCCCCCTTCTCATGGAACATTAATACTAAAATATAGTTCTATTAAATGAGGTTATTTTTTTAAATAAAAAAAACAATATATATATATATATATATATATATATAATTAATTTATTATAATAATTTTCTTATAAGAAAGTATTTTTGTGAGTGGCCAACCGTTAAATTCATCCATTGACCTCTCTTATGGAATAATATAATTGTGTCGGCGCCATTTCCCGTCCATTCAACATCACCTGCACCATTCCCTCTTGTATGATAAATTTGGATTTCGATTAAAAATAAAATCCTTTTTATCTCTTTCTTTATTCTATTCATATCAAATAATGAATTAATTAACTAATTATTTAAAATAAAAAAATGTATTTATTTTTCTTATCCTTATATATTGTTATTGTATTCTTATATCTCGTTTTTTTTTACCAAATCATATATCCTGCTCGGTTTTATTTTTTATTTTATTATTTTTTTTTAATATATTTGCTTTTTTTCTATCTTATCTATTCTCCTATCTTTTTACACACATCTAGCAATAGATATACATATACATAAATTAAAAATATTATTTTTTTTCTGATAAAAATAAATACTAATATTTTTTTATCTTTAGAAAAATGTAAACAGTGATTTTCTTGAAAAAAAAAATAATAAAATTTATTTCAAAGATTTTATTTTAAAACTCTTACTCTCGTGTATATATAATCTTAATCTCTCTCTCTCTCTCTCTCTCTATATATATATATATATATATATATATAAAGGATTTTGTCAGTATATTACTCAGGATTCTTTGCATATATTATAAATTATAAATATAGTTTCTCAATTGTTAATAAAATTTAATATTAAAAAATAAATAAATAAAAAAATATTAAAAACATATTCTCATTGAATAAATAGATAATATTTTTCAATAATCATTTGACTTTGTTTATATAAAGTTTAATATTTAAATGTATAAGACTTTTATACGGGATAGTTACAAAATATTTGATTATATATTAACGTTGAAGGGGATAAATTGGTTAGAGCCCTTTGACTATGAGCAAAGAGGGCCGAAGGTGGTCTGAGTAACTAGATATAAATACAAATTGATTTTTTTTTATGAATATTATTATTAATTTATTTATTTCTTAAAATTACTTTTATATTATTTTTTTATGTTTTTGATAAGAAGTTATTTATTTAGATATTACTTATTTATTTGTTAATTAGCTAAATATTTTATATAATATTATATTTTTATATAATAATTTTAAAAAGTATTGTAAAATGTTTAATTCATTTTAGAATAAAAAAAACTTTTCTATTATAACGATATTCACTATAAATTATCACACTTATTTTTTTTCTTTATTAAGATTATGTTTGAGATAAAAATATATTATTTATACAAATATATATATATATATATATATATATAGACAAAATAACTTGTAAAGATTATCTGATAATAAAACGCCCATTGATTTCATTCGTATAAAAAACTTAACCAACAAAAATTGTAAAATTATTTAATATTTTAAATATATAAAAAGACAATTTAAATAATCTCCCTCTCAAAACGATATTTTTATTTGGATTATAGAAATGTTGCCTTTATTGTTCATTTTTTTAGGGGTACTGCCTTAACAACTGGTACATTTTAATTTGCCTTGGATTACAGTGTCTATCTATAATAAATATGGAGTAGAAAAAGATCGTTAATTACCTTATATATATATATATATCTTGGATGGACTTGTTAAGATTATTTATGCCCTCCAACGTGGTATGGAAGGGTTAGTGCTCGACTTGTGGGTGCCAGTCTTGCTTGAAGGGGAAAGTGTGCATATAAACGGATTGTGAAGTACTTAAACTATTTGTCGGTTCAATCTTAAATAAGCATTGACATAATTAATTGATTATTGATATTATTACATATTTAGTTATCTTAAAATTTAATATCTGAAAATATATATGTTATGTATATATATCTTACTCTCTAGCTACGAATCTCGAAAGTTGACCTCAGCAAGCACATTCCTCCAAACATCCTGAGCTCCATCCTGAGCTACTACCATCCAACTCCTTATTTTCCCATTTTTCTCACGTCCCTCCTATATATATATATATCTAAAGATTGATTTATTTGTATTTAAAGTCTTCCTATGTAAATTCGAGCCGTTCTCCCCTCTCCACATCCTAGAAGAATGTTTTTTACAAATTATTCTTTAATTTCTTTAAAATATTGAGACGAGTTATAATTGATTTTATTTTAATACAAAATATAAATAAAACGACCCTACCCCCACATTATTTTATTTTTGATGGGCCTCATATTAAAATGTTTTTTTTTTATATTATAATAATTTTCAAGAATATAAAAAATATTTTATTCTTGAAAAGCATTATAAATATAATTTTCTAAACTTATATTTATTCATATAAGGATGTGAAAATCATTATAGAACTACCAAATAAACTATGTTAATTACATTGAATTATCATATTTTTTTTTTAATATATTGTATATAAATATCCAGTTAGTTGTGTTTTATTTTGATTAAAGAAATTTTAGTCAATCAGTGTGGCCCGAAAATTTAATTTTTTTAATTCTTTATTTGTTTCATTTGATATATATGTTATGTATATACAATTTAACCTTTGGATTTTATCCCGAGTCTCTTCTCCGGCCCCAATGCTCTTTTATTTACTTTTATATTATCAACCCACCGTATTATTGTTCTAATCACCTGTCTTTTCCCAATTGGTTTCCCTATAAATCAATTGCTAGTCTTTCTTCACCCACTCACATTACATATCCCTTTCATCTTAACCTTGTTTATTTTTTATTATAACTTTTTATTATCTATTTGGATATGCATAGTGGTCATGTCATTCCTCATTATACAATCCCCACTATTCCCCAGTGATTTCATCTTTTTTCGGTCCATCAATGCTACGACAACAGTAAAATTTATTATGTAAAACAAGTTTTATTATTTGATTGAATATCAATGACTTATGATAAACTAATATTCGGAATGAAATATTGATGGGTAAAGACAGAGAGAGAGAGAGAGAGAGGGAGGGAGATTAAGAGAGGAAAAAAAGGAGATTCAAAGTGAATTTTAATCAAAGTTCATACATTAAATAATTAAAAAAAAAATATAATTATATCAACTTTCTTATAAAAGTGATTAAGATTCAATTTTCATAAAATAATAATAATAAAATAAAAAAATTTAATTTTTAAATAATAATAATTTATTTATTAAATGATTTCTTTTATTAATGAGATATATTGATTTGATTAAATATATAGGTCACTCTTTTTATGTTCGAAGGAGGAGGGGGGGGGGCTGAAGTACGGAAGGTGAAAAAATCAACTTGAACTAAATATTTGAAAATAATTTTAGTAAAAGTTATCCCATGATTTGATAATGTTAACTGAAAAGTCTATTCATAACTCCATTTGGACAAAAAGACAAGTGTGATAATTGTAAAACAATGTTTCCCAAGGGAACAGGACAATTCATCTTTCTTCTACCTGTTTCTATTATTAATAAATTCGGATTGTCAAACTTACTACTTCAACCAACATATTATATCGAATAACATTCACATAATGATAAGAAATTGTAAAATAATTATTGTAATGAGAGTGTTATGATAAGGTGGGGATGTAAATAAAGCCAAGCTTATTTTCGCACTTGATTTCAAGTGTTATTTACTGTGGCATCGACGGCTTCTCGGTCCAATATTTCCTCCCCCTTTTTGGTTTTCCATCCGCTCTACTTCCAATATTTCCTGCCGACAAGTCATATTTGATTGGGCGAAATTCGATTTGTGTTGAGGGGTTGATCATTTGCAAGCCACTCATCTACTCTCTATTATTGAATCATTTGAGCCTTTATACATGCAATAACAATTATTAGCAAGTTTGGTGAAAACCCCTCCGTTTTTGGGGTTGAGCCGGTCGTTGGCTAGGGAAAATAAAAACCCACCACTGTGATACTGTTTAGTACAAAATAAACAATATTCCAATAAAGTACTGACACTTTAGCTTATATATGTCAATTCTTTCTTTTTTCCTAATCACAAAGCAATGCAAATGGGTGCGAGGGTGACATGCCTTCAATAAAGGTGTTTATTAGGTAATATAACTCCCAGGCGCTACAAAGGGAGATATCAAAAGGTTCAGTCTTTAGTTATATATGTATATTCTCCGAAAAAATATTGCTACATTTTTACTTGATTATTCCAAAAAACTTGCATTTCATTACAGTTGTATAATTTAACAATTTATTACCTCAATTTGAAATTTTATTTGTTTATTTTATTAGGGCACGGATCTCCTTCATTTTCTTGAGCTTTCTTTACTTATTCATAGATCAACTCAGAAAATACTTATTTCAGACCAAAAAAAAAAAAAAAAAAGTGAAAATAATTTTGATCATATACAATTGCTTAATTTAATATACAATTCGTCAATGATTTAAAACAATTTCTAAGTTCTCAAATTTTAAATGAAAATAATTATAATAATAATTTTAATAAACAAAAAAAAAAAATTTTTTGGAAAGAACATCTATTTTTAATCTTATTTAAAACATCCGATAATAAAGAAAATAATCGAATTTATACAAATGTTATATAATTAATTTAAAAATCGAAATAGAATTAAAATTAATAGTTAAAAACCAAGATTCCAACATATTATATGTAAGAATTTATTTTCATTTTTATACTTTTATCTATCTATATGTGATCCCTTCCAACTGTCTTTGTTTCTATGCACCACCACCATCCAATTCCTATTGTCTCCTAATTGCCTCATATCTGTAATTATATTATTCTTCCAATGTGTTATTTGTTCTTATTGAGTCAATTTAAAAAAGATTTATATTAATTATATATTATATAAAATAATAATAATAATAATAATAATTCACTACTCGTTTTAAGGTAGGAAGTTATTTTTAATAAATTGTAAACCATGTGTCCCATGGATAATAAATAATTATAAAATAGAGATAGATACAAATGTATCAATCTCAATTTTTGAATATGTACAAAAATGAGCGCCGAAACGTCAAATCGATTAATTTAAATTATTATTAATTTAATTTAATTTAGTTATGATAACACATTTAAGAAATTCAAATTTAATAAAATTATAATGGCATTTTATATAAAATAAATTCTCTAAATTTAAATTTATAAATTTATAAATAAATTTTCTAAATAAATTTTCATTTTATATATATATATATATATATTTATAATTTGAAATTAATTCACTGTTTAATCGATTAGTCTTTCTTTATTTCGCTTTTAAGCGTTAATTAATTGAGAGTAAAATGTTGAAAAGTGATAACTCTTTCATGATTAGTTGAATAAAGTCATTGTAGCATGGACAATATTGGGTTGATAAAAGATATTTTTCTCGTAAAGTGTCTGTTGAGGGTTCTGGTGGCAGTAGTGGTTGTGATGATTGGGTGGAGGGGTATGTATTTTGGTTTAGAGACTGCGGTCAGGAAGGGGGAGGGGCAGTGACGTCAATTGGTCGCCGATCAGCTATGCATGCATCTCCTGACTCGGTTGGCTATCTGGCTTGACAACCACGACCGAGTCCCTCCTAGATGGACGTCTTCAGCGACGCGTCCAAAATTGGAAATGAATTGGATTTGTTGACGGGATGGGAGTATCGAGATGTTTGCCCGGACACCGGGACAAACAGAACTGTCATCGATGGCGGCACCCAACAAACGATATACGACAGCCGCAAACATTGCACTTATTAGTTTATTAAATATAAGATGCACAGTCATGTTTGTTAAATCAACAAAATAGAAAAAGGGGTGCCAATGAGTCTTGGGACCAATGGCGGCATCGTTGTTTCCCTGCTAGTGTTTATTAATTTTATTTGAACTGGAATTAAAAATGTTTAAAACATTTATATTTAAGCAGCTGAAGGGAAATTCATAGAAATTTAAAATTAGCTAGATTCTTATTTATTTTAATTCAAACTTCAGGCCACTTTTTAAACATTTACTTTTCTTCCGACTTCGAATATTTTTTTATATTAAAAAAAAAAAAAAATAAAATAAAATAATAAAAAGTTGTCGCCTTGTAATCTATTGTTTTATTAATAATTAAATTTTAAACATCACAGAATTTTCATTTATTAATGGATTAACTAATATAAATTAGATAAAAATGAAATACATAATTAATTTCAAAATGAGACGCAACAATTATAATTATTAGTATATATATATATATATATATATATATATAATTTCATTCATAGTGCTGCTTAACCAGTTTATAATTTTCTTTTATATTTGAAAAATAATTAATTTAATTAATATTTTGTTGTATAATTTTTACATTTATATACACCGCATGAATATATTAAAATAAAAATTATTTAAACGAATCAAAAATTAAAATTCACAATTATTAAATGAATTTCCTTTGAAGATATTCTAGATTTATTATTGTGCCATTGTCAGAAATTTGTCACAAACTTGTGATCACAAAGTACGAGTATAAATTTGCTAGTGTTCAAATTTTATTTTATAATTAAATCCAGCCAACCATAAATAAGAATAATATAACTAGTAAGTCAATAAACAATTTGAAATTAAAATTATACCGAGTGTTTAAACTTCCATTATCCTTGATAAATGTTTATTTATTAAAAATAATTAATAATTTTTTTTTTTTTTAAGTTTTGAAAAAAATGCCTTTATTCTTTGTGTGTGTGTTGATGTATATATTCTTATCTTATTATAATAGTAAAAATTGTATAATATATATTTGTATATATGTATATATATTTGTATATTTTTGAGATATTAACCCGCTCTAAGGATTTTTTTGAAATTCACACCAAAGATAAGATTTATAAAGATAAATCGATCTGTATTGGTTTTAGCCTCCAAAAAAATCAACTTTATTACTATTTTCTTAATTTAAAATAGTAAATCCAAATGACGTCATCAATAACGTCATCCATATTTGCCTCTAGCCATTCTTTTTTAATTATTCCAGGTACTATATAATATAGGATCAAATATTTTATCAATTAAATTTGGATATATTTTCCATCTTGAAATGAAAATCAAGTTATTTTAATTCATTTTTACCGTTTTAGAAAACAAATTTTTGATGAGTAATTTTTAGAAAACCCATTTAACAATTGTAATAAATAATTAGAAAACTATAAAAATTTTTAAGTTTATAATAATAAATTGTATAAATAAGGATCGAGCGATAGCTCGGTGTTCCAGGTATCTTATCTTATCTTATTATACTAGCAAAAATTGTATATATATATATATATTTGTATTTTTGAAATATTAAACCGCTCTAAGGATTTTTTTTGAAATTCACACCATAGATAATTATTATAAAATAAAATCGATTTGTATTGGTTTCAGCCATGGAAAAATCATCTTTGTTAGTCTTTTCTTAATTTAAAATAAGAATTTTAATAATAATAAAAAATAATATTTGTTGTTGTACATTGCACACTACCTATCCTAGAATCGTAAAAGATAAAATATATAAATTAGTAATAGATAATTGGGAGTTCAAGAGGTGAAGCTAAAGTATAACCTGGGAAGATATTAAATAAGTATATTAATAGACAAAAAGATTGAAAAATAGAAAAGACAATAAACAATTATAACATAATTTTTAAATAGAAAATAATTGTTATTTCTTAAAAATATCAATAATAATAGAAAAATAAGTTGACCTGTGGCCAGGTCCGAACCGACCGACGGTTTGAAATAAATTAATTTCCAGCTACAGAAACAATTTCAAATAATTTTAATATATTTATTAATGTAATAAAAAACAGATATGGATATAACATAAATATTTTTAATTTTATTTTATTTATAATATATAGCTGAAGTAGCCGGCGTTGCCGGCGTTACCTGAGGCTGTGACGTCATGAAGGGCTGGGTGACGTCATATAATTTTAAATTAAGAAAAACATAATGAAGATGATTTTTCCCGAGGATAAAACCAATACATTCGTGGTGATATGTAAAAAAATCTCCTTATGTGAAATTTGGTGCGAAAATAACCCTTCCCTTCTTATCGTCGATCGCTAATACTACCACTTCCGGTTTCCGGATTTGCACCAAAAGTTGATCAATTCATCCCACTGATGCATTAAGTAAATATACCAAATTTCATCAAAATCCGTTAAGCCGTTCAGGCTGTACACATCTATACGGACGGACAGACGGACGGACGGACGGACGGACAGACGGACAGACGGACAGACGGACGGACAGACATCATGCTAAAAATACTTTTTTCTGTTAAGAAAATGCATGATTCGTGGAGATATGTAAAAATCTCCACATGTGAAATTTGGTGTGAAAACAATACCTCCCTTACTATCGTCGGTCGGTAAATATATAGTAAAACTTATTAGAAAAATTTTGACGGGTAACGGGTAGTCTTTTCTCTATTCTCCCAATAGAAAAGATTTCTACTTCAGGGAGTAGCGTCCATGCCCTCACGTGAGCTCAGGATTCTTTTCTTGCAAAGGAGGAGAATCATGTCCTTTACCCGTTGACTCCTTTCAATACATTCCCTGACTCTTACTCTTCCCCTCTCCCTTGATCCTTCAAAAAATCAAGTTTATTTGGATGAAGGAGAATACCTAGCAAAGATTCAATAAAAAGAAAATAAAAGAAAATCTTGACTCTTATAGGAGAGGGAGGTTAATTCAAATACATACTGATTACGCGCATTTTCCGACTAGCAAAACCTCGTAATTGAGGACAGAGACATTTATTATAAGTGCCTCTGAGAGGACCCTTCTCTCTTACGCTTCATATTAGTAGAAAACTTGAAACTCATATTTATATGAGAATTAGAAAAACAAGTCTATTCAATGTTTTTCATTTTATTAAAATTATTGACTAAATCTTGTAAATTGTGACCAAGAAAAATCCATTCAACATAATTTTAGCCAGATTCTAAATAAAATTTATTTTTAGTATCATTAAATGGAAATTTTTAATTAATTTTAATATTGGTTTATTTTTTCACTTGAAAAAAATATTGCCTTATAACAGCAGGTAAAACCTATACGAATAAAATTTATTATGAAATGTAGATTCATTTTCACTAGTATTATATAATTTTACGGTGCTTTCTTAATTAAATATTAATTATTGAATTTTGAAAAGATTCGGCGCCATGCTAATTGGCGGCCACCACCAATGCTTTGCTTATCCGTGACCTTGAAGGGGAGAATTGTTTTTTAATTCCTGCATAGCAATCTCTTGCTTACCCACAATGGATGAGATTCAACTGCCGTTGACCTTATTTCCCTAATACACGCTTGCTATATACTCTACATTAATTTTACATATTCATCTTCAATTGTAATACTTCAAGGCATTTGCCACACTAAAGTGTTGTTTGTAATTTTCCCTGAAATTTTAGGACAATAAAAAATATTAATTTAATATATTAATATTAATTTAATTTGATAACAATTAAAATACTTGTATAAAAAAATTCCATTTAAAAAATAAATAAATAACTAAAAATAATGTATATATATATATATAAAACATGACATTTTCCTTCCGTAGGACTTAAATCAATTAATTAGCCTGGCAAGTGAACGATTACCTCTTGGTAATATATTAACATGCGGTTCGTGTGTTGAAGCGCATTCCGATTAATTCCAAAGACCGGAAAACTCTCTCTTTGTCTCGTTGAAAAAACGCTTTATTAACACATATGAAAAAAAAACATTTATATTTATAATAGGTAGGAAATATAATTATCCAATTCTCACACGGATGGTTTCAGGTGTTGGCCAGCACCTCTGTCTTAAACGTTTCCATTATATACCTTGCATTATATATATATATATAACTAATTATATTAGAATTTACACACACAGACAGAAATAGACTGGCTGTTAAAAATTATTGAAATAAAATCCAATTTATTTATTTAAACATAAACATCGTAAATGTATAATTTATATTTTTTTAAAATGATTATTGTACATAATAACTGGAGAATATTATATTATTATATGAGGGACATATTTAAGGTTGGGGGAAGGAAGGTAAACCCCACCTAAAATAAAAAAAATAATTGATTATTATTATTATTATTATATTATTTTTTTACTTTGTCAAATATTTGTCAACTCTTTAAACATTTTAATAACAATATTCAAAAAACTCTGAATTAGACCATCAAAATTACTGTAAAAATATTGAGTGTGTCTACTTTATTAATACACTTTATTTAACTCACACTCTCCGTTTGTCCGTGTGATGTTTGTCCGCGGTTTGTCCGCGGCATTTTATAATCGATATTTCAACAACTTCCCGTCGTTCAATCAACTTGAAATTTTGCATACGCGCTTGCTCCTGCTTATAATACACGAATCAATTGAAAAATCCACTGAATTATTTATCTATTAGTGGTAATTAATTAACTAAAATTTCATATGCGGAATATGGAATAGTTCACTATTTCAATCATAGATGGCGATAGCAGTTCTAGAGGCGCTGAACACGACTAAAAAGTATAAAATAAATTTAAGTAAAAAGAAATCTTTTTAAAAAACACACTTTACTGAAAATTGCACTAAAAAGTTAAAAATAAAATCACTGTAAAGTGTGTGCGCTCAAATTATAATAACACCGTAAAACATTTGCTTCCATTTGGTGTTATTATAATTTGAGCGCAAACACTTTACAGTGATTTTATTTTTTACTTTTTAGTGCAATTTAAGTAGTGTGTTTTTTAAAAAAATTTCTTTTTACTTAAATTTATATTATATATAACTTAACTTTCTCCTTGCTCCCACCAAAAAAAAAAAAATTATCTATATCACCACTGAGTATTGTTATATTTATATATAACATTTGATTGAAAATAATAGTTGAATTTTTTGATTTTAAAATGAATTAAATATCATTAGATTATTTTAATTTTTCTTATTTTTTTTTTAATTTGTCAAATTCTGTTTTTTATATTTACTTTTTCGTTTCGGTGAAGGAATGATATGATGTGATATTATGATATGATATGATGTTATGATATTTCTCAAATGGTAGATGAATCTGAACTTGTTAGAATTATCATTTGCATTCAACCAGTGAGATGAACTATCAAAATGGAAATGCATTGAGATATAGAAACTTTGCTTTCAGTTGACCATCGAGGGAGGGAAATCTTCCACTTATTTTAGCACTGGATGTGGTTTCCTCACTTCGCCTCATTGGCAGTGTCGTTGAGAAGGGGTTGGATTTCCCTTATTGGTAAATAGCAATCAACGCGTGTGAACGGAGAGAGGCGCTTGGAGCCGCTAAGTGGCTCGCCCCCGCACATGATCATCGCCCCGTTTCCTCTCGGCCAGGCTTCAACTGGACAGCCAATTGCAGGATGTAGGACGAGGGTCCCTGTCCTGTCCTGTCCCTATCCCTATCCATGTCCGTGTCCCGTGACGGCCGTTAATTTACAGCCAATTTGTTCATCACCTCGGCTGCTTTACTCAGCCTCCGTCCGATTTCGGGATCGTTTTAAGAATCGGCCGCTATCAACCAAATTCAATTTGTTCTTCCTTTTTGAAGACGATTCCTTTAACTTATTAATGGGGTCAGTTATAGAGATCCGATTCTTTTATAACTTCATGAAGAAATAATTTCCATCCCACCCATATTTTCTTTTTCTTTCGATTAATACACCATATAATATGCAAAACAAATCACTATACCCAAAAGATAAATAAATGATCATGATTTAACTTACCATTTCTCAACTTTTTCATATTTTTATCAGTGTTAAAGGTTAAAACATTTTTATCATTTTTTTTTTCAATATTAATCAATTAAGAATTAGTCAATTTCTATTACACTTACATGATAACTATATTAAACAACATAAATATAAATGATCTGAATTTGCATTTTCAAAAACCAACAAATTGTATAACAATTCCTCATTAGATAATCTTTTCTATTTTTCTATTTTTTTTTTTTTTTTTTTTTTTGTTTTGAATTAATAAATATAATATTTAATAAGCCGTTCATCTGGAAGGAGTTACATTTTATTGTTTTATTATTTTAATCAAAAATAAAAATATTATAGGTACATAATTTTTGTACTCATTTTCTTCTTCTTTTTAATTTTTGTACTCATTTTCTTCTTCTTTTTCTCAAAGGTCTGAACATCTATCTATAAACCATCGACCAATGTTACCATGGAATAATATATTATTATTCAATGTGTGTAATTTGCAAATAAATATTATTTTAATTTTGATTTTTCAAAATATCCTATTCTATATCGGAAGCATTAATATGCATAAAAGAATTAAATAAATAGAAAACAAAAATATTATTAAATTGATATGTTGATCATGTCACTTTAAATTGGTTGATTTTTCAAAAAAAAAACCCAAAACACGTTTTATAATTAAAATATTATTATTAAAATCATTTTAATCTTAAAGACAAAAATAGCCAATTAAAAAAGAAAAATTATAATTGAATCAAGTCAATTAAATATCAATATTTCAAATTTGCGTTATTTCACGTTTATGACTTCCATAATTGTTGATTATGGTTATAGCAAAAATTCCTTTCTAAGATTTTTGAATATATTTCGATAAGAGGTTTATATCCTACATTCACATACAAATTCTGTTGAGTATATAGGCCCAAGCTAATTTTAAACCTATAAATTTACTAAATTCCAAAATAGGCAGACCCGAAAAATTCTACATTTAAATTTTTTAACTCAGAAATCATAAAGATTATTAAAATTTGTCTCAAATCCAAATGACAAAAACTTCAAAATAATATTTATATATATTTAAAATTTGATTTTTAATTCTTAATTTTTTTATATATATATATATATATATATATAATTCTTTCTAAAATATTTTTCCCTCTAAAACTATTAAAAAAAAAAAAAAAAACAATTTCTATTGAATAAAATCTAATTTGTCATAAAAAAAAAGATTTAATAAAATCTTCACCCCCCCCCCCCATCGGCATTCTTTTTGATTCCTTATCAATCTAACTTTTTGAATGGATCTGCGTTTTGCTGCTCCAAACAAAACATCCCGAATTATGATAACGGAGTTGGAAACTTGAAATTATTTTTCTTATTTATTTATTTTGGTGGGTGATTTATGACCGAGACGTGGCAGATGATTTTGTGTCAGGCTCTGCAATCTCGGAGGCGGGAGAGGGTGCATCTTGCTGCCCGTACGTTGATCTATTTATTTGTTGTCCTGCTGGTCGGAGTATTTCCTGCTGCCATGTGGGCTGCTTTTAACGTTTGTCTACACATTTATTTTTTTATTTATTTTTCTTTTGGTTTTTATTTTTAAGTTCTATTTCTAAAGCTATTCCACTCTAGTTTTGTTACTTTGCATTTTTTTTTTATATAACAAAACTATTCTTCGTCAAATGGTCATTACCAATCCAACCTAACCCTTATTTCTTCCCTCCTTTCTTTGTTGTACTATGCGTACTTTCTACTATTTCTAAGCTAAAATACTTTATTCAATTCAAAGGGGTTTATTTGAAAATCTATAATTTACAAATACTCTCTCCCTTTAGTTTTTAATTCTTGAAATATTCTTATAAATATTTGAAAAACCATTAATAAACCAAAAGCGTATTTCGTTGTTTGATGGAGTGAAACAATAGGAAAAAAAAAATAACAATTTTTCGCGAAGGTTTCTTGAGTTGTTAATAAACATCAGAAGGCTCACTTCCTGTATTTAAATTTCATTGGGGCAATATAATTTGGCCTAATTTACTATGTATATTATTAGGTATTGGCCTTATCTGTTGGACATGGACACGCAGAGGAACACTTGTTTCTCTTTATCAAACATCTTGTTGTTGCGAAGAATAAATAGCCAGCCCGCTAGCTCTTGGGGAGTGGAGGGCGAAGTATACCGAACCGTTGCTTGTTGTCTTCCGGCCCTCGGCATCTCTGCATAGTAATTAGGTGATCTTTATCTCCCTGCAATGTTGGAATTATGGAAATCTATAATAGACTAGGTCCAGGGATTAGGACTTAGCCTATCTACATGAAATGCACTCGTTGGGGTTATGGCGAGGAAGAGAAAGGAGCCTTTGGAAGAGGGTCTTAAGATCTTCTTAATCGAATGCAATCACTGACTAATTAAATTCCAGTTTATTTATGTATGGTCCATTTCCAATTCTAATCATAATTATATATTAATGCTTTTATTATTATTATTATTATTATTATTATTATTATTATTATTATTATTATTATTGATTGATTTTATCACTCTAATAGAGGGAATTCAACATTCTCCCTATAAATAATAGAATATAAATAATATAATTACATTTTCTCCGCCCTTACCATCGATTCAACCCTTATTTGAATAAAAATATTCTAAAAATAATTCGTATAAATTTATATTATTATTATTTAAATATATTAAATAAATTAATCGTACTATCACTTTACTGAACTGGTATTAAAATGAAAATACTTAAACAGTCTTTGGAAACCGAGGGAGTGGAAGAAGGGGAGGGGGAAATTAAAATACTATTCGCTCTTGTCTAATCAATATTTGGCCAGTAGGAAGTGGATTAATTGTAAACAGTAATATATATATATATATATATATATATATATATATATATAAATTCAATACAAGAGTATATTAATATGATAAATTTAATAAATATGTTGATCAAATAAATAAAGATAGATATAGAGCATAGGTTCTTAAACTTATGTACTCCACGGACCCCCACTTGAAAAAATTTTTTTTGACGGACCCCCATCACAACTTTAGGTACTTTACGTCATTTTATTAATTAATTTCTGGCTTACGATCTCATAAGGACAAGGATATATGATGAATATTTCTAACAGTGATTGGTGAATAACGATTTTTTTGCATATTGTAGAACACATTTTATTAGAAATTATAATATTGAAGAAAGAAAATACAAACATTGTCATAGCAACAAATCTCACAAATTATAATGGGTACTTACATTAAATTCATATAAATATTTTATAATTTTTTTCAGAAAATATTAAATAAGAAATATTTTAAAAAATAACTGCATCTATCTCATTAAATATAACTTACATATTTAATGAGATGTATGCAGTTGTTTTCTTGAAACAAGAATCTCAATATCTGGCTTAATATTGGAAACTTTTAATCTAAGATCCGGCTCTACATTTAATTTGTTTCTATATTTAGACTTAATATAAAATAGTACCGAAAAAGCTTGTTCGCATAAATATGTTGTGCAGAATGGAATCAAGTGTTGAAGTGCTTTATTTGCAAGCGCAGGATAATCTGACCTGAGAAGTAACCAAAAGTTGCTCAATTCAGTTTTGTTAAATTTTAGTTTATAAGTTGTATCACATGATAATTCCACGAGAATATCTTGTTCAGGTGCAGATAAATGTTTAGCATTTGTAATTTCCATATTAAATGGATCTCTGATCCAGTTATTGCAAGGATCAGGAGTAGAAAAATACTTCCTGAAGTTGCTTTTCAAAGTAATTAAATGTTCAACAAATAATTGACGCGTTTGATTAAGCAATTTTTCACTGGAGCTTTCTATGAAATCATTGAGAGTTGGAAAAGACTCATATACACCGTTCTGGATGCGTTTCGACCACAAGTCGATTTTTTTAATCATTGCTTCTATTTTATCTTCAACTTTAAATATATTTACAACAGTACCTTGCAGGCTCAAATTAAGTTCGTTCAATTTTGTAAAAATATCAGTCAAGTAAGCCACCTTAGCTAACCAGATAAAATCATTGAAACATTCGGTCAGTTCAAAATG
The DNA here is from genome assembly GCA_963082975.1 of Labia minor. Classification (NCBI taxonomy): domain Eukaryota; kingdom Metazoa; phylum Arthropoda; class Insecta; order Dermaptera; family Spongiphoridae; genus Labia; species Labia minor. Next base: position 37,766,260 of record OY720348.1, on the reverse strand, counting down.
CGCATCTATTAAAAACAATCGTATTTCATCTCGAAGCTCAAAAAGGCGAATGAGTACTTTCCCGCGGGACAACCAACGTACATCTGTATGTAATAATAAATGTGTATGTTGACTACCCATTTCCTCACACAAAATTTTAAAAACTCTGGAATTAAGTGGACGAGCCTTAATGAAATTGACAATTTTAACTACTTCGTCTAATGTTCTTTTCAAATCTGGTGACATATTTTTGGCTCCTAATGATTCTCTGTGAATGCAGCAATGATTCCAAACAACCTGAGGCGCAACATTTTTAATAAGAGCAATCAATCCAGTTCTTGTACCTGACATTGCACGAGCACCATCAGTGCAAATTCCAACACATTTTGGCCACTCTATTTCATTTTCGGTTATAAAATTATTCAAACTGTTAAATATGTCATTAGCTGTCGTTCGTGAAGGTAGTGAATCACAAAACAATACATCTTCTTGTATTTGATTTTCAAACTCATATCTAATGAAAGCTAACAAATTGGCATTATTAGTGACATCAGTACTTTCATCCAATTGTAATGAGTAATAGTGACTTTTGCGCACTCTCGATATTAATTCTTCTTTTATATTACATGACATGTCTTCAATCCTATTCTTAACCGTATCATTTGATAATGAAATCAAATTTATATCGTTTGCTGCTTTAGTTCCTAACATTATATTTGTAATTACTTTTGTAGCAGGAAGAATTAATTGCTCTGCTATATTATGCGGCTTTCCTGCTTTAGCAATAAGTAGAGCTACTTCATATGATGCCATTACTGCTTTCTTACTCATACCACCAGATCCCGTCTTTACCATCAATTTCTGACTTGAATTAAGTTCTTCTTTTTTCATTTTAAAAAATTCGATAGACTTACTAACATGCTCGCTGTGCTTTGTTTGTAAATGACGTCTGAGATTAGCAGGTTTCATACTTTCATTGGATAAACTTTCCTGACATAGAACGCAGACTGGTCTTTCCACATCATTGTTGCAAATATAAGTAAATCCAAATGATAAATAATCATCCGAATATTTTCTAGTTTTGCGTTTCTTGGTAGAGTTTGCTGTTGATGCCTCATCATCTGATTCTTTCCGTTTCTGTGTTGAACCAGTTTGTAGCCAACGATCCATTTTATGGAGTAATTTATTAACATTGAACTACAATAATATAAATATAATATAAATATAATATAAATATAACGAATTATTATTTACTAGCTATGTTTTAATATGATTTTAAATGAATGTTTTAATATCATTTTAAATGAATGTTTTAAATCATTTTAATAAATGTTTTAAATCATTTTAAATAAATGATTTAATATCATTTTAAATGAATATTAATTTATATAATAAATATATTTCGTAATTTGATTCTAAAATATTATTAATTTCGTAATTTGATTCTAAAATATTATTAATTTCGTAATTTGATTCTAAAATATTATTAAAATAAATATTTTTTATTCATAAAACTAACTTATACTTACTCTCAAAAACAGCCTTTCTGGGAAATTGCAAAATGTGTTTAGTGTTTTTATAAAATAATGATCATGCAAATTACACTAAAAATTAAAAAAAATTATTAGCTATAATAAACTATTATTAGCTATAATTTAATTATAATTAATTAAATTAATAAAAATAATTTAAAGATACAACTCGTTGAGAAATGAACTTATAATTAACATTAATAAAAATAATTTAAAGATACAACTCGTTGAGAAATGAACTTATAATTAACATTTGCTTTAAAACTGTTTAAAACCCCAGAGTGGACGCTGACAATTTGGGTTTTTCCGGGTAAGACTGTCCCCTCCCCTGGTTTTCCCCAATAACAAAGTGAAAGAAAATTCCCTTATATGCCTCCCCTTCCGAGCCCCTAAGAGGGGTTATTTTAAAGGAACAATCGAAAAATGATTTTAAATGAATGAATGGATGAAAATTCAAATTTTATATATAGTTTTTTATATATGTTTATTTATTCACAAAAAATTAATTGACATAATTATCAATTTAATAAAATAAAATAGTATTATTAATAGTATTAAATTATAGCCGTAATTCTCTAGGAGGATATAGTTAAACAATGAACTTTAAATATTTATATATGTATATATTTTTACGATGATTTTTTTCCGAGGACCGCGGACCCCCAGTAAAGGCTTCGCGGACCCCCAGGGGTCCGCGGACCACAGTTTAAGAACCACTGATATAGAGATTTAGAGTATTGCGCAATATTCCCTTTTCAAAAATAATAATTTAATTAGTATATTTTTAATATAACAGTTATTGCGTGCATAGACAATTCGAACAAATTAGAATTGATCAAGAAACGCTTAAAAGGAAAGGATCTTGCTGCGCAATCAATCCTTTTATTTATTAAATATTAAATATGGAATAGCATTTTTATTACAATTGTTTTCTTTCGAGTCAGAAATAAACTTGGGGGGAAGAAAATCCACTTTTGTGATTTCTATATTTTTCCATTGCAAAAATAAAAACTAAGTATTAAATATATTTAATAAAAATAACATTTTTAATTTCCAACTTTTATTATCTTAAATAATAAAATGTGGTATATTAAATAAGAAGAGATTTTCTAGATGATATTCATATAAAGAGTTGGTTTTTTTATTCATCATATTTTAATTGTATTTGTAAATCTAAAAAATAATGGAAACAAAAATTGTTGTAATTTCAACTCTTGCGAGAAAACTTTGAAATTTATATAATTTTTTTCCTAAATCATTATTATCATTTCATTGTTCTTTTTATATAAATTAAAGAATTGATTAATTCATAAAATAACCGAAACTCTTATGGAACTTAAACTTTGGTTTATATTTTAGTTCGTTCAAAGAAGGTTATATATATATGCTTGCAATTCTATTATATTTAGGAACAGAAAAAAGTTACATGGGTCTATATCTGGTGAATATGGAGGCGGAGGCATCATTGTTGTTAGCCACGAATTCATTATCAAGTAATGAAATAAAAATGTGAATCGAAAGAAATTAATTATTTTGCCACAAATCTGAGCGTTTTCTTCACGCAAACAATGTAGTATACTTTATTGATCGTTCATAATCATTTATTTTACTTTTTTAATGTTTTCATCGATTGCTGATGTACTGGGAAGACCAAAGCCAAAGATTTTAAACGTCTTTACTGCCTTCTTGGAAATAATTATACTAGTCGTATTTGTGTTACTCATATCAAGTATACCAAAAGAAATAATTAACATTTCTAAAACATTCCTACACATTATTTCGTTTTTATAGTAAAAGTTAATGTGTGAATTCATTATTTATTCAAATAAAAACATTTTTTTTTCTGATAACTAACCACTGTGATGTAAAAATATAAAGTTCTACTTTTCAAACAACATAACAACAAATTCTCACTTCTTAGTCTTCATATTTGTAAGAGTTGATCTCAGATCAGTTTTTCTTGTTTCCAAATTTGAAAACAATTAATCGTTACCTCCAAGATTCTTTTGTAAAAATATTTAGGAGTACATAATATCGAATGAGTATTATTTTGTGGAGATGAATATAGGAAAATGAATCTATTATTTTTTCAAAAACAAAAACTAAGTAGTTTTGAGTTCAGTAATGCTATAGAAATAGATAAATATTAAAGATTCATCAAATTAGAAGGCTTTTATAATTTATTTGCTTCATGGAGCAATCTCTTAAAGATATAAATTAAAAATAACAAATAACGCATCCCTTCAACCCACAACCACCGAATGAATTAAGAAAATCTTCTCTATCCGTTATTTATCATCTTGGAAAAATTCTTAAATGAGAAAGGGCGCCGAAAATAATTACATTAATGATACAAGGAAAAGATTTAATCGAAATTTTTAAAGAGGGAACTTGCTAACCTTTTTTTTTGTATAATAGCGGCCATTTATTAGATGTAGAAGAGATTGTTTTGGAGGGCAGAAACGACATCCACTCTTAGAAGGCGGGGTTGTAGTTATGAAATCCGAAAATAAAAGTAGAAAAGTGAAGTGAGCAACCCATTTAAGTATATACAAAGCTGGTTAAAGATTGTATATATTTTTCTAAGTAGTATACTTTAAAAAATATAATCTTATACTATTATATTTTTTAAAGAAAAGATAAAATCATTTCCGACTAGAAAATTATTTTTATTTAAAAACATGAATCAATTAACAAACAATAATATTATTTATATTGAAATATTTTTCATTATATTATAAATTATATATATATATATATATATTGATTGATTGAAACAATATAAAATTTTAAGGCTAGTGATTTATTTCTTAATAAAAAAATCCTTTAGAGAATATTGTTTATTTTACTTCCTTTTTCTTTGTCATTTTGTTTGGCCATTGTTTGTGAATGGAGACATTCCTGTCAAAAAAATATAGAATGAAGGAGAAAATACTAAAAATAATAATCACTCTCGGTCCGTTTAAAAATACGATAACGTTGTCCATAAATAAATAATCGGCTTCCCTATGTGTTTTTGGTATGGGAAGAAAGGAGGGGAACCTCCTGTCCCTAGTTTCGTATTTTTATGTTATTTATAAATAGTTGCTAAATAATCATTACAATGATTATATTCTATATTATAAACGATTCGAGAGTAGGGCGTGCGTTTGCGTGCGTCCGCGTGCTGACTCGAATATATTTGGCCAGTTGACACTTGGCTCTTTAAATAAATGATTGAGCACTTGCCAAATCGTCTTCTCAAACTATTTCTTGTAATAATGAAGGCTACAAGAGGGTTTTATTTAAAAGCTCTATTGGAGGTGCTTCTCTACTTTGTACCTACCAAATTTAGGTATAAAATAAACACCTCTCTTTTTCTCTCTCTTTCTTTCATAGAATTAATGTTTTGTTCACTATTTATTGGTTTAGAATAATAACCCCTATACATAAGCCTGTTGCCGCATAAGTAGGGTAAATGTGTTGTATGATCAGTACAACAGAATCTTTCAACCTTTATCTAAATTTCTTTTTAGAATAATAAGACTTAATTAATTTTATAAATACTCAAAAGAAATTATAAATTTTAAAACATCCAAAAAGGCTATCAATATTTTGTCATTTCAAATGTTAAACTTATTTCAACATATCCAATATAAATTATACCTAATTATGATAATATTGTTGTTGTTACATAACTGAATCCATTTTATAAATTTATTTTTTATAATGAATGAATCATTTTCTCGATGAATTGATTCTTGTTACTGTGAATATACTAGGCTTGTTCAAAAGAAAAAGTGAATTTTGAATTATTTCTAAAAGTATTTATTTATTCATCAATATCCATTTTGTCTCCTTCAAAGTAATTCCCCTCAGATTAATGCACCGAAGCACTTCTGAAATGCTCTTTTCGGTATGGGCATCAGCTCGTACTTCGATTCTGACTTTATCTCAACAGTGTCTTCAGTTTTGGGAATAGGGAAAAGTCACAGGGAGCCAAATCTGGTGAATACGGTGGTTGAAGCATGATTGCGGTGTTGTTATTGGCCAAAAAATCATGAACAACCAATGATGTGTGAACTGGTGCATTATCTTGAGGCAGAATTCATGATTTGTTTTTCCACAATTCCGATCGTGTGATCGTTTATTAATTTGGTTTTTTAAGAATACAATATCAAATTTCTAAAATGATGGTAATTAATAAAACCCTTTTACTTTTTAACCAGAATTTCTTCTTTTTTTTATCTTCTATCTTCTATCTATCTTCTATTTTGTATCTTAAGTTAAGGTATCAATTCAATGTCCCTTGATGAAATAATCCAGCAAAGATTATTTAATATCTTTATTCTATAAAAATGAATTTCTGTATTTGACAAATATAAGTAATTATTTATAAAAATTAATTGATTAATACAAACACTAATAACTAGAATAACAGGATCAAATAAGTTTAAAAAAAAACAAACTATTTTACTCCATTTATTTTTCTAGAAAGAAATAATTTCCATTTTCTAGATTATTATTAATATTATTATATTGATATGAATTTAGAAATAAGTAAATAAAAAAAAACAACTGATATAACGTCCCGTCCAATTCAACAAACAACTAGAAGCAATTGCTTCTCTACAACATTTATTATTTATACAAATGTTCTTTTTCCTATAGCATTTTTTTTTAGATTTGGTTTTGTTTCCAATGGGCTTGGAAAACCTCCTTTGTTGCCATGTCGCAACATCTGATCTTCGTCGGATGTTTACATATAATATCGTATTTGTCTAGGCCTACGTTTATTCCGTTTGTTTATTTGTTCATATTTTTTAACAGCCAACCGATTCAACAGAAAATAATCATTATGATAAACAATATCACTTGATTTTGATTGTTTTATTGATGCAGGAATCTTGACTCCCTTATCTCTACAATCATAGTTTACCCTTTGCTCTCATCCATCCACTCACCCACCCTTGTGGATTAAAATGTTTCATATTCAATATTTGGAAACATTCATTCAAAAAATTGTCCTTTATTGAATTTCATTAAAAATTGTCAATAAATCATTAATATTAAATAATATTTTATTTATAAATATATAAATAATATTAAATATATAATTATTGTTAGTTAACTAATTAAATAACATAAACAATCAGATAGTTTGTATCATGATTGAGATTTTAATTAACTCTATTTTTAATTAAACCATCGATCATAATATTTAAAATAAATAAATAAATAAAATAATAGATGGAAACAAACAAATATTTATAATTTATTAATAAAAAAAAATATGAAATTTATTTTTCATTATGAACAAACAAATAGAACCCTTATTCCAGATTTATTATTAGATTGAATATTGTTTCAATTATACTATATTTATTTAGATTATGTGTTAATTAATAATTTGATATTAAATGTATTTTTCTTAATTTTTAATCTTTTTATTTCCTAAATAAATTTCACCGCTTTTGTTTCTATTAATTTCACTGACCTCTTTAAGATAATTTTTAATTTATTAAATTTTTTTAATCATAAAATATTAACCATTGCAATGTAATAATATAGAATGACGTTTTTTTTTACTATTTCAATTCTTTTCTCTCATTCTAAATATATTTATAGTGTTTCTAGTTATAGTGTTTTTAGAACGAAAAAATAAATTATTTAGTTAAAATTTGAATTACGACACTTTTTGTTTTAATTGTTTTAGGGATCTATGATTAAATATATATTTCTATTTCTATGCAAGAAAAGAAAGAAATATTAAAAAAAAACTATGTTTATAAAAATATAATGTTAATTGAAAAAGATGGTTGTTTCCTTTTCGCTTTCCGCTGTATTTTTTTTTTTAACTTTTCATGCAATACAATTGTAAGAGAATCATGTGGAAATGATTTCGTCGCATCATCCACTGATTCATTTAATTAAATAACAAAACAGAATGAAAAGCCCTCGTTAAATCACATTAATAAACCCGGGTGGGGGACCTTTTTCCATCCTTTTTATAGGAACTTTATCTCAAATGGCAGGTAGCTTTTGTGTTTATGTGAACAAATGTCTGAAATTAACCTGCTTAACACGGAACACGGCAAGACGTGCAAGTTATGAGCGTTTTTGCCGGCTTCATTTTAATCTCGCCAGTAAAAAGTTTTTCCTTTAGGCGCAAATGAGCTGTAGCTTACGAGGAACAAACAAGAAATTAAATAATTTGACAAAATGAAATTGATTAAACTGGGCGGAGATTTATTCGATACTTTTGCTCATATTGCGAAAGGAAAAGGAGAGAGAGACAGCAACGATGGGTGGAGGGGGGTTAATTTCTACTGTTCTCTCGCAGTTTATTGTCGTCGAATTGCGCGTATCGCGGGGGTCGGACGTGATCTTCTTGGTTCACACCCGCAATACTTTGTTTCCTTGCAGCCATATTTCTGTCGGTTTATCACATTCCCTTTCTTCTCATTACAGCACTTTCTCGTTATGTTGACGGTGAGTTGTGCCCGCAGCAATCCTCCACGTCGCCTTAATGAGATCGTCAATCCTCGAGTCTGTTGTTTACTAGGGCCGCTCAGCACCTTTACTATTTGTTTACCTGAAATGGCAATGATATTTGGCGTAAGCTTAACTTGTTCTCTTCTCCCCTCTCATTTCTTGCCTAAATCTTACTCCATCTCACCCCCTTCCTCCTTCTCCTCCTCCTCCACCACTCTCTCTCACTCCACGGTTGAAGACAATTCAAGTCAAATATGTTTTCTATCTCCTGTAAAGTCACTTTGCTTTCTCTATTAAATCACTAGCAAGTTGCGAAACGTCCTACAATTTTTACAATGCCCGTGTCATAAAATTGAAAAGCCATCTTAAACGACAAAAACGTGGACTGAATCGCCGTCGTGGTCACTCTCCTGAAGATGGCTGATTTCCCTCGGGCACGATGACCGACTCACGTACTACAATTTTACAATCTATTTATAGGCTATAAATATAGTAGAGACGTCATCGCAGCATGGTGTTAAGTCCCTTACATAATCCATTACCCCGAAACAAGGGAAGACTAGCAGAATTGATTATTCCGCGTAAGTTGTTTATCAGATTGCACGGTTGCCAGGCAACGCAGTTGCTGGCACAGCGTACGCCGGCCATTCAGTCTTTGTTTACGCCCGCTTGACAGATGGCCCAAGCAATCCAAAATGGGCCGACAAAAATGAAAATGAGCACAATACAATTGTTTATCAATGGGTGCCACTGTCTTTCTCCGTGCCACAATTAAACTCTGGCATTGTTCTCAGATCTATCATTTTTGGAGTCGCCAGTACGCCTTATCGTATCGCCATTACACTCCATTAGCGACGTTCTCGATGATGATTTCGGTGACGGGACAATACCGTCCTGGCCGCAACCGATAGCCACTGGTCGGGGCTATCGGGAATCTATCATGAACTGACGTCCCGGTCGTTATCCGGGACAGCGGGACAACGGCACAATGGATCGAGGCCATCCCTCACCAAGAAGCTGACACGTGCGCCTTCTGACACCTGATGACTATCGGCCACCCCCCTCCCCCTAATGCATACCACCCCTGCCATGGCAGAGTCACGCACTTCCTTATCATTTCTGCTGGTCCTGCTGAATATTTCCATCCACCCATCCCCCTTCCCCCACAACCACCCACCTACCGCACCATTTAACTTTCATTGCTTTTCCAATTCTACTGATTTGTATTTGGAAACAAATTTAATCCACCTCCATTAGCACTCTACAATGCATCCGTTAGTTTTTCTTGTTCGATACGAATTTCCTTATTTTAAATGCGACCAATCTTATATAATAATCACGGGTCCCCTTAATTGTATAAATCATCGAATTTGACGCTGAGTGACCATTATAAAGAAATAAAATCCCTCTTCAGAATCATTTCGCATCCTCCTCCTATTTATATTTTTAATTTGTTTTTAAGTATATACACTTAAGAAAGAAAATTTATTACATTTCCAGCATTAGGATTTTTTTTTATGAAGATAAATAATATAATTATCTTCGGAAATTAAGAAAATTTAAATTATCTCATCTTTAAGAAAGGATTTTTTATAATGACTCTGGCTTATTTATCTTCAAATCAATTTATCTTCTTTCATTCATGAATATTTCTAGAATTTTTTTTTTTTGTTTTTTGTCGAAACGAATTGAAAAAAAATTAATATAAAAAAACAAAAATAAGAACAAATTGATAATAATTTTACATTATGATCGAAAAATTCCGGTGGGTAAACATTATAAAAAAAAATAAACATAGGAGAATTTGGAGAGGATAAGAATTTGATGGAGGTGGATACACATAAATGACTTCCACTATAAGTATATGTATTTTTCAAATTTAAATGGAAATTTTTGCTTTATAACTTAATATACTTGAAATAATTGTTATCCATTGGAAAATAAATACAGATTCAATACGAATTAAATTCCAGATTACGCACAATTGAAGGAAAATTAATTTTTTTATTTCACTTTGTTTCTATTAGTCATCGGGATCCAAGCCAATTTTAGCAACCTTCGCATTCATTTGTTTATTATATAATTTTTAATTAAATTACATTACAATTAAATTAAATTCTTGTAGTGGACGAGGTTAGATTTATCAACTTTCCTATATAGATTTTATTTTTTAAGTTGATTTTATACATACCCAATACTAATATATATACTAAATTTTATGAAATATATTAATTTAATATTTAATATATCTATATAAATATTTATTTTGAATTTTTGCTTCCTAGATATAATTTGTATTTAATTAAAATCTAAATTTTATTCAATTATTCAAATTTCTATAAGAAATATTAACAATTATGATAAAAAAACTTTAAATACTTTATATATATATATATATATTAGGTTAAAAATAAAATTTTAAAATTAAAAATTTATTCTGAATTTTTTTTATTACATTCATTTATTTATTTTGGATTATTTATATCTAGTTTTATGGTAAAATTTATTTAAAATTGTAAAGTAATTATTTTAATTGTTAGCAGTTATACAATAATCTCTTTGCTCGTTAAATGCTTTTGTGGAATGGGATTCAAAGTAGAATATCCCTGGCCGTGCAGTAGTTATTTATTATTGATACCAGAGTGAACAGGTGACTTGGGTGAGGATTGGTTAAAGGGGTGGCGTGACGTGTAGAGGAAGGGACGAAATATTTCATATTTCTGTTTGTTCCCCGTTTCGAACGTCACGAGGTGGTCCATGATGGAAGAGATTCAATTTACTCTTGCCAGAGATAGTCGTGTTTAATAACCGATACTCGGCTCACTATTATTAATACCAGGTCATTACTTGCATTGTTTCCATGTCTATTGAGCCCATGTCAAAACGACGAACTCCACTTGTTTACTATCTGACAGCTCAAGAAATGGTTTCATTCAGTTACAACTGTCCCCATAAATGGTTTTCCCATCAACCATTTTCAGCACTTAAATTTGTTTAATTGTTTTTTAATTTGCACCTTGAAGAAAACTTTTCATCTGTTGTTTGTTTTTCTATCCGGACGAATGGTTGGCCAGCAAAGTGAAATTCAATTCAACTTGTAATTAAGTTGTTGAGGAAAAAATAAGGCGAACAAGTTGGGGGAGATAAAGAGCCATTGAGCTCCCGTCGCTTTTGTTTAAGAGACACTCAAGAGAGTGGATCGAGGGCAATGGATCGATTAATTATCTTAGATCGCAAAATCCATCATCTTTTTTTTTATGTGTCTATAGGAAAAATTATAATAAACAGAAAATTTTTTTAAGGTTTGATTGAGTTGTCGACGTAATATTAAAACATTTGAAAATCCGTCTCTCTCTCTCTCTCTCTTTCTCTCTCATTCCCTCGAAAAATGAGAAATGATCTTCTCGCAGCAAAAGGGAAGAGGACGTTGTGATCTGGAAAGCAATAAATTTAATTTGGTAAAAAATAAAAATTCCCGATCAGAGAACCTTTCTATACTACCCCCACTCATACTCCATAACAAAGAGGGGTTGATTGAACTGGAAACTTTAAATTTTCGTCACCCCTCTTTTTTCGAGATCCCCTAATTATGTCGTTTTCTCAAAAATATTGGGAAAAAAAAAATACATTTTTCTACATTAAAGTTTTTTTTTTATGTTCTCTCCTTATATAATAAATATTAAAAAGTTATTTTCTATTTACTTTTTCCAACTTAATACTAATATATTGATAAATATTATTTTAGTATTCAAAAAATAAAAAAAAAATATTCATATTGATTGAACTAGTGAATGAATAGCAACAACATTCATAGGACATTTCTTATACTCATATTCTATTAATAATCATAAATAATTACTACTTGTGCATCCCAATAGATAAATGAGAATCATAAATAAATTCACCAACAATTCAAAAATTCTTCAATAATTTTGTATATACAATTAAAAATTTATTTTAGAAATAAATAAAAGAAAAAGAACGCTTGATGAGAGAAGTTTAAATTAGAGATTCTTGTTTTGAGGTTGTAACTGTCTCACTCTAAAACATATAAAATATGCAAATAAATTATTTATACATTTGAAAATTTAATCAATCTTCAATTTTATTTATTTATATTTTTAAAAATAGCTAAATGATTAAAATAAAAATTATCTATCTATGTGGCACTACTGAGCTTGAAAGTTTCTGGTTATAAAAACCACATTTCTAATCCCCAATCCAATTTCTATCTTCTCCAATTTCCTTCAACACCCCATTGCACCCTTGATTTTCCCACTGATAGTTTCCTAATTGGTTGTTCTACAAATAGACTATCATTCCTCGCCCATTCGAACCGTCCCATCGCAACCTTCTCGATTTTATGATTATATGTTTGAAAATGCATCCTGTAAAGTCATGGACCAAGTCTCATATCCTTTACGACCGCAAAAATAATAATTTTATCGATCTTTATAAATAAGAATTACAATTAAAATACTCCTTATTCCTCATCTTTTCGAGGTCCATCGTTTCAACTTAATTTTTTTTTTTTTTTTTTTTTGTTTTTAATTTAAGACCTAAGAATCGATTTCAATCTCGGCAATGAATTATTAAATTAATTGTTTTATTTTGAACAGGCTCGTTTCTGACATTCTTTAATATTTAAGACCCTCCAACCACGGACGACTGTCCACAAAACAAATTTTAAACTTCATGTATTCTTAACTTAAAAGTTTCAGGGTGGGATCGTTTTATTTTTCTTTTTTTAATGAGCTCGGTTCAGTTTATTTAAGAGTATCTATCTAATGAAGTATTTTGATAGATATGAATTTCATTAGTTGTTCATGTTTAGTATACCCTTTTCGGATAACGTCAACGAAATATTATTTAGGGCTCTAGGACAAGCTTTTCACCCTAATATAAAATTTAATTTTATTAATGTTATTTTTTTTTTATGTTTTTCATGCAAAATATATGATTATAATTGATGTTTTTCTCTTCGCACGCTTTTTATCCACTCTTTTTTTTTGCAATGAAATAAATTATTATCTCTCTTGGAATGTTGGTCCACTCACCGGAAACTTACCCAAAAATCATCCCTAAGATTATGCATTATTTATTTTATGTTACTATACAAATCCATGATTAATCAAATTTGTAAATTTTTATTTTTTTAAAATCTTGATATAGGAAAAAAATAATAAAATAGAATATATATAAAAAAAAAAACATTTCGTTTGCATTTTGTGAAGTCATTTCATTTTTTTGTTTCTGCTGATGTGAAATGGTGTGATCTTATTATTCTGATGAAAAGAAATGCATTCGTAAAAGTTATTCTTCCAATCATGGTCTTTTGTGTAAATTAGATCATTTTTATATTTATATTATAATAATAGAAAGAAAATTATTTCATCTCATTCTCTTATAATCAGCAGAAAATGTTTTTCTTTTTCTTTAATTTGTTTCTAAGCGTTATGTATATTCTGATAAAAATTAATCAATAGATAAGTTATTTTTTGTTTTAAACAAAGAAGGTGTAACCTAATAAATAAAAGGGTGGATGGAATTCATGTCTTATCATGGGACATCTTCCTAACCCCATGCACATAATCGTTTAATTATTATCGTTTAATTATGATACTGCTTACTAAATTGTTCATTTTTCTTAAATGTATTTATTTACCTGCCTATTATCATTTAAATTGTCTTATAAAGATCTTTGATCTTAGATGATGTCTTTCATTCTAGCTTTATTCTAATTATTATTACTTAATATTTAATTATTGGCATTGACAATGAATTATTTTTGTTGTTAGAAAATCGTTGATGTTTATTAATTGTTAATTAATTTTTTTGTTTTTAGTTTTATTTTAGATGATATCTCCATCGAATGTTATTTTTTGAAATTTTAAAATTTTGAATTTCTAATTTCAAAATTTTTTTTTTTTTTTTTTTTTTTTTTATAAATAATTCTGTAATGTTTTGTGCGACAAAGTTTAGATCTTTATTTAAATTAATTTACTTTATATTACTACACCAGTTTTGATCAAAGAGTTGATTATTTATTGAGCTTATTTTTACCGACCGACGATAGTAAGGGAGGTATTGTTTTCACACCAAATTTCACATGTGGAGATTTTTACATATCTCCACGAATCATGCATTTTCTTAACAGAAAAAAGTATTTTTAGCATGATGTCTGTCCGTCTGTCCGTCTGTCCGTATAGATGTGTACAGCCTGAATGACTAAACGGATTTTGATGAAATTTGGTATATTTACTTAATGCATCAGTGGGATGAATTGATCAACTTTTGGTGCAAATCCGGAAACCGGAAGTGGTAGTATTAGCGATCGACGATAGAAAGGTAAGGGTTATTTTCACACCAAATTTCACATGAGGAGATTTTTTTATATATCACCACGAATCATACACTTTGTATTGGTTTTATCCTCGGGAAAATCATATTTATTAGTTTTTTCTTGATTTAAAATTATATGACGTCATCCAGCCATTCATGACGTCACAGCCTGGTCTTATATATATATTATAAATAAAATAAAATTAAAAATATTTATGTTATATCCATATCTGTTTTTTATTAGATTAATATATATATTAAAATTATTTGAAATTGTTTCTGTAGCTGGAAATTAATTTACTTCAAACCGTCGGTCGGTTCGGACCTGGCCACAGGTCAACTTATTGATATTGTATTTAACTAATTATTTATCTATCATCCACCTCCATCCAATTTCATATTCTCTCCAAAATCTTTTATATCTATTATATTGTCAACCCACCACGTCCTTGGTATTTTATTAGTTTACAGGATTGGTTATACTTTATACTTGGATCATTATTATTTTTATTTTTTTTCAATGAATTAAAGAGGAAATGTTTTATTGTGATTAATATCTGATCTTATCGATGATTTCTAAAACGGACCTTTCCCCACTGGACGCTTCCACCATCGTTCCTATAAGTAACAACCATCGGGTAATTTTGATTTCTTTTAAAATAACAATAATGTTTAGATTGGCGCTAGGCAAACGACTAGAATAATACGCTGCATGCATATCTGGGTAGCACCCCTTGCAAATTCTCGTTCCTTTGGATTAATCATTTTTTTTTTTTTGCTATTCATCCATTCATTCATTGCTTGTTTTCGCAGCAGGGAGAAAACACTTTTCTCTAAATATTTAAATAAAATCAATCAATTGTTTCATTTATATGCAAAGTTTTTTTTCGAATTTCTAATAAAGAATGAAAAACATCCCGTCAAGCAGTGAATATAATGCAAAAATAAATAAATAAAACAATTGTCGAAGTGGTTTTTGAAAACAACCTCGAAAGATTATATTTAACAAATGGATGGAATGCGTATACTTGGTGGTAGGAGTGAAGAGAATGAAGGAGGGTTGGGTTGTTTTTCTATATATCTGAAGATGTTAGGCGAAGAAAATGGATGTATGGGTTGCCAAAGCAAGAAATTACCGCGTAGGCTTATAACGCAGGAAGGGGTGAAATTAATCTGGCAGTCACATGCACCTCTCCTACCCTCTCTGTTCAATTTCTCTTTCCAAGGAGGGAGGAATGCTTCGATCTAATGCCATTATTCAGCAGAGAGCACAAAAATTCCTTCCAGAGTAGCTGTGATGCCCTCGACTCGATCAAAATTTGCAGAATGATCAAGTAGTTCGATAACATCAGTCCAATCTCTCCCTATCTACCCTCTCCCTCCTCCCCAATCCACACTCTTCCACCCACCATTTTTTTTTATTTGTCATAAATTTACAGGAATGCACAGGACACTGTTATTGTTCCGAGAAGTGGAGTTTGTCTAACAGAAATCAATCTAGTTCTGTCTGCGTGACAGTAATGTTTATTTGTATCCCTCTACGAGTTAATGTTGTTGTGCTTGAGGGAGGGTCCCACCCCTATCTAAACCCTTTACTCAATTTACCCACGTTCAAAACATTGAATCCACCCCTCAATTTCCGGGGGGAGAAACATCTTAGAAACTGAAAATACTTATATTAGAGAGATACAAACAAACAAACAAACACCTTGTTTTTTGAAATAAAAACGGAAAATCCAATTGAAATACGAAATAAGAAAGAAGGAAACATTTCATTCTTCAGTTTTCTTAAAATATTCGAAAAGCGCAACATTGAACGAATATATATTTTATTATTAAAAACACCCTATATACAAATAATTATATTATAATTTTCATTTTCAAAAATATCCATTACAATTTATCTATATATATATTATCTATAGTACTTGACTCTAAAAACATTATTTCAAAAATTAGTATATACATATATATATCATTCAACTCATTTAATTTTAAGATTTTAATTTATTTGAAATTTTCTTCAAAAGGTTTCAAAAGATTTGGATTAAATTAATGAAATTCCTCTTGATGCTGATTTATTTTAACTCAATTAATGAAAATTGAAACATAATAAAAGGCATTCCTTTTTTTCCTAAATGAAATTCCACTCTACAATTCGATTATATATATTTAAAATTAATTATAAAATATATGAATAAGTAGAAAAAGTCTAAATATTCTATTATATATATATATTTAACCTCATACTTTTGCATATACTATGAAAGGACCTGCCTAAGCGGAATACAGATATTGTATGATCAGTACAACGGACCCTATTAACCTTTAAAAAATTTAAGTAATGATGAATCAATATTTAATATATTATAATTAATTATAATCAATATTTTATTAAATTTTCAAATATATCTATCAAAGGGAATTAATAAATAACTTTAATATTTATTCTCATATATATTTATTTATATATACGAAAGATTTTTCTTATTTATTTATTTATTTACATATATTTATATTTTTAATTGTAAAATATTTATCTTACATTACACGAAAGGATTTTGTTCACTAAGTAATTTCTCAGCAAATGAAATTGAAGAATGATTCAATTGTATAAACGACCTTAGTTAAATGCTAAGGCAATTAGTTATAGTTACTCGAACTAGGACTTTGTTGTTGTTTACTCATGCCGCTCTCCTATCTTGGATCGATAGTTATCGCTCTAAAGAAAGAATGGTTAATCCCTTTTCTATAATATTTAATAAATATTTCAAATGAACAATTATAATTCCATTGTTAATTATTGACTAACAGGGACATATAAAATTCAACCGTTCCTATGTCAATGAAAACTATTAGTAATTCTATATTTTTCAATCAATAAATAAATAAATAACTGGCAATGCATCTCTTTCCGTTCAATGATAAATACACCTTGACAGCATTACTAATTTCTCACTCTACTCAATTTAAAAATGAAAATACGTGAAGGGGAAAATGAACAATTATTATAATTACAATAATCTATATAACGAAATTGGAAAAATTATTTATTTATTTCTAACTAATTTAGATAAACTCTCAAAAATAGGTTATTTTTAAACAATTATAAATAATATATCTTTCTAATTTAATACTATAAAATTATGAATATTTCCAGATTATTATTGCCTTGGGAAAATTTGTTTATCGAAAAACCAATTGGGAAACGACCGGTAGGGAAATCAAATGGACTGATAATATAAAGATAGATATATAATAATTTGGTCATGACTGATAGCGTAGATGCTAAGATATTGCACTCACAAAGTTCTCTGATACTCTAATGCCAATCCCTATTCTAAAATTAAAAATTTTATAAATTTTTTTTTTTTTTTAATTAAATTTTGAATAAATTTTTACAAATATTTAAAAGTTAACATAAAGATAGATATAACTCAATTGAAAGAAGATAGAAATGGGATTAAGATAGCTAAGGATAGGGAAAGTGGAGGAATGAGGTTGCTGAATCCAGGAACTTTTAGCCACCCATATACCAAGATAGATAATATATTTTATAGTTATTATAATACAGTTCTCACTCTAATCGAAACTTACAACTCTAATTAATTTTTACCGACCGACGATAGTAAGGGAGGTATTGTTTTCACACCAAATTTCACATGTGGAGATTTTTACATATCTCCACGAATCATGCATTTTCTAAACAGAAAAAAGTATTTTTAGCATGATGTCTGTCCGTCCGTCTGTCCGTCCGTCCGTATAGATGTGTACAGCCTGAACGGCTCAACCGATTTTGATGAAATTTGGTATATTTACTTAATGCATCAGTGGGATGAATTGATCAACTTTTGGTGCAATTCCGGAAACCGGAAGTGGTAGTATTAGCGATCGACGATAGGAAGGAAAGGGTTATTTTCACACCAAAGGAGATTTTTTTATATATCACCACGAATCATGCACTTTGTATTGGTTTTATCCTCGAGAAAAATCATATTTATTAGTTTTTTCTTGATTTAAAATTATATGACGTCATTCAGCCATTCATGACGTCACAGCCTGGTCTTGCATATATATTATAAATAAAATAAAATTAAAAATGTTTATATTTATTATTTATGTATCCATATCTGTTTTTTATTACATTAATAGATATATGAAAATTATTTGAAATTGTTTCTGTAGCTGGAAATTAATTTATTTCAAACCGTCGGTCGGTTCGGACCTGGCCACAGGTCAACTTATTTTAATTGAGACAAACTTATTAATTTATCGATCTATCTTCTATGGCTCTATGAACTCGAAAGTTCAGCTATTCCAATCCCTGGCCACTTCCATCTAATTCCTTTCTTCTCCCAATTACTATATATATATATATATATATATATATACTTTGATATTATCAACTCCTTGAGTCATTGGTCAACCCGCTGCTATTATATAATAATATTAATAATATATTTTATTAAAATATTACAATAAATTAAAATAAGATTGATCTATAAGTTGTTTTCTCTTTATAAATATTAGTTCAATTTTTACAATCAGTTTAAATAGTGTAATTATTTATAAATAAATTCATTATATATGCATGTATATATTATATATACTCGTTATTATCATTAGACATATAAATATTAAAAAAATTGTATTTTATGATTTCAATTGATCCATTATAGCATAGAATTTACTTATTCAGTGATAAGAAGGCATTTGGGTGGGTACAGCGTCAGTGAATTGGCTTTTCCTGGATGGGTGATTGACACCGAGGCGCCTCGTGCCTAGCCAGTAAAACGGTTTGAGCTACGTCAACAACAACTTAATTTATCATTAATAGCTTCGAAGATAAAGTATACAATCAATAAGTACTCATTGGAGAGACTTTATTAGATATCGACGCATGCGCTGATAAAAACGACAAAAATTTAAATACAATTTTATTTCATTAATCCATTCTTCTTTCTAGATAAAATAGAAAAAAAATGTTTCCATAATTTTATTTTTTATTATAAATGGATCATAAAAAACAGCATTTCTATTTTGATATTATGGATGTTCATTTTTTTATAGTCTTTATTTAATTCTAATATCTAATCAATATTTAAATATCGTCAATATTTTCTTCTATTTTTTTTTTTTTATTAAATATAAATTAATTTTACTTGTTAGGTCGTAAAGGTCCTAGTTTTCATGACCTTGGTTTCAATCTCTGTAAATCACTATATTTTTTTATTTTAGTATTTATGACTTCATTCTAGAATCACTTTTTTATAAGCTATTTTTTAACAATTTAACATATTTATTTTTTATAAGTCATTATAAAAAATATTATAAATTTTCATGAACTTATTGAAGTTTGAACCCTCCTTCTCATATTCTGTAGTTCAGTATTTTTCATTAAACTACGTACTTAATTAAATTTATATATTCAGTTGATTAATATTAATGTAAAAAATTACATTATTTGATGTTATAAGATAATATAGAGGGGTAAAGATACATAATCATAATAAAAAAAGGATAGAAAGATTAGAAACCAATTGAAAATTAATTAACTAACAATATTAATTGAAATTTTTTGATATTTTTTCATAATTTCACATTTCTCTTTTTACTATCTCGCCAGAGATAGTATTGCGATTATGAAAATTTTCGATGACGAGATTTTGATGTTTTTATACGTTTTGAAGGTCCCTGAGTCATTTTTACTAAGGTTGAGAAAAATGTCTGTGTATGTGTGTGTATGTAGACAAGATTACACAAAAACGGTTTGAGCTAGAATCATGAAATTTGGTACACGGGCATTATTCAAAATTCGTTGAGAAATGTAGCTCATTCGGAAGAGGGACATTACCTATCTCGTTTTCATTTTTTACCGACCGACGATAGTAAGGGAGGTATTGTTTTCACACCAAATTTCACATGTGGAGATTTTTACATATCTCCACGAATCATGCATTTTCTTAACAGAAAAAAGTATTTTTAGCATGATGTCTGTCCGTCCGTCCGTCCGTATAGATGTGTACAGCCTGAACAGCTCAACGGATTTTGATGAAATTTGGTATATTTACTTAATGCATCAGTGGGATGAATTGATCAACTTTTGGTGCAAATTCGGAAACCGGAAATGGTAGTATTAGCGATCGACGATAGGAAGAGAAGGGTTATATTCGCACCAAATTTCACATAAGGAGATTTTTTACATATCACCACGAATCATGCACTTTCTATTGGTTTTATTGTCGAGAAAAATCATTTTTATTAGTTTTTTCTTAATTTAAAATTATATGACGTCATCCAGCCATTCATGACGTCACAGCCTGGTCTCACATATATATTATAAATAAAATAAAATTAAAAATATTTATGTTATATCCATATCTGTTTTTTATTACATTAATAGATATATTAAAATTATTTGAAATTGTTTCTGTAGCTGGAAATTAATTTATTTCAAACCGTCGGTCGGTTCGGACCTGTCCACAGGTCAACTTATTTCCTCTAAACTCACCGTACAAATAAAGATATATGTTTGATAGTTTTTCACATGATTAAAAATTGTATAAAACTGCTATATATAGAATTTCAGCTTGATTGAATCTCTGAATGTACTGGAATTAATTTTTTAACATGTTGACTGTCAATCACGCACCACCACGTGATGTGCTGGTTTAATAAATATTATTTATTAATTTTAATTTATAATTTAATTAATTAAATTTAATTTAAATATAATATATGTTAATTAATCTAATTCTAGTGGAGATACTCCAGATTTTTTAAGTTTAGGTATCAACATTTTTTATATAATATATAATAATATCGAGTTTAAATTTATTCTTATTCTTTGATTTTTTAATTGACTATATATATATTCATTATATTTTTAAATATGATTAATTTAATTATATCTGCTTTTTTCGAAGTATTTTTGATTGTGAGTGTCAAGTCAATGTAGTACTTACAATTGAAATAATGTTTCCAAGTTCCTTATCATAAAATAATGTACAAATGTTTGTTTGTTTTTAATTTACTTATTTTTTTTATTTTAATTTAATTTTTTTTTTTCTATTTCTCAGCTAAACAGTTGCATTGTCAGTGTTACAAAATAGATAAACAGTTTATTTTTAATATTTATTATAGCATTGATCTAGATTTTAATTATTAATGTTGGAAAATAATGCAACTCAATACCGTTACACCATTCCATCCAACGAAAAGAGTTCCTCTTTGATTGACCAATACATACACACACACACACACACATAAGGTGGAATTCGAATCGCAAAAATAAAATAAAGAAAAGAACAAATAAAAATTCATTATTAATCAATTAATTGACGAGTCTAATTTTTGTTTGGCATACAATAGTTGTTATTGATCTCTTTGTTCGTTATACCTACACACACACACACCAATGATATATAAATTGAACCCTTGTTTAATAAATGAAATTGTTTATAAATGAATTAAATAATTAATTTAATTAATAATTTACAAATTAAAAAATGACATATTAGTAATGATGATGGTGAAGAGTTTTAAGTGAAAATAAAAATAAATTTATATTATCCTGGTGCTTGGAAGTGTAAGTACTTCATATTTGGTTAGAAAACAAAACAAAAAATTCATTAAATTGTAATTTTTTTTTTAATTGGAGGAGGAGATGGGATTGAAGCAAATGCTACTTTCTTATCAGTATTTATGTTTGTTCTTTAAATAAATGATGGAAAATAATTATTATTGAATCGTATTGAATTCAAATTGGGTAGATTTGGAAAAAATTTGCTTATAAATAGAAACATAAATAGAACATTTTTTTTTTTTTTTTTCAATTTTTTTAAACCTGAGCAGGTAAGATGAATGTCTCGATGAGCCAATGAATAAAAAATATCTAATTAATTTTTTTTTTTTTTTTGGATTCTTAAACAAATGATTATTATGATGAAGTTGACTGAATTATTTTTTTCTTTTTCTCTCAGTTAAAACCAAATTAAATATAATGGGTATAAATAAAAGAGCTCGAAAGCGAAAAACTCCCGATCAATAGACAGCAATCGACTGTGTTAAGAATTGCCTCGGATTCAGGAAGAGTGGGTTGTGATAGGGCCTAAAGACATGCAATGAATCCCTAAATGCCCCGACCCCTTCGGCTGAAAAAAAGATCTACTTCTTCCAGCGAGGATTTGTAGGTTTCCATTAGCATTTATTATGCAATTATTTCTTGAATGAAGCCTCTTTTTCGGCGATTTATTCTGTAACCGTGGCTCCCACATTATTCACTCCATTAAAGAGAACAAGAGAAGCAAAAAAGTTAATAAAAGAGAACAGGGGCTTGATGTTAAAATAAAAAAAATATAACAAATACAAATGACGACGAAGGAAAACACCAAACAATTATTTCTGTTCTAGATTTGAAATATTTTCTAACGGTTAAAAATTAATATTTAAAGCATTTTTTTTTTTTTGTTTTTTTTTTTTTTTGAAATGATGTACTTTTCATTAAAACTCCCCGACAATAAAAATCAGTTTTTTTTTTATATATAACTTTCTTCCAATTTCCCACCCCCTCTTCTTTCTCATTCGCCCTCATGTTTCATAAACAATTCAACCCTCGAAATTTTAACAAATTTCTAAATTTATTTGTTTAAGACTGGAGTCACAAAACTTTAACCAATTAATTTTTTTTCATGCCCTATGCTTGTTTTATATCATATATAATAGATATATTAAATAATAAAATAATAACAATAATAAACGGATAATTAAAAAATCGTAATATTTACAGAAAAATTATCAAATGAGATAATTGAAACAGTTATTATTATTATTATTAATATTATTATTATTATTATTATTATTATTATTATTATTATTATATCTCGTTGTTATGACCACATTCATATAAGGTGGACCATAATGGAGAAAGGGGTCTACCTTCCTTCTACCTTACATTAGGCATATAAAAATTTTATTTTGTTGACTTGTATATAGATTTAGTAATTTAAGTCAATATATAAAAATAAAACTTATATTAGATTCCTAAATAAAAATAAAAAAAAATTACTAAATGATCTCTCTGTAGACGGTTGGGTTTGTGAGTATAAAAACCTTTTTCAGGAAAAAATTATAAATTCTAGAGAAATTAAATTTTATATCGCATATATATATATTACTCCAAATTAAATTAGTGTTTTTGAGCTTAAATTTGATAATTTTATATATTATTCATTTGTTGATGTTAACGATTGTAGATTAAGCATCATATAGTGGGGAAATAAGATTAAAATTAAAATTCTTTCCTTGATTTTTACTTTCCTGTTACATAAAGAATAATTATCATAAAAATTGTTGAGATTAAGATTTTAAAATTTTAACGATTAGCAGAGCCGTGGATAGGATATTTGGAATGGTGTATGAGAGTCCATAATCCTTTAATATTGCTTCCACACTACACCCTAAAGAACAAAAAAAAATTGCTTTATGAAAATTGATATTTCTAAGCCATTTTATATTATCGTAAATCGTATTTTATATTTTTCAAGGAAATCCATTACGACAAGAATTTATTTCTTTCATTTATAGTTTCATATACTACTGTAAATAATTATAACTAATCGGGCGATTGTTAAACAAGTTATATACTGAATATTTATTTTATGGACAATTTTAAAATGTCTCAATAAATTATATTTAAAAATAAAAAATTAGCTACTTATTTCACACTATAGAGTTACTGAGCTCCTAAGTTCTTGACTGGAACAACCATATTCCTCTATCCTGTTCTACCTTCATCATATTTTGGAGAATGCATAGAGGTTATAAATTCCCTATTATTCAATTTGCGCCACTCTTCTTTGATTTTAACAATTTTTGGTTTTTATGTATAATAAAATTTTCAATCTATACTTTTTACCGACCGACGATAGTAAGGGAGGTATTGTTTTCACACCAAATTTCACATGTGGAGATTTTTACATATCTCCACGAATCATGCATTTTCTAAACAGAAAAAAGTATTTTTAGCATGATGTCTGTCCGTCCGTCTGTCCGTCTGTCCGTCTGTCCGTCCGTATAGATGTGTACAGCCTGAACGGCTCAACCGATTTTGATGAAATTTGATATATTTACTTAATGCATCAGTGGGATGAATTGATCAACTTTTGGTGCAAATCCGGAAACCGGATGTGGTAGTATTAGCGATCGACGATAGTAAGGGAAGGGTTATTTTCACACCAAATTTCACATGAGGAGATTTTTTTACATATCACCACGAATGTATTGGTTTTATCCTCGGGAAAAATCATCTTCATTATGTTTTTCTTAATTTAAAATTATATGACGTCACCCAGCCCTTCATGACGTCACAGCCTCCTTATTATAATCACGGGCAACGCCGGCTACTTCAGCTATATATTATAAATAAATTAAAATTACAAATATTTATGTTCTATCCATATCTGTTTTTTATTACATTAATAGATATATTAAAATTAATTGAAATTGTTTCTGTAGCTAGAAATTAATTTATTTCAAACCGTCGGTCGGTTCGGACCTGGCCACAGGTCAACTTATTTTGTCATGAAAAATTCATGATCTAATTATAGATTAAAAATTAGTAATATTTGTGGTCGTAATAACTAATTACTAATAACCAAGTAATATATTTTAATAAAAGTAAAAAAAAAAAATTAATTTAATATTTTTGTAATTTTAAATATTTTTATCGTGTTGATCACATATCCAGTTACTTTATTGAAAAATCTTGTTTTTATATATCATCACGCTTTAATAGAATTGAATAGGTTTCTTTTCACTTTGCTTACTATTAATTATTTAGTCTATATATATATATGTATGTATATATATATCGTATGTTGGTATATTGTTCAATAAGATCTTTGAAATCGTGAATGGAACTCGTTGATTATGTGGATGGATTGTTTTATTGTTCTTGTGTTTAGTTGGTGTCTTCCAACTGAACGATTAATGACCATGTTCATGTTTCAATTGGCATTTGAAGGTCGTCGGGAAATGTGTGAACTTGGCCTTATCGGTAATACCTCCGTGTGGCTGCAAACTCAGCATTCGCGCAGCTCGAGCAATGAGTCAGAAAGAAAACAATCCAAATGTCCGTTTCAGGTTTAATCCATATATAGCATGTCGGTATTGTCCAAGTATCAAACGGGAATATACACCCGGATTTGTTTACATTTCATCGGTTTTTTTCCACTTGTCGAACGGCAATTCTTAAATGTAACATGCCACCCATCCATTTTGGCGCATCCCAAGGAATGCATACACATCTATGAATGAATCTTTTAACGTATTTTTAGAATACGTTTTTATTTACGGAACAAATGGTATAATCTTTTAACCAGACAACCAAGAATAGCCTGATCTTATTGTTTGTAATTTTAAATTACTTTTTTTGGATTTATTCTTGTTTCCATTTCGATTTAAAATTAAACAAAATATTTATTTTTTTTTTTACATAAATTTTAATCAAATCAACAATAAATACTACTACGACTTCACATTAAAATAATTCAACTCGCTTCGAGACCCGATTGCTATCTTGAACCGTTTAAAGGAAATGATTAAACATAAACGAAAAAAAAAAATGTTTATAAAGTCACTTTTTTATATTTTTATACTTGAAGTAATTTAATAATTGAGTTATTTCTCGAACTAATAATTTAATATAAAAGTTTATTATGTTAGAATAATAATAAGTAACAGTCCGAATGGGAAGAAAGTTGTTCATTGTCAATAATACGGACGTTGAACACATCGCAATTAACGAAAACTCGATTTTTTTCTTTTTTTTTTTACGAATTCTGGCAGTCGAAGAATCTCAACATGGATAAACAAAAAATTTCATAAAAATAATCTTTTTTTTTTCATATTTTATTTTATTTTACAGGATAGTCTCACGAAACGAAATAATAATAAAATTTGTTAAACAAACTTGAGAATTTAATAAAAAAAAAAAAAAAAACAAAATCATATCAATATTGATAAAATAATCAACTTTTTTATTCAAGTGTTTCGACTATTGGAAAGAAAGAAATATATATGTATATGAATATAAACAAAAAATTGCTGAAAATATTGAAAACTTAAAATTAATCATACTATAGAAATAGTATCTTATTCTGAATAATGATTGTTTCAACAATTTTTTTCAATAATTTATGAAATTGGTTTCACGCGATTTTTTTTTATTTTTTATTTTTCATTTGAATTTTATATATTCATTATTTTTTCTATATCTTTTATTTATTTATTCACTAACAAATAATGTGAATTATATATTAATTATAATTAATAATTCTAAAAAAAATATAAAAATAATAATAAATTTAGGATGGTTTTCCATCAAATTTAAAAGGTATTGGGATAATTAATAAAAAAAGAGAAATAATAGTAATAATAATAAATAAATAAATAATAATAATTATTCTCTATATCTTTTATTTATTTATTCAATAACAAATAATGTGAAATATATAAATTATTATAATTAATAATTCTATATTTGTAAAAATTAACATAGAAAAAAGAAATATAAAAATAATCATAAATTTAGGATGATTTTCCATCAAATTTAAAAGGTATTGGGATAATTAATTAAAAAAAAGAAATAATAATAATAAATAAACAAATAAAAATAAAAATAATTAAATTTATTAATATATTTAAAAATATGGAATGAGAATAAAAAAAAAACAAGAGAAGAGAGGGTACAATCACTTCTTTCGTTCTCCATTTGCATCTTTGTCCTACGAGAAGGGAGAAGGATGGGTTCCCCTGACCGGGGTAGAAATCTCTGGCCGAGTGATTCACGCGAGACAATGTTGATGACGCAGGCATCGCCTAAATTGTATGCAGAACATATCACTTTTCCGGGGCACTTATTTACCCTGTGAAAAGCCCCTGCGATCAATATGGCTGCCTGGCTCTGTCTATTGAGTAAACACGCAAGTAGAAAAGGGCCCCAGTCGACTCCAGATCAAATTTTACCTCTGTTTTACCGCCTATCTACCAAAAGACAAAAAGACAAACGCAAACCATTCCAAGTGATGACGAGTTAATTCTACCGGGTGGAGTGGGAGGAGGATGGGGGGGTGCATTATAATAAAATTGGGCGTTTGCGAAACCTTCGAGTTAGCTCATGAATGATTAATATACTTGAGGCTACTTAGAGTAGCGCTGCGCTGAAAAAATAATAAAAGTGCTATCATTCAGGGCCGAGAAGTTAAGAGCGCCGGAAGTGGGGCTCCGAGGGCTGATTAGGCGCCGACTTATTTTTTTTTGCTTGGCCGCCCACGCGTAAGCCTAAGGGGTGAACTGTGTCCAATATTAAAAATTGTTGCATTCACTCAAATGAAAGAAAAAATTAATCGGGCAGAAATACAATATAGAGAGGGCCTGGGACTCGAACGAAGCCTGCCCTGTTGTTTCAAGCAAGGCGCGCACGCCGCCCAAGACAAAATACAGTTTCGAATCGCGAGTTGAAAAAAAAAAAAAAAAAATTAATAATAAAAACCACGGAGTTGTCCTAGCGAGCATATTGATAATTTGTCATGCCGCAACAATCATTTCCCTCGATATTGTATTTGCTTTCATTGTGAAGAAAACGGGAATCGATTGACAAGAAAGCCACCCTCCGAAAGACAAACTCCAATTCCATCAGGGACTTTCGCTCTCCCTATATTGCTATTTAATTATTTCAAAGTGAACTCTCGAAATTCACAAAAAAAAAAAAAAAAAAATAAAATAAAATGCTGTGAGATTGATCCTGATCTATCTCTCGCCTTATTTTTAAAGAACAACATTGGATGATGTCCAGTGAAATATAAATTCACTCCGTCACTAAGCCCTAACTCGGATATGAACTTCTACCTGAAAGAATGAAGCGGATATTCATCAACTCATTAAAATTCATCAAAATCATTCCATCTAATAAATTTTATAGATTTTTGGCAATGATCAAAAATAAATCAATAAAAGTTCAAGTTTTATTAAATATTTATTTAGTAAAATAAAATCTAACCCGTAAAAACCATAATTAAAAAATTATAGAGTAGAAAATTATAATAAAAATATAAAAATTAGAAAATATGAAAAATTATAATAAAAATAGAAAAATTAGAAAAATTATAGAATAGAAAATTATAATAAAAATTTAAAACACAGATATGGATATAACATAAATATTTTTAATTTTATTTTATTTATAATATATAAGGAGGCGGTGGCTGTGACGTCATGAAGGGCTGGGTGACGTCATATAATTTTAAATTAAGAAAAAACTAATGAAGGTGATTTTTCCCGAGGATAAAACCAATACAAAGTGCATGATTCGTATAGATATGTAAAAAATCTCCTCATATGAAATTTAGTGTGAAATTAACCCTTCCCTTCCTATCGTCGATCGGTAATACTACCAGGTTTCCGGATATACACCATAAGTTGATCAATTCATCATACTGATGCATTAAGTAAATATACCAAATTTTATCAAAATCCGTTGAGCCGTTCAAGCTGTACACATTTATACGGACGGACAGACGGACAGACATCATACTAAAAATACTTTTTTCTGTTAACAAAATGCATGATTCGTGGATATATGTAAAATTTGGTGTGAAAACAATACCTCCCTATCGTCAGTCAGTAATAATTATAGAAAAATTATAAAATAAAAAAATTATAATAAAAATAATAATAAAAATATAAAATATATAAAAGAATAAAAAAATTGCTAGAAAATTGAAATCCCAAGAAAATGATCGACACATTTTGTTGTTTTCTTTCCAATGTTATGTGAAAGATATGGGGTAGCCTTCACCACCTCCACATCTTATTTTGGTGTGGTGATTGGACGTTGGCCAGATGTGTTTATTCATTCTAATTGCCACTTGTCTCTTTTGGCCGATGTGTTTTTTGAACCGGGGTTCGTGGCCATCGGCCCACCCCACCACCTCAACATTTAGCTTATTCTATATTGACACATTCAACATGGACTTCTGCAAATTGGTCGGCTATTTTAATTTCAATGAATCGTCAATATTATGTTGCACGAATCTGAGTGCCAAGTAGGGGTTCTCAGAAAATACCAACCATGCTCGAGGCATTTTAAAATAAACACCACTCACATGGATATTCATTGTTCCATACAATATTGATATGGGGGCCTCTATCGTTTTTAAAACATCACAATGCTGTATTCTCTAAAACGCAAAAAGCAAAGGTATCGGATAATCAAACGAAATTGGGGAAAAAAAAAAGCTTGATGTAAAATTCTTACATAAAACGAATCAAACAGAGATTTTGTTAAACCTTCGTACATTTAATTAAATATTACGTATTTACGTGAAATCAATTTTATTAGAAATGAGCCACTGTTCCCCTCGTATCGGCTCAGCCTTTCTCTCTCTCTCTTCAACCCTTCTCCCCTGTCCCGCATGGAAATTCGACTACTCGCTTTTAAATATTTCTCTCCACAATACACTTGGTAGCGGGTTGGGTGTCCGAAGGGCTTAGAACCCAGGCCAGGTTAAGCCTTTTAATATTAACTAGCCAGATAATTTGACTGATGCAAACTCGAGCATTAATCGAGCTTAGAAAAGACAGTGCTGCATCGGTAATCCTGGAACACCATTCGCAGACCTTTTCATTAAGAGCCACCTCGCTAAGCCCTTTGGAATTAAAACGGTCCAATTTCCATTTCCGCGACTTATTTTCAAAAAGCCTTTGATACACTTCTACATGGATCTTACTATTAATAACAATCGGATTTTCATCGAAAAGATTTCGATTCGCAGCTATTTATCGGCTCAAAGCATCGGCTGTCATTTTTCACCATTCGCTCTTGAAGAAATATAAATTTGTCCTCTTTTGAATGCGGCTTAATTTAATGGGACGGCTTTCCTCGAGTGCGAAGGGGAGAACACCTCTAAGAACCTCTTTTCCCACACCACTTTCCATTCTGGTGGTGCATCGATCCTCATTGAGTCACAGAATATGAAATAGACAAGGCCTAAGCTTGAAAGAGAAAATAAATATTTATTATTATTTAAAATTTTTTTTTTCTTTAGTTTGTGTATTTAACCTTAACTGCATATATAATAATAAAAGAAGTATTGTGATCTTTCGAAAATTCCTTGAGTCCTAAAAATTATTTTCCACATCATTGATATTTATTAGTTATTTTTATCAGTTATATTTAGTAGTTTCATAGATTCATTGAATTCAATTCTGATGAAATTTATACTTCAAATGGACAAGAAATGATTTCATCAATTGGTTACCATTTAATTTCACTTCTAGTCCAATAAATATCAATATTGTATATGAACTGGATACACACAAAAACAATTTGAAAATTCTTTCACGGATTACGGTCGGTCACTCACCTTTAATCCAAAATTATTCATTAATCGCATATCTAATTAATTCATTTCGATGCACGAATTAATTGTTTGATAATTGATATTAATCAATGAAAATGATCTCAAAAAAAAAGAAAAAAAAAAAAAAAAAAAAAAATTAAATCAATTTCTTTTATTTATGTGTGTGAACTATCAAAATGGTTTTAATCTAATAATAAAATCAATAAAACAGAATAGCAAAATATATGGAGGATCCAAAAATTTTTTTTAAAAAAATATTAATATTATTTTTCTCAAAATATTGAAGGGTCGGTTGCTCATGTCATTCAACCAACATTTTTAGAAATTAATATGCTCTTATAAAATAATAATACAATAATTACATTTTTAATTTCAAATATTATACATAAGAATACTGATATGCTAATATTTTAATATTAGTACATACTACTATGCTCATAACTTAAGAGTCTTATCAGAATTATTCATTTTACGTCATATTGACATTTTTATCAACAACTAGAGAATTAATTTAATTTTTTTCTTTTCTTTTTTTTTATGTTTGCTTACTTAAGACTAACTCAATTTATATCACACTCTATCTACTCTATTACTATATAAGTTGAACTATCTCAAATTTATATATCTTTTCTCAAATAACATTTAAAAAATAAATATATAGCAACAATTTACACAGAAACATGTTCATATAATCTTAAAGTGTGATATTTTCAATTTTTGATAGTATAATTTCTTAGTTTAATTATATATTTTACATTAAATAAAGGATTAATGAAAATTCTATATTTTAAGGATGTTGTTCTTTTAGTCAGTTTGAGAATTTCCTTAGTAAAGAATAATTAATATAAAATTTATGTGAATTTGGTGACATTGGAAACGTCACCCTCAAGTTCCATAACTCAACCTATACCAATGAGTCATACTTTTTTCGTAT
The DNA here is from genome assembly GCA_963082975.1 of Labia minor. Classification (NCBI taxonomy): domain Eukaryota; kingdom Metazoa; phylum Arthropoda; class Insecta; order Dermaptera; family Spongiphoridae; genus Labia; species Labia minor. The sequence continues at coordinate 37,734,578 of OY720348.1, read as the reverse complement.
ACATAAATATTTAGTTAATTTTATATAAATAATGGATATATATTTAAAATAAATTATAATGAGATAATGAAGTTATCGGTTTAAAATTTAATATATATATATATATATATATATATATATATATATATATATATATATAATTTATAAAATAAAAATCTGGAGTATCTCCACTCGACTATCTCGCAAATTTAAATTGGATAAAATAACATATATTATATTTAAATTAAATTTAATTAATTAAATTATAAATTAAAATTAATAAATAATATTTATTAAACCTGACTCTTTGTTGATGGCACCACGTCACATGCTGGCGCGTGATTTGCAGTCTTATTAGAAAATTAATTCCGGTGCTTTCAGCGATTCAATCAAGCGGTTTTATACAAATTTTAATCAGGTGAAAAACTATCAAACATATATCTTTATTTTTACGGTCAGTTTAGAGGAAAAAAAAACTTGGTAGGTAATGACCCACTTTCGGATGAGCTACATTTCTCAAAATTTTTGAATAATGTCCGTGTACCAAATTTCATGATTTTAGCTCAAACCTTTTTTTGCGTAATCTTGTCTGCATACACACACAAACACATAAACACACAGACATTTTTTTCAACCTTAGTGAAAATGATTCAAGAACCTTCAAAACGTATAAAAACATCAAAATCTCGACATCGAAAATTTTCGTGATCGCAATACTATCTCTATCGAGATAGTAAAAAATGTAGAATGAATTGAAAGAAATGAGAGAATTTGTTTTTTATTTGAAATTATTTATAAAAATTTCCTTTTATTATCATTTTATTTATTATAATATTGTATAAAATAGATTTCTGAGGAGGGGAATAGTATCCTTAGTTCTTTATTCTTTTATTGTAAAATAAATTTCAATGCGTTGTTTGGTTGTTGCGATGCAAAGTAAGGGATGCATGTTAGCGGAGGTAAAAAGGGTGAGTGGAGGGGAGCATATGACGTGTGGGTTCGACTCCCGCCACGGAGCGGACTGTGATTTCTGGGCGGGGAGGGCACAGACCCCACCCCAGGCGGTGGAGCAATTGTAAACACGGTCCGCGTGAACGATGGCAGATGCTCGAGGCGGCTGCCAGTTGGGAGCAAAGCCGCCTTGGGAGCATTGGGTGCATTGGAGCATTGGGCGCAAGGAGCGCATTTGGGTGCATTTGGGCGCGCTGGGCGCTGTGCAGTGCCGTGCAGTGAGTGCAGTGTGTGGAGTGTCTGTCGACCGCGGAACGACAGTTGGCATACAGGCAGCAGGGCCAGAGCTGCCCTTCCTTTAGGTAAGTCGACTGGTGACCCGAGGAAGGCGGCCGTCGTCAGCTAACATTCCTCAATCAACTAACCAACAAACAAACAAACAAAACAATTAATTCATTGGAGAGGAGGAGGCCCGCCGCCTCCAAATGATGAGATCCATGCACTCTTACGCTCTTGTCCAACTTTTACCAAGAATTACTCGATGCTTCCTTGAAGCCAAAAATCGCTCAACATTATCCGAATCTAACGGTTCTTTAGAATCCTCATTATTATTATTATTATTATTATTATCAAGGTGTTATTATTATTATTATTATTATTATTATTATTACCAATTGTTTCAAAATATTGACCAAAAACCAAACAACTCGATTCTTTTTCATTATTCTTTTTATTAATTTTAAGATTCGAATTCATTCAACTTGTTTTTTTCATGATGATTACAATGAGAATGAATACTCCACCCTCTCTTCTCCATTCTGTCCCAATTATATTTGTTATTTTTCCATTTACTTAACACACACAAAATAAAAAAATGGAATTCTCTAACCTTGGATGGGTGCGTCAACCAATGAGATTCATCCTTCCAAGATTATTAAATGCAAACATTTCTATATAACACAAATAATTGTAAATAAAAATTTATTAATATTTGTGAAGGTTGAATGAATAGGAAAGGTAGAAAAGGTGAGGTCCAATCGCAAAGTCCTGATAACAGGAATCAAGAATATTTTTGAAAATTTCATCTTGCGACGGGAATATCAACCTGAAACAATATATATATATATATATTTGTTACGCGTGTTTCATTTGTTGCTAATAACTTCTTTGATTAGTAATTATATCTGTAGGATCAGCATCAGGGATCAACTTTTGCACATTGTTAACCGGCCTTAACGTTAAGGTTTCCTTTGATGCGGCCGCGCAGTCCTGAAAGACCCCTCGTTGATAATAAATGAGCAAAAAGAGAGACAGTCACCCTTTCCTGCTTGATGGGATGCATCAAAAGGACAACTGCCACATTCGCCCCAAGATAATTGCAATTAATAGAAATAAGTGACATTTTTTTTTTAATCTCTCATTCGAATAATAAATTTTTAATCTTGTATTTGTATTAGAAATAACAAAATAGATAATCCAAGAAAAATAAGCCCTTCTCTGAAATGAAATTTCTCTAATTAAATTAATATTAAATTTATTTTATTTTCTTAGAATAATATTTTTTTGATTTTCTTTCTTTTTTTTCTCTTTGTTAAAAGAATTTTATCTAAAAAAAAAAAAAATTAAGATATTAATCATTTTATTTTAATTAAGAAAAAAAAAATTATTAATAAATTTTAATCATGTGAATATGCTTTATATTTGAGCTAAATTTATTAATTCAATTATTTTTTTGCTAAATTGAGTTTATATTTATTTATTAATTTATTTATATTATATTTCATTCGTTTTTTTTTTAATAGTTGATTAACTTTTACTGTTTTTATATTTTAATATATTAATTTAATTTGATAAAAACAAAAAAATTTTTTTTTTTTTTTATTAATAATTTAATATTAAAATCAATTTCGTATAAAATGAAAGAATAATTTTATATGCATTTCCCTAAACGCGATTCTATTTTTCTTCCATGTGGATTACGTGAAACACATTCTTCTGGCGTGTTGAAATCTCCACTCGCTTTGCCAGTGACTTCATTGATCTATAAAATCGTTTCAATTGCATTTCCAAAATCGGCCCAATCTTACTTCCCTTTTCATTTTCAATTCGATTGTTTTCTTTGCAATGCCTAGATAAAGATGAGCATTGCTTAATTTTTCAGTTGTTCCTTATCAAGCTCACACAATTCAAACCGTTTGGGCCTCTTCACCGGGTTCCCAGCCCCAAGTCCTCAGCCCTTCGCTCTCTCCCTTCGATGTGCTTGTTTGCGAGTGTTTATTTAGGTGCGCAGCTGCAAGATCTAGAAACCTATCATGTTACTTTCTTCTTTCAACTTAACTAACCACCAAATGAACTTTATTTAACAAAAATTTTTATTCATATAATGCATAATATTAAAATCCACCCCTCCCCCCCCCCTTCTCACAATGAATTATTTTATTATATTGTTATTAATTCAAAATCAAAACAAATTTACAAATAAGTGAAATAAATTCAAATTCAAAAGTTCATTTGTATATTGAATTATCAATTTTATCATTTTGGAACACGAGGACTGCTAGTTTAATAAGTTAGGTACAAAAAAAAAATTCAAAATAATTAATTATTTATCAATTTATTTAATAAAAAAAATTTATTAATCTTAGCTTTTTAATAATTTGTAAATTTATTTCAAATGAATCTCAGATGATAAATATAACGTACATTGTTATTCCCTTCATCATCCTTCAACAGATTTCTGTAAAGAAATATGATATCCTTTAAACATTTGTCCAAAATCTAGTTAAAAGGCACTGTAACCGGAAGTTTAGCTTTTTTTAATGTCTCCATTTGATTCGTCTTAATAGACAAAAAAAAAGTAAAAAAAATAGAATGTTGAAATGAAAAATGTTACCAATAATTTTTTTTTTTTTTTTTTTTTTAGAGTTGAACTGAATATGAATTGTAAAATGAAAATGATTTTATTATTTTCAATTTTATTTATCATAAAATCCATATATTCATTAAAAATAAGATTTTAAATATTCATGAATTTAAAATATCGTTTGGTACGAATCTGTAATTATTATTTTGTGTTTGTTTGTTTTTAATTTTTGATTAATTTTTATAAAGGAACATTTCTTTATTATCTTTCAATGCATTGGATTAAAAAATATTATTTAATAATGTAGGCTCCTCCTAAGGATAATCTCTTCAAGTATTTATAATATTTTATTTAATAAATCAGACTCAAATTTCAAATGCCACTTCACGCCCATTTTCCATGTCAATCAACTCTCCCCTTCTTTCCTTTATTCTCTTTTAGCGACACTTTTGAAAGATTTATAAATAAAATCTATTCCCCTCTTATATACAAATATATATATATATATATTCTATTAATTATCTAATTTCGGGCTTATTAATGTGATTATAGGTTGATAAATGAATTCTTTTGAATATCTTAAGAAATGAAATTTTCTATTACATCATTCCTTAATCAATTCAATTTATTTATTTAATTTTTGTCTTTATCATAACAAACAACAAACAAAACAAATTATTCAACGATGATTGATTATTGGATATATATTTTTCATTAAAATATAAAGGGATCCTCTGATAAAAACAAAACTATATATTATGAATATTTTTCTTACAGAATGAATCATATATATATTATTTTATAATATTATATATAATATTATATATAATACCTGGTTCACTCAGAACTTTAAAAAAATTATTCCTTTTGAACTATGAAAATTTAAGATTACGATTATTATTTAAAATAAATAAACGACAAAATATGTGAAACAATTTCAAATAATTTAAAAGAATATAAATTAAAAAAAATATAGTCATAAAACTTACAGCCATTAAACGTACGCATTAAAAGAAAGACAGAAAAGTATGGCCTGTGGATATAAAATAATATATATTTCGTAATTTGATTACAAAATATTATTAAAATAAATATTTTTAATTTTATTTTATTTATAATATTTTGTATTTAAGGAAGCGCTGTCCGGGGCCATTTTTTTATTATTAAAATTCCTATTTTAAATTAAGATAAATCTAACATAGATGATTTTTCCCGGGGCGGAAACCAATACAGATCGATTTTTCTTTATAACAATTATCTACAGTGTGTGTGTTAATTTCAAAAAAAAAAAACCTTAGAGGCGTTTAATATTTCAAAAATACAAATATATATGTTTAATTTTTGCTAGTATAATAAGATAAGATGTATATGTATATTGTATTCATAATTATAAATTAGAGATTGGACCAAAAGGTGATTCGTGTTTCTAGAGGAAACTTAAATTTTTAATTAGTTAATATATAAAAAATACACATTACTGAAAAAAAAAGTGAAGGAATGTAGGAACATAGAATGTACAACAATATAAAGGAAAATATAAGGGAATTGGGTGAAGATAGGAAATGGATGGAGATAGTTTAGAATAGAGAACTTTACAATTACAACGAGAACTTTCGAAATCAGTAGCGCCATAGAGATATAGCAAATTAATAAATTAATATCATTTTGTACAATATCATATATAAAAAAAGAATGAATTGTACTACCGTTTTCTGTTTAACATTTTGTTTAACTTGTTAATTTGACTACTCAAAAGTCTCTCTTATCATTTACCTGAAGAATTTTCATTCCCTTTATAATAAATAAAATATTTAATGGAAATTAATATTTATATAACTGATTTTATATTAAATAAGATAATATATTTTTTATGGTATATTTATTGTAGCGAGCGCGACTTATTAATCGAATTTAATTATTTGGCAGTCGAACATTTGGGTAGATCTTTGTGCTGTTAATTCAACTGAGTACCATCTGTAGACTAATTGCCTGGGGTGGGTTGCTTCAAATTAGTTTAAGAATTAAGAATAAATGGTGCTGAGGCCCACGTGGGTGGGGTGGGGTGGGGGGCACCGGCCAAGCGAATCCACCCCCCCAAGGAGCAAAGAGGTGGAGAACGGAGCTAACACACTTCTTGGTCTAATCTTTGTGTAGATTGTTATTGCAGTGCTGTTCCCCTTGCCATGAACATGAATATTACTTCTGTTCTCTAACCTCGGGGCGTTACGGCTATTAAAACCTCCCAGCCCTAATGAAGTAACCATCTCCAAAACTTTCTAACGCGCTTTAATGTTCTTTCGTGTTTTTATAATGACACACTCTGCCGATGATGCCTCGCGAAACTTTCTATAGACGAAAATGAAGGAAATTTGGTTGGATTCCCCCCTCCTTTCTAGGCCATTTATTTGACACTGCGAGGTTGTAAAGTTAATTTAACTTAATATTGATTTGATGATGTTCACTTTTTTTCATTCATTTTTTTTTTATTGTTTTTAAGGATTTCTATCGGTGAGAGATGAGCAAAATTCATATTTCCCGCCATTCGATTTCAAAAAAAAAGCAACAGAAATGGAAATTAATCTCAATTTCTGTCGAGTATATACTATAAATATAAGAATATATTATATATATATATATATATATATATATATATGGATAACCGAAACCTTATCAATGGAGAAATCGTGTTAGGGTAGCTATTGCTTTAATAATTTCTTTTTTTTTTATTTTATTTTATTTTTTTATTTTTTTTTTTTTGGATCAACTCGAGTGGAACAATGAAAAGAATCGTAAAAAGAATCCAGAAAAACTTTGCATTTATTATTTTTTTTTTTTTTAGCAAGTTTTCTTATTACTCTATTAAGACGACGCATAATTGAATCGCACAAAAGGGCTTGGAATAAATACAATTAAAATAAATAATGAGAATCGATTGATTAAAAAAAAAAAAAAAACGATAAATAAAAAGGTGCCGTTGTCCTGCTCACTCAATTATCCACTTATATTCGATGAAGTGTATTCATTTACTGAAGCAGCATCCGACATATAAATGAAAATCGCTCGAATAAAGCGAAAAATGCTTTGGGTTAAGCAGGGCTATAATGAGTTTTTCGATATTGAGTTTGCACTGTTCAGGGAAATGTCGACTCCTCAATGGATATTCCAAATGGTTTGGTGCGATTCCGATAAGGAGCCGTACTTCTCCGTCGTGGATTTATCAGGGCATTGTCTCGTACCTTTTGCAGCCTCCGGTCCGCTAAACAATCCGCTCTTGAATACAATTATTTAGAAACTAAGCTTTGGCAATGAGAAGGAAGCCATCGGTGTAATGGCTGATTGCCTTCGCATTGACTCGCTTATCATTCCGAAGGAGGGCCGCGGATTAGGGTGGGCTAAGTCGCTCTTAATTGAAATATTTCCAAATGCAAGCGAGTCGAGCGCTTTTCGGCCATTTAATTAACGAATGCTCAACCCAGGCTGATTTGATCATCACTGGACGATAAGGGGGAGCGAAATTTTCCAAATCATCCGGAATAAAGAATTAAAATAACACTTGGGAAAAATAATATAAATAACACACACACACATTCTTAAGCTTGTTTTTCTGTACCACAAAATAAATGTTTCCAATATATATATATATATATATATAGAATTTTATTGATTTTCTTTCAAAATTAAATTTTAATGGTACAACACCAAATTTGTATCAAAACAAAATATTAAAAAATAAAAATAAAAATTAATTCATTCTTTAATCATTATCAAAATTATTGAGTCTAATTTTGTAACTTCAATTATTATTTATTATTATTATTAATATAAAGAGAAAAATATTTTTTAAATAATAATTAATTATATCTATCATATATTATAGTTGAATGTTGCTTGGTTTATTTTTTCAAAGTACTAGCTCCTGATTATATAAACTAAAGTATTCATATAAATTTTTGGCCTTTCCTATATGCCTATACATTGCAAAAGAATTTACTAACATAATTATTATTTTTTAATGAAAGATAAAAATAAATCTTGAGCAAAATTTTTCTAGGACCGTTTAACTGTCCTCTTTATTATTTAAATAATTATTCAATTAGAAATTTTATTTTATTTTTATTTTTTTTTGTTTTTTAATAAATAAAGAAATACAAAGGAAAGATTAATATTATTTAATCACTTTCCATTCCTTCAATCGATGGATTTGTTGATCAAACAAACAATATGGAATATATTATGCTTTCTTGGGCTCCTTGGCGGCGGCGATCTCCAACGACCTCGGACCCTCTTGTCCTTTAAGTCAACTTGGAAACGTCGAGTCAGCAGAAGCTCCGAGTCCGCCAAACTTCTTAAGATGATGACTTCGATTGTTTGTGGACATGGTGATACATTAGGGGGAATTCAACAAACTTTAACTTGACTTGGTGCTGGCAACTATTCTGCCAGTTTTGTTTGAAATGGAAAAGTCCAAATACAAGCCGCCCACCTCCTGGTACGGTACAACTGTATGAGGTTAAGTTTGTGAGGTACAAACACCCCCCTCCCCACCTCTCCACCCCCGCAAGCACACTCACAACATGCACTAGATACACACAGCTCGAGCTAAGTTTCTCCAAGTTTTGGCCGCGCTAGAGTAAACGTCTTTCATTATACATTGTGCTGCTTGCTCGCAGTTTACACGAGTCTTGTTGCTGGGAACCTGAGCCCCCTCCCCCCCCCAACCACTCGCTCTCTCCCTCCTCATTCCATCGCCCCTATGAAAAGGGTGGATGGAAGAAGACGAAGCCACCGAGTCAAGGTAATAGCCCAAGGAAAAAGTATTACCAACTTGAGTCCTATTGTTCCCCGGTACTGCCAAATCTTAGAGAGATGAGTTACTCAGAAGCAATAACACTAGAAACACCGCTGAAACAAGCTAACAACCTGATTTCATTCACCAACCACTTGGAGCAAAGATTTTCATTCCCATCTAACACACACACACACACACACACAAACCCCTATCCCCGCATAACAAACTTAAACCGAGAATAATTGATCATTCACACAAAATTCAATCATATATCTATTAAAAAAAAATGAAATTAAAATAGAAATTTCAATTTAATTAAAAAAAAGACAAGTTCAAAAATATTATAAAAAATTATATATAATCAATTAAAAGACTAAAAATTATAAATATATAATTATGGTGTAGTAATAGACCAATTACTGATAATTACTAAAATGCTAATTTGTTGATAGTATAATTATAGTATCAACACATTAGTATTCAACTACATAACAAATGGGATGGTAATTCTTTCTTTTTTTGTTTTTTTTTTAATCACGAACAAGGACTGAACAACCCAAAATGCAAATTTATGACGCATTCCCTTTCTATATTTTGGATAATAATTTATTAATAAGCTTTTTACATAAGTTACCATTCCTCGTATAATATATATATATAATTCTGAGCATTAGTAAAAAGTAAATATTATTATATTTCCATGTATATATTGGAAATTAAAAATAAACAAACTGAGTTTAGTTGATTGTTTATATTTACGTGAATTCACATTAAATTAAGAAAAATAAAATTTACATGTAATAAATAATAAATAAATTCTATTAATAAATTGTAAAAATTTAGTAACATGATACCATATTGAACATACTATACATATAATATTCTAATTATACTAGTAGTTTATAATTTTTATATATATATATTTAGTTAATGTTATTTATATATCCACCTGAATCTTATTAATGTTTAAAATTAAAAAAAGAAAATAATTACTGCTAAATGGAATTAAAACTAGAAAGTAATTAAAAAAACATAATTATAAAAATTATTGATAAATTGACATTGCACTAAACGAAAAAAAAAATGCAAACTAAAAAAAATGACTAATAAATAAATAAAATAACGAAAAAGAATATTAATTTTTTTCTTTTTTCTTCTTCTCTATTTATATATTGTTATTTGATTTTTTTTCTTTTAGTTCTCTGTTAAATGGACTGATGAAACAGTTATCGAAATATTGATAATTCGATTTTCATAAAAAGAAAACAATATATATCTTAAGTTTACTTTTATTCAAGGGCGTGTTCCAAACTTAAACCCGTTTAATTAGAGAGAGTTTATTTTGAATTGCATTTTAATTGTAATTAATTATTAATATCATTATTCTGGCTATCCTTTTGACAAAGTTATAATGAATCGAAATTTAAATTCGTATATTACATTGAATTGTGACTTAATATATAATATTAAATTGTATTTATATGTATATTTAGCTCTATATATATATATATAAATTATCACTTGGTATAAAAGGTTCAAAAGAGATAGATAAATGCTAAATAATTCATTTTCAGAAGTTCCTCTGCCAATTTGAATAGATATTTTAAAAAGAACCTTTTGATAATTTGTCTTTCTAATTAAAATAATCAATATTGGTTGTTTTAATTAGAATATTTACCTGAATAAATTTGATCTATTGGATCTATTTAGTTTTTCCATTTTATTTATTGATAAATACATTTTCCATTTAAATTACAAGTAAGATAATAGTTAAATAAATTCTGATTTTTCAATTTTAATAATTTTTTTGTTATATATACGAAGTCTGATCAAAAGAAAAGGTGAATTTTGAATTTTCGCGGGCTGTGTACATTCGATTAGCGAAATATTTTTTTGTTATGTTGCTCATATGTTGACATTATCAGCCATTTTGGATTAGTAGTTTGTTTTTGACAACTGAAAAAAGTTAGTCACGTTTTTGTGTGTTCTTCGATATTTTACTTAAAAAAAATGGATTATGTATTAAATTTTGAGTTAGAAATGTAATAAAGTGCCTCAACGCACTTAAAATGTTGACTTTGGCATTCAGCGAGTTTACTTTGTCTCAAAAAAATGTTTATATGTGGTACAAGCGCTTTACAAAAGCACGCCAAGTTGGATCCAATGTGAAGGTTTTGCTCACTATTTTCTTCTATTACGATTGCGTGGTGAATCATGAGTTCTTGCCAACAGATCGTACTGTTAATAAGGAATACTACAAGGAAGTTATATAACGTTTGCTTGAAGCAATACGGCTCAAACGATCGGTATTATGGAAAAACAAATCAATGATTCCGCATCACGATAATGCACCAGCCCACACAGCATTGCTTGTTCGTGATTTTTTAGCCAAAAAACAACACCGTATTCACCAGATATGGTGGAGACAAAATAGATAAATATTTTTCGAAATAATTCAAAATTCACCTTTTCTTTTGAACAAATCTCGTATATTATATTGCAGAGGATGTTAATTTGAAAATTACAACACAATAAGATTTATAGTATCTGATGTATTTGGACAAATCTACTGATTTTTTTTTTTTATTTTTCATCAAGTGCCTGATTTTTATAAAATGAGAGTAAAAAATTATGGAATTTTAATTCTGAATAATGGCCTTTTAGAACCATTGAATCCAGTTTTTTTATTTTTTATTTTTTTTTTTAAGTTTTGCTGTTCCCAAATTGTAGGTATTAATATTTATAAAGAGTCCCCGATTTCTTTCCTTGCCTCCTGATTACGAATGTTTCCCAATGTTTTCATTTGCTAATAAAATCGTTGTGCATTGGGATGTGCTTTTGTGTGATTTATTCATTTTCGCTTCTCTAGATTGCATTTGCATAAGTATATCTTGGTTGGATCACTATGCCATTCGTGATCCGCGACATGCCAAGTGTTTTTCGTGATCAATGAATCGACTTGGTTCGAAAATTGTTTATTTATGTGGGTGGTGAATGGTGTGGATCGTTTCCAAGGAGGGGATTTCATCCATTGACAATGATCCGTCTAGGCTATTTGGAGAGCACGGTTGTGTGAGTGAGGCCATTACCTGTCGCCACTTGGAAAACGAACATTTAATCGTTTGCCATGTCGCACGAGCATCAGGAATAATCAACGATTGTAGGTAAATGCATTCTAATGACTCGACTTGCTTGCTGATACTAGGAGAGCTTTCCATTTTCCATCCGCTTGTTATTTCGACAACAATTTATTATCATAACAGGTCCAGTTTATGTAATTCATAATTTCCTGTGACTCGGAGTATGCGCTTGTGGTTGTGTGTCAACAAAATAGATCAAATAACCATGTTTACATTGAATAATTAATTAGTTTATTATATTTTTTAATTCTTTTAATTTTTATCACATTTTTATTATGAAATTATTTATTTCATTCCCAAAAAAAAAAAACAAAAAATAAACAAAACAAAACAATCAGTAGATTTGATAAACTACAAAAGAAAATGATAAATGTATAAATCTTATTCTGTTGTTATTTTCCAATGAACATAGATATTTCTCTGCAATATGATATATAAAATGATTTTATTAAAATTGAACAATCCGAATTTATTTAAGTATTATTTTACATGTAATTTTTAAAGTATTTTATTTTTAATATTGTCTAAAACGCGGCTCAAACAATTTTAATTAAATTTATATAAAAATCTTCGAAATATATTAAGTAAAATTATAAATTAAAAGAATTTAAAAAAAAAATTTTAAAAATGAGTAATTATCATATTATTAATACTTTTTGAGTCCTACTATATCGTTCTTTCCGCCTTTACTCCAAACTCCGCCCAATAACCCTCCCCCTCTGATTGTATTTTTTGTATTTGTTTCTTTAAACCTAAGTATATATATTTGCTATTCATTTATTATAGTATTAATATTATTATTATTCATTAAAACTTTAATTTCGATCGGTGCTATTCTTTCGTTTCATTTCATTCTTTTATTTATTTTTTTTTTTATTGAATAATCGTTAAAAGTCAAAATTTCAATATGTGTGATATGTATCCGAAGATTGTAAGAATATATAAAGGAGAGAACCACACACACACACACACACACAAAATACTACTATTCAGGGGTTGTAGACTTTGCACCCCTTAGAAGGTAATTTCAAGTTGGAAAAGCGGCCACTCCTACCATTTGCTCACCCGGATTCATTATTAAGATTTCAAATTGACAAAATCGGGCAAAATACCTATACTCCCCTCTCTTATATATACGAGGAGTGTTCGAAAAGTAAGGTGACTTTGTATTTTTAAGAAAAAATAATTATTTATTTATCAATATTTATGTGTTGTCCCCTTCAAAGTAATCCCCCTCAGATACAATACACTTATGCCAACGGTTTTTCCAATCCACAAAGCACTTCTCATAAGCACTTTTCGGTATAGCCTTGGGCTCTTCCAGCGATCGAAGTCTTTATCTCCTCAAACGTTGGAAATCTCCGTCCTTTCATAGGTCTCTTTAGTTTTGGGAACAAGAAAAAGTCACATGGGGCCAAATCGGGTGAATATGGTGGCTGAGGCATGATTGTGTTGTTGGTTTTGGCCAAAAAAAATCTCTCACAAGCAAAGATGAGTGAGCAGGGGCATTCTCATGATGCAAAAGCCATGAATTGTTTTTCCATAATTCTGGACGTTTTCTTCGTATTGATTCTCGCAAACGGCGCATAACTTCAAGATAATATTGTTTATTGACCGTACGACCATATGGTAAGAACTCCTGATGCACCACGCCATGGTAGTCGAAGAAAACAGTGAGCAAAAGCGTCCAGAGTGAGGCTCGTCATTGGCATCTTCCCGGCCATCTTGGAAGAGTTTGTACCACTTGTAAACATTTTTTTTAATCAGAACAGTTTCACCGTATGCCACTGTCAACATTTCAAGTGTTTCGGAGCACTTTATTTTATTTTTTACACAAAATTTGTTGCAAATCCTTTGATCCATATTTTTCGATAGCAAAAAATCGCCGAACATGCAAACCACATATAACCTTTACGCCTCTCACAACCAAACAAAAAATGCTATACACTTGAAACTTGGTACAGATGTTCTGGAAGAGTGTACCAACATAAAAAAACAAAAAAATCGATAATCGAAAGTACGTTGCTCGCGAAAGTCACCTTACTTTTCGAAAACACCTCGTATATAGTACCTGGTTCACCAAGCCGCAGCTCGGTCATTAAAAAAAAATTATTCCTTATTATCGGGTTAATATAAATTTCTGGTTCACCGAGCCTTGAAGTGCTATCTGACGTAGTTGCTGACGTCATTTAATTTTCTATTTTAAATTAAGAAAAAACTAATAAAGATGATTTTTCCCAAGGCTGAAACCAATATAGAACGATTTTTATTTATAAAAATTATCTATGGTGTGAATTTCAAAAAAAATTTTCGAGCAGTTTAATATTTCAAAAATACAAATATATATATATACAATTTTTGCTAGTATAATGAGATATAAGATATATATATATATATATATATATATATATATAAATGTCTGTTTTTGTCTCACTTTAATTTCTTAAAAAGATCTTATTTCAAAGAGATAGAGAAAGGTAGTATTGGAGTAAAGAAATAATTTTCCATTATTCTTTTCGTTTACACTAGCCTCCAATTTCTGTCACTTGATAATAATATATTTTTCTTAACATTACAATAATCATTGATTTTGATTTCAAAAATAAAATTTTAAGATTGTTATTTGTTTGTTACTAGCTAGCTAGACAGATGGAAAGAGAAAGAGAGATTATCGAAGAATAATAAAGACAAATTCTTATTTTTCCTCGAAAACAATAAAAATAATTTATTTAGAACACAAGGAACTAACTTCAGGGCGGGCAACCAAAAATATTTTTCGAATGAATCGAAAACGGTAATATCGAAATGTTTATTCAATTATCATTCGTATTTATTTACTTGATCAATTTCAAATTCATAAGCTAATAGTCAAAGATCATCTTTTGGAATTTAAACAAACAGCAGAATCAATAAAAGAAGACGGCGATAAGTTGGCGAACGGTGGCGTGATTGGCCCGTGAAGGCAATCTGACTGGTCAAATGAACTCCCCAGTTAGGGCTGTGCCGGGGACTCCTCTTCTCCATCCGACAATTTCAATGACCTTGTTTAACCTCTAAAAAAGGTGTCGTTGGAGTCTGTCAAGTTTGCTTTCTGATAAGACGCTTCTGTTTGTTGAAATATAATGAAATATCAACAAGTCAACATTATTTCCTTTTTTATGGACAGATTATAGTCTTTTAATATTTTCTTATTTGCTTAGAATATCACTATTCTTCGACGATGCTATATTAACTAATTATTGGTTTTATTTCCCCAGCACGATTGGAATGACATCAGTTCCCCTCGCCCTTTCCAAAAATTTCTCATCTCTCGTTTTTTTTTTTAGCGTCACTTGATCTTCTCCGCAATTTGCCATACCACTGAAATCGATTTTGTTACATATTGTAATGGATTATTGTAAGAAAAAAAAATAATAACAAAGAGATAAATACCCTTTCCAATTGTTCTCTTCCTGTAAAATGATAAAATAAATTAGAATTATTATGGGAATAATAAGTTGAAGTAACAATAAAAAAGACTATAGAAAATATAGGCAGTATTCTATGATTTCCAATTAAATTCCTAATACTGTCTCTTCTTTGTGTATGCATTTTGTATATATTTACATACATTGCAAGAGTTATGTCATCATCAATAAAATATAAAAAAAAAATATGTAAATATTATCTTCACTTTAAACTAACATTTTATTTAGTATATAAATTTATGCCTATATTTATAAATTAAAATTGAAGACAAAAATTAGTAAATTATTGAATAGTCATTTAATAAGTATACTTTTCCTGAAAAGTTATTATCTCATTTCATTGAAATATTTTCGACAATTTTAGTACTTACTATATTTTAAACCAATCAAGTTTGAGATTACCTTGCAACCAACTATTCAATTACATTTACCTCTACTATATATATATATATTATCTTATCTTCTTGTGCTAGCTAAAATTGTTTGCCATGGGTTCTCAAAAACCGCTCTAACGATTTTTTTGAAATTCACACTAGATATAGTATTTATAAAGAAAAATTGAGTTTTATTGATCACATCTCTGGAAAAATACATCTTCATAAGTTTTTTCTTAATTTAAATATATATATGGATGAAGTCACAAATGACATCCATATTGAAATTTCACTCTCGCCTTTTCTTAAAGTATATTGTATTAATATTTTTTTATATTTAAAATATTTTAAAATTTTTTATTTAATTTCGAAATAAAATTAAAAATATATATTTTAATAATATTTTATAATTATAAATTACGATATATATTTATCATTCTTCCAATAAAAAAAAATATTTATGCACTTAGAAACATACCTAATAATACATATTTATGTATTATTGAGGACCCCAAGTTCCATTCATTTTAATCAGATTGATGCAATGATGCAACATTTAATAATTGTAATAAATAATTAAAGAATTGTATATTAATATTTTTTAAAGGGTCGAGCGGGAGCTCGGTGTCCCAAGTATTAATATTACCAGCCAAACCCAATAATAATAAATTTTTTTTTATCTTAATTACTGAGCCGAGGCTCGGGGTCTCGGTACTACAATATTATTATTTAAATTTTAATAATTAAAAATTATTAATTTTAATGATATTCCAATCCTTGAACACTAGGGATCGTAGTGAAGATTTTATAGACTCGAATGGGAATTGCTTTCTGATTGGTTATACAATACAAATGAGGTTTCCATTTAGGGATGGTGAACATTATTTATTTTAAGGTGAAAATCATCAAGTTGATAATGTATTTCATAAATCCTAGTTGACAATCTAAAGCCAAGAGAATAGGGAGGGTGCCTCTGGTTTATTAGTAACAAGAATTTGATAACGTTTTGCGTTTGCGAGTCGAAGGTGGGATCAAGCATGAGCGATGATGGAGTCACTCGAGTGGAGAAGTGAAGGAAGCGGGGAACGAAAAAGCTAAGAAAATTGAAGGGCAGTGAGTGCTCTGCAGTTGCTTCGGTTTACCACGCAGACACCATCCAGGGATTTCAAGACGAATGAAGGGGGACAATTGCCTTGCTATTATAGAAAGGAACGCATTTAGGAGACAGTAAACAAATTTAAAATTTAGATTAAGAAATAATTTAATTGGAATAAATAGCCAAGCATGAATACTAAAACGGACGTGTGAGTATAGAAGCCTATAAAACCGGACGGTAATAAGTGATTATAAAATAATACGCTCTTGCTTACTCTGTTTTCCCCTCCTCTAAGCTCATTTTTTTATTAAAGTATAAAATCAACAGATCATTTCATTTAAAAAACAATTTTTATCTCAGATCGGTAAATCCATAGTTAAAATTTCATTTCTGTCCTAGAATAATTTTCCTTCATATATATTTTATCTCCTCCAAGAGAAATTACTTTTTAATTTAATTTACTAACATGTTTAAGCAAGTTTTAATTGTATTTACATTGTAGTCCGGAAGAATTAAATAATATTATATATTCCTATATGGAAAAGCACGATTTCTCGATAAATTTAAACGCAAAACAAAACATAGATTTTATGAGTAAAATAGATGAAATAAGGCTATAAATTCACTTATAAGTGATGGTTTAAAAGTATACATTAAATAAAAATGAAGTTTGTGTTTTTCACGCGGCAAATGTAAAAGTTAAAAAAAAAGCTCCATTCAAATGCAATGATAAAAACTGTGCGTGCAAAAATAAACCCCGTTGCGACCAAAGTTGCCTTCACCAGGCTGATGTCTAGCTGGTTTTCTAATTGGATTATGATATACCGAGTGTGACGAATTTTAAGAAGGTTCCAAGCTGATTTCATGGACGGATGACTGCCCCAGACAACCATCAAAGAAATAGCGACTCGATTTCGGATTGTCGACAAAAGTTTGATCAGCCACTATGATTTCTACCTAAGAACGAGGATTATTCTAATATGATCCACATTGCTAATGATAAAAGAAGAATAGAAGAAAAAGAAACGATTCACTCCGAACTTCAGTCCGAATGACTGTGATAAAATCGATCTCGTTTAAGAAACAAGTGTTTCTTGAAATTGGCTGCTGCGGGTGGACCGTCGCCTGTATTGGCGAGTTTTATAGGCCTCGTATAATTTGTGCGATCGCAAGCACAAAAAGCCATTAGTGGTGGTGGTCGTGATTACTTGTGGGGACAAAGGGCGGGATCCAATAAACGAGGCCACCAAGTCTCGTCTGATTCACTTGATTTCTTTCTTCTTGGCCGGAATCGCGATTACGGCCAACACGCCCCCGCCATGATACAAAATCCGCATGCAAGCAAATCTCTAGTTCCACCTTGCCAAGGGCATCCCGCCTCATTAACTATTTCCATTCTATTTTTGTCTCCTTCCATTTTATAAACAACGATTAATTATTCCAAATGCGTTATTTTAATCGAGCGAGCAGAATATTTATTTATCCTGAAAATCTTAAGAATGCGAAGATGTAGTTTGTTTAAATTATTAGTTTTAGTTTAGGTACAGCTGCCAGCATAACATCAACACCACTTTATTTCGATATTCTCTTTTTAAAACCTTATACCTTTCATACTATTTCGATTATTTCACTCAAATGAATGTAAATTTATTTTTATCTCGATATTCAATGTGGAAGGCTCCTTTACAGCCAACTTAGATTCGGATGCTATTGTTTACTTAAATAACTATTTATATTTCTAGTCATGAATCAAGTATATACATAATATTTAAATAAATAAATTAAATAATAAATATATATAATAGAATTTAATTTGTTTTCAGGTCTTTCAAAACTGTTAAATCAACTATATCAAAGTTCATAAATAAATAGATAAATACAATAGTAAATAAAAACGGTTTTGAGTAGATACAACCAATGTATTTCAATATACGTCAATTTGTCTTCTACAATAGAGATAAAGGCTTTATAAAAAAAATATAAAATATACATTATAATCAATAACAAAAAAAAATTAGCTGGAGTGTCTCCACTCGACTATCTCGCAATTTGAATTGGATTAAATAACATAATATATTATATTTAAATTAAATTTAATTAATTATAAATTATAAATAATAAATATTAAACCAGCGCATGTTTGGCTTTTTATTGATGGCACCATGGCACGTGTTGGCGCGTGAGATTTGCAGTGTTAAAAAATTAATTCTGGTACTTTCAGCAATTCAATCAAGCTGAAATTCTATATATAGCAGTTTTATACAATTATTAATCATGTGAAAAATTATCAAACATATATTTTTATTTTTACGGTCACTTTAGAGGAAAAAAAATCAAAACGTTGTAGGTAATGACCCTCTTCCGGTTGAGCTACATTTCTCAAAAGTTGATAGAAAACTATGAATTTTGAATAATGCCCATGTACCAAATTTCATCATTCTAGCTCAAACCGTTTTTGCGTAATCTTGTCTACATACATACACACACACACACAGACAGACATTTTTCTTAACCTTAGTGAAAATGATTCAGGAACCTTCAAAACGTATAGAAACATCAAAATCTCAACATCGAAAATTTTCATGATCGCAATACTATCTCTGGCGAGATAGTAAAAAAAATAAATTTATACGAATCTATTCAAAAATTAATTCTATAATATTTCATTTTTTATTTTAACTATTTTAATTAATTTTAATTCATTAATTAAATGAATATTCTGACGATTTTTATATAAATTTATTTCAAATAATTGAAGCCTTTTTTTTGAGAAAATTAAAAAAAAAAAAAATTACAAGAAAAAGACACATAAATTCTGATTGACTAATTGGATTCAAAAAAAATGTTTATTGCAGTGAAATAAGTATGTGAAATATATAAAATTTCAAAACAATAACAATAATATTGTTTTGCTCTAGTTTGTTTATTATCATTTTTTTTTTCTATTAATCTAATATTAAATAATAATAAAAAAAAAATATAAATGAATTTCAGTAAAATAATTCAAAAATTAAATTGAATAAAAAAAAAAAAAAAAAAAATGGTATTCAATGAAAAAAATAACTTTTCGAACGGTTAATTTGATTTAATTAGATTTTAATTTAATTCATAAGATTATTGAATTGATAATAAATATATTTCTGGGTTATGATTTCAAAATGATTACGAGTTTCATCACACACATTCGTTGTACTTTTGTTTTTTTTTTTTTTTTTTTTTTTTTTTTTAATTTTCATATCAATAAAAATAAGGAAGTATTTATACCCGCTCTTTCTAAGTGGTAGGTAATTAATTAATGGAACAGTGCTCGATAATCGCGCCCGGTCAACCATAATTTTTTTTAAAAAACATGTTGGCGGTGATTCGGCCACTTCCCCACCCGTTCCTCTCGACTTCTCCCCCCCCCCTCTCCCACCCTACCCCACCTATTAGAGCTGCTTGCTCCACACAAATAACCGAGCAAATTACGTACCGTATGGAACTTTTCCCAGAGAACCAGTCGGACATTGATAATATTAAACACAAATAAGAAATTCAAAGCCCCAGGTAATTGAAGAGGCGGCGGCGAGTTCTATTTGCTTGCCGTGAAAATGAATTTCCATTCTTAATGTTTAATTGCCCATTTTACTCGATTAATAGTCTGAGAATTTTTGCATTCTTTAATACCGAATGAGACAGATTAAATCCATTTCATGCTAAGAAAATCATAGCACGTTTTTATATTCATCGTTGAGATCATTTATTCTTATAATATATTCTCTCTCTATATATATATATATAACTATATTCCTTATTTAAATAAAGGACTTTTTTATATGAATGAATGAGAAAATAAAGTGGTTTTCAAACATGGATGTTGGATCATTTAAAGTAATATTATATTTTTTATTTATTTTATTTTTTTTTTTTTTTTATCAACAAATAAGATATTGTGGGACAATTGAAGAATCCTCATATGAAGTTGGTAAAAAGAAAGTGTTTTTTTTTTTTTGTTATTTTTGGAGTGAAGATGAATTATCGATGTCCGTCCGCAGCCAAGGAAGTGAATGTCAAATGGCAAATGAGATGAATTGGAGGCAGGAGCGAGAACGCGATTGTATGCAGTACCGAGTGTTTGGCGATCAGCTCACGTGTGCCGACCTTGAGGTGTTTGTTGTTGTTTTGTTTACACAGTTGTTTGCGAAGGCGAGACGAAGGGAATTAGAAAAGTGCGTATTCCGTCCGCTTGTCCCTGACATTCAGTCAGGCACAGCGGCGGCTGCCGAGTGGAGCTTTCCTTTACCTGCCTGATTGCTCGATCGAATGGCAATTAAATTCACTACCACCTCCGAGTGCCAGACATGGTGAAGGTAACAACACCGCTACTTTTTCCCTCGCTTGCATGACAACCGATTTTTTTTTTTTTCTTATATATATATATATATATATATATATATGTATGTATATATATTCCATATTCTTCCGAATATATAAGTTTTCAAAATAATAATAAAAAAAAAAAAATAATAAAAAAAAATAGCGCCTTGACTACTTGGAAGATTTCGAATCCAGTTGATTATGTATTCCATATAAGAAGAATTTGTTTGTTTAAGACTTAGAAAACCAATATACTTGTATATTTTACGCACACCTTCCGTCCTGCAAAGTGTAATATGTACGAACTTAATATAAACGTGAAGAAAAAGGGAGTTTATTTGGTTATGCAGAGATTGGAAGCCAAGTGGTGGGAAATCTTTTCATAGGACCCGAATGCCAGGATTACACGCTGAGCCTTCTTAAGAGGTTGCGGAGGACCCCTGGCCCATTTCGGAGCTTGTTTTTGTTTATCTTAGCGACCTCGCTTTGTTTGTGGGGCTCCACTTCGGATATTGTTCAAGTCTTGCTTGCTCATTGAATCGCAGCTGTTGGCCATAAGATGACGTCACATTTATCTTTTGCCGTTTAGCTTATAACAATTGCAACATCTGCTCAAAGAGAGAATGAGTTGAATTGGGAGTGGGAATGGGATTCTCAAAGTATCGACAAACAAGCCTTGTTGGCGAATTAAGAATTAAGTCGAGAGATGATGCGTTGGGAATGTTGGCCTAATTAAACACTGCCTTTCGCTTTTGCTAATTATGCCTGTTTCCCCAGTATAGCAAACGTTAATCATACTCATGCACCAGGTGTTTAATTACCACATGACCCTTGACTTCTCGAAACTAGTCCTACTCTTCAACAAGTCATTATCCCTTCCTGATGGCGGCTTTTTATTGATTTGAAAAGATTTGACAAGTTCCATTTTCGATGGATCTGCTCACTTCCTGGCTAACATGAACATGGAATAGATCACACGATTAAAGATTAGTATGCTGACTTGAACAGAATAGATAAACAAAACAGTGTTGCCAGTTTATTTATTTACTGAAAAGACAGCCAGCTTTTTCTAGACGCTGCTTTGCTTCCCAATCGAACTAATTACTTACAAAATCTGCTAGAGATCTTTCCCAATTTTTCTATTATTCCAAGCGGAGGAAGGATCAATTTGTTCAGGTGTGTCTTTGTATGCGCAAACTATTCCCAGAGGGCTTTGCCCGCGGCGCTCCCCTGCCTCTCTCAGCCTTCCGTTTGTTTCTTTCAAGACTCGAACAGTCCTCGGACTTATTTAACTACCGGCTGACATCCGACCAAATGAAAACGGCCTCATCGAAGGGGCTGAACCTCACGATGCATTCATTCATTCGATTTTATTACAATAAAATAATCAAACCTTGAAAGTGAATTGCTATTGGACTGGTGGATTAACTAATAACCGAAGCCCTTGTGAATTATTTATGATTCCAATAGGAACGATAAGGTTTCCATTTTGGGCTCGAATGTTGGGTGTTAAAGTAGAAGAAGAAGAGAGGTGGGGGATGTGTGAAGGGGAATGGCACGGTCACTTCACTCCTGAATAGTGTTCATCAGCGGCTGTCAACTTTTCACTTTGCATTCATTTCATCTTCCCGGCTCGCAGCTACTCTCCCGAGGGTGAACCAATCGAAAGGCGATGACAACCCAAAATTACACCACCAAAAATTCGCCTAGTCATTTATTTTGAACAAATATGCTGTTAGAAAGCGCTAGCGAAATTTTCCCTAAAAGAAACTGCACCTCGCTTTTTTTGGAATAACCCTCCCCCCCCTCTCCCCATCTGATTGCTAATTGAAAAATAAAGAACTAATTAGCTTGATTGTCATTTATATTAATAATTGGCAATCAATTCGTTTGACAATGAACCAAGTCCAATTGCTGATAATTAAAATGAAATTAAAAAAAAAAAAAAATTAATAAATTTATTTGATTCAATTGCTTACGCGCCCATTGTAAAAAGAAAAAGATGAAAACATCGTTGCTGTTCAAGAAAAATTCGAGTTATCGATTGACGTTGTTGTGATGGATAAACAAACATCAGAGAGAGGGGGGGGGAGCTTCGACTGAAATTCAATGGCGAATAGCGAGTTCCTAATCTTCTTATTAAACAAATATTAGCGGCAGATGGGAGAGTGCCCTGAAATGTTTCGAGGATGATTCAACATTCACACTCCTATGCCCCACCCTTCATCAATATTTCTACTAACATTTTAATCACATTTTGTAAATATCGAAAAGATTTTTTCTTTCTCTGCAACCAACTAGAATATTTCCGACTCGCCAGCCCCTCCTCCTTCCTCTCTCTCCCTCTCCATCCCCTTCCCCCCTCTCTCTTCACCCTTTTTCTCCTTCTCATCACCCCCTTCCCATCAAATAGAGCACCTTTTACTCTTGCTTTTGCAAATTGCCTTTCCAAGTTGCTCGCACCTCTTTTTGAATGTCCTATCCACACACATTGGCAGACATTCAATATATATTCTATATATTCAATGACGTTAGAAAAGTTAATTTCTAAAATAACTTGGTTAATATCCACGCCGAGTGTTGATTATTTCTTTCTCTCGTCTCCCAATCATTTAAAATCTTGAAAGAATCCAAAAAAAAAAAAAAAAATTAAAATAATCTTCATATAATTGTTCATATCATAATTTAAAATATTTTTTTTTATAACATTCTCCATTTAAATAAATAATACATATTTATAAAAAAAAATAATAAATAATATAATAATAATAATAACACGATTACATAATGATTATAAAAATATATTTATAGAATTAAAGAAAAAAAATAAAAATGTAAATAATTTATGATTAGAATAAAATCCCCTTTACTTTATGATATTCTTAAAATTAGCATAATATGATTTTAACAATAAACAACTTAATTAGATTAATATATAAGGATTATATTAAAATTCTAAATAAGATAGGAAAGTGATATTCTAATGATGAGTCGTGAAAAATTTTTCTTGGATGAAAAAAATTGTTATAATTTGATAAATTTAATAAAAAAAAAAAAATGGATGAAAAAATATTAAATTATTATTATTATTTATCTATTTAGCTTTTATAATTAGATTAATGATCATTTTTAAAAATGATAAAAATCAAAATCGAGTATCTATTTGTATTTTGAATTATATTTGTTTCGATTTTTTTTTTTTTTTTTTTCTTTTTATGTTAAATATTAATAAAATATCATTTGAATAAATGTTTACGTACAACAATTTCATAAATATTTCACTTGAATTTTTAATTTATAATTTTCAATTTTAGATTGTCATTTTAGTAAATATAAATAATTGTGTTCAGTGTTCACCAATTCCAAACACTAAATATTTCTTATTCAAATCTATTAAGACAAAAGTGCCTTTATGCCAATTTCATTCAAGGTCGCCTATCGTGTCGATTTCCCTTTACAGGCAAGGTTCAATATCCACTTACTCGATTTATATATATATAATTTTACATTTAACAAATATTTATCTAATTTTAAATGAAATTAAAAAAAAATTGAATTTGTTAGTGATATTGGATTCATTTGAAATATTTTCAAAAAAAATTTGAATTGAGCTCGAAAATTTATCTTGAATTATGTTAAATTGAATTTATGCTAAAAGTATGATTAATTTAAAATCTTTTTTATCTATAAATAATAGTGAAGTATATTTTTTTCTGATTATTTTTTTTTTTTTTTTTTTTTTTTTTGTTTTCTTTAGATACAAAGTATTACATATTACATTGAGAATATTTATTTTAATTTAAATAAAACTCAATCCTTGTTTTTTTGTATTTATTATAACTCATGAATGAAATTAACTGATAAAATTATACTTTTTTTTTCTTTCGAGAATTAAATGCTGTTCGCTATCTTTTATCTGCGAGTATTTACTCTGCCTAAGATCCGGCTCGTTCAATTTGCTTGATTTGTTTATAAATATCAATTTTCCAAGATAGATAAACAAGCTATTAGAAAGGAAAACAAGTTATTTTCTTAATTTAGAATATCGTCTATTTTTCTCAATCATCTTGTTTGTCAATTCAGCTATCGCAGTATTAATTAAGACCAATGCTATTTTTTTATTCCCCCAAAAGAAAAATCATTCGTACACCAACAAGAAAGAACGAAATAATTATCGTTTATCTTTAATTAGTTTTTGTTTTTTGGATGAATATTGTCTTCTTGGCCATAGGGTCAGCTTTCATTCATTCATTGTATTAATTTAACAAACCCAATCCAAGTTTTTCTTTCTTTACTAGAATGTATTTTGATTATTACGATTTTTTTTTTATTTTAAATCACTGACTGAGAATTTTCATAAGAGAATTCCATTGTAATTTCATTTTTCGTATTACTAAGAAACGTGCCTGCTGATTTTCAAGTTGTGATTTCTATTTTTTTTTTTTTTTCTATGATTTGCACTCTTGGCTTTTTGTTCTAGCCAATCATTGAAGAAGAGAATAATCATCTGCCATATATATATATATTATTTATATATGTGTTACACAATCAATATTTTTAATTTTCTAATTTTTTGATTTCAATTCTGTTTTCATCAATAAATTAGCAACAGTATACCTAACGTGACTATTTATCTTTTTCCTAAAAATGGGACATTTTTTAATTTTCAGAAATAGTTTGGGGAGGCTATAAAGAAAACGTATATTTTTCATTATTTCTGTTGATTATAATGAAAATAACTGAAAAATATAGTAAAAAATATTACAATAACTTAGTATAATAATATAATAATAAATTTAAAATAAGGGACAAGCTACCTGAAAACGGAACGTATGCTCCCTTTAACTATACCACAATAATTGTATTATTTCTGGTTGGTTATCTTGTCAAAGTGAGCTTGTTTAACGTACAAGGACAGGTCAATAAGCCCGTGACTTTTTAAATGTTCCGTCTTTTAAATGAAATGGCAACACTGCTCCTGTCAGCAGGCAAATATCAGTTGACTCCTGTCGAATTTGGAACCAGATGGATCTTTTAGTTTTTGTTTGACATCCATCAATAGCAGAATACCTCGTGATTGGAGAAAAAAATTGGAAACAAGTGAATTTTTATAAAAAATCCATTAATTATAATATGATTTACTCCCTCTTCCGCCCTATTCTCCGGATTTATCACCGAGTGACTATTTCTTGATTCAACCCTGAAGAAATGGCTCGGCGGGCTGAAAGAGATTTGACTGCAACGATGAAATCATCTCATAAACAAATCTATTTGGATATCCTCGACAAATCTTATTTTTTGGAAGGGATAAAAAAATTGGAGAAACATTGGACGAAGTGTATAGAGCTCTAAGGAGACTACGTTGAAAAATAAAATCATTTTTTAACCAAAAACCTGTTTCATACAAAAAGTCAGGTTTTTGACCTGCCCTCGTACTTTCTTTGAAATAACTTACCTGATCATCAATTAAAAAATCACTTGTTTAGAAATTCAATTATCGTTTTATCCATTCAATGAAAAGTAAAAGTGCTCTTGAATACCAAACTTGACACCTGGGTCTAAGCCAAGGGAATTTTTCGGAGGGGCAAATTACTAAAAATATGTTTAAAATTATATTTTTTTCTAATTAATACATTTCTAATAATAATATACTTTGAAATTTATTTGCTTATTTCAATCTTATTATCAAAATTACACTTTTATCATTTGTTTTTAGATATATTGTATAAAATCCTTAACTAAACTAAGTCTCTGTTAATGTCCTTTTAATCAATACATAATTAATATTAGTGTAATATATCCCCATTATAAATGAATATAATAAACATCGGTATATATAACGAATTATCTTAATGTTAATGTATAATATTTTCGATGGCATATTCATAATTTCAACTTCACTTTTCAAGTTTATTCGGTTGGAACATCGGATTTGCTTTCAATGCTTCAACTTGCCTTATTAAAAATCATATTTTCTTTCTTTTTCAAAATCAATTCACCAATTACTGGCCATTAAGAAAATATATATATATATATATTTTTAAAGAATAAAATTCAGATTGACCGAAGAAGTCGAAGAACTCCAAAATATCCTTCCAAAGTTTTTTTTTCAAGAACTAATCGATTAATTTCCTAATTCGATCAGATCCATCCATTCAGCTAAGCTTGGATAACTTTTTTGTGGGCGTGTGACACCATGTCTTTTTCGCGGTACATAAATTGTATTCACAGCCTATTCTGACCCCTCCTTTCCTACCTGACAGATGAACAAATATACTCAAATATTAAAGGACTTATCACTTCCTTTGATGAATCAATTCAAATGAAAAACTGACAAAATGTTTACATTCCATTGGATATTTAATTCCATTGTATAAAGTATTTCTTCTATATCTAAAGATTTAGATCAATAGAAAATATATCGAATATATAGAGAGATAGATATATTGTTTGTAAGATTATAGAAGTTTTGTTAGTAAGATGTAATCAAGTTCCGAACCCTAAATTGATTTAACCTACTTATAAACTGAAAACTTTCTAGGATTAGTTGATCTAAGCAAACTTAATACAACAAGTTAAAGAATCGAACTTTTGACTAAAGTTCCATTACTTGGGTGAATTGTATGATTTTAAATATTTCTCATCTAGAATTTACTTTATTTTGAAATATTAGCTTATCTATAATCTTCTATACGTTGTATCTTCATTCTAATTCTCTCCTGTCAGTTCACTGTATTCTTGGTCTACCCACAAATCGTTTCCCAATTGGTTTCCCTTTATCATAGATGATCTTATTATAATTATTTAATTGGATTATCTATCCAACTTTCCTTAAATACAACCATCAGAATTGTTATTGAAAAAATATCAATATTTTGAGTTTTCCTCCTGGTTTGATGAATGAATAGCATAGGAAATCAACTTCGAAACCCACCTCGGGATGTCCAGCTGAACTGCTCGAGTAGTGGTGATCTATTCATCTCCCAAGCATTGTTCTTCCACTGATTATTTACATCGATAACCAACGATCGCTTGTTTCTAATAGAATCCAATCGCAGTCAATGCTTTTTTTTATTTTGCTATTTTTTTTTATCTCCTGTACTTTGTACCTAACTCTTTTGCAGCGGTGGATCTATTGAAAGCTGCACTTTCCCATCCTGGTCAGTTATCTATTTATTTTAAATATTGATTATATGAAATGATTTCACCGACTGATTCATAAAATTTATTTACTTATTAAAACGCAAATACATCAATATGAATACGTCATTCCATTGATCTGGTTGTATTTATTATCTCATAATTAAATACTAGGCCTAGTGTATTTGTCCGCATACCGGTTGCACTTTCATTTTTAATGTTACTTTCTTCAAAGCACTACTCGCACCTGTTTCATATTCGGAACAAAAATTATATTTCTATCAACTATTTCCCATCGATTTGCCTTGTGATTAAATGAGCGGTAAACGATAAAACAAAATAATGAACACTCACTCGTTCGTTTGAAATATTACCCTCTGAAAAACAAGAAGAAAAAAATATATAGTTACAATTTATTAATAATTGAAATTGACTTTCTAGAATTTCTGAATTTACTTTTTACAAATGTCAGGGAATATGATTATTTATTTAATATAAATGAAGTGTAGAGATATAGATTTTTTATATCCCACTTGTCTTTTATATATATACATTTTAAATCTGTTCAAACACCAATAAGGATATTAATAAAATATTATTTTTATAAATATAATACAATTTTATTGTACATATATGCCAAAAAAAAGAAGATTATTTGAATCCTTCTTCCTTTCACAGTTGAATTGATTATTATTTAATATTAGAAAATATTTTAGTTAGAGGACGTTGATGACGTCATCTGGATGATGATCGGCCACCGTATTTTCAAAAAGCAGCCACTAATGGGACTGAAGAAGGATCAGTAAACCACCCAAAGCGACCACCAAAGGTCGCAAGCCGAATGCCCTCAAATGCCAGCTCACCACAAAAAGTCCAAAGTTCAGTCTGACTATAAAAAAAAAACGGATATTGTTAAAGATTTGCGCATATATGACGGCGAAACATTGATATATTCCATTATAGTTCACTTTCAATCTGTCTTTTGCCCTTTTTCTACTAGCTAACTTGTATATCTTCTGCCAGTTCATTTAATTAAATTGAATTTTATGAATAGGATTTTGTCAATGGATCCTATTGGAATTCTTCTTCCATGGTTGAATGTATGTCATAATTTGCCTTTCTCCCCCCCCCAAAAAAAAAAAAATTGTTGTCGTTCGTCTATATCAAATAGAGACTCAAATTAAAATATATTTACTCTGGATAATAGATATTATTATACATAGCTGTCTACCTTGCAAAAATCTATATTTACATTGCCTTTGCATTTTTAATTAAGATAGAATTTCTTTGTTTCAACTGCCTTTCTGGAGCTGATATAAAATAATTTAAAAAAAAATACCGATTCATTTTTAATTACAATTTCAATATCTATGGTATGTAATCCATATATATCCATATGAATACCCAATATATCTACACCAACAAAAATGTTTCTTACCAAAAAATAAAAACAAAAAAAAAAACCTCTGACTTTGTACGTCCTACGCAAGGACAACGCCTATCAAGGCGGTTATATCAGGTGTCCTATGATCATTAGAACGGGTTCTCTCAACCTTTACCTTGATTTTTTTGATCGGAGGCGCTATCAAGTAGCTTTTCTCCAATGTTGTTCCCGGAGGCTGGGTTGACTCCGTCCCATAGACCCCAGATAGGGAAATTCCCTTGCCAGGCCCGGGACTTGAACCCGGCACCATGTGAATGTGAGGCAGGTTCGCTACCCCCACACCCAATGGCGTCTTAAAATAAGAACAAAACAATTTAATAAATTAGAAATATAATTAAAATTCTATCTAATTCATTCAGTTAAATAAAAAATCAATGAAGAAAAATTATTAATACTAATTGTATTATTTTGCCTTAATTCAATTAGAGATTGTGTAATTTGATGAATGTTGATTCTTCTATTCATGGATTTTTGCCTCGTTACTGACTCGAATTTTTATCCATTTTCTTTTATTCACTGTAATGGCCCATGATTGATTTGTCGGGAATTGAAAGAATAAAAAAAGGAAAAGACAATCTGTCATCTCCAACTGAAGAGTCAATAAATAATTATTAATAATCAAGCGAAATTAAAAATAAGCTTATATATATATATCAAAAGTTATATAACTATTTTTCCTTTGTATATATATATATATATATATATATCGTATATATATATCTAAGTTCACAATTTTTCAATTTTCTGTCAACAAGCAATAAATTTTAATTTTTGATTAATATATTCCAACACATTAAATTTAAAATTAATACCCAACATCCAACATTTAATTAACACAATACATCATAAATTTTATAATTATACATTATTTATTTATTCAGTGACGCTATTGAACTTGAAAATTATCAGTCTCATTACTATTTCAAGCCACATGCCACCCTCCAATTCCTTACATCTATCAATCTTGATTAAACATTGTTTTTTTTAATGGGAAAAGCTTGTGAACAATCATTACAGTGGTTGCAGGAATGTTATTCCACAACTGCTCCTTCGAGAACAATGTATAATCAAGTCGCGATATTCCTGTTTTTCCATTTTTCTTATGAAGTCGAAAGTAGCACGACTGTAGCTTGTAAAAGAAAGGACGAAATTTCATGATACTTCATACATAACCTAGTGCAGTGACGTACCTAGAACTTTTGCCGCCCAGGGCGATCTCCAGTTTGCCGCCCTTTTTATTATAAGTCAATCAAATAGTGGTATTTATAAATTAATGCACATAAATAAATTGTTAAGTTATTTAATCAATATTAATTAATACACATAGTAAATTTTTTTACACATATTTGTATGCACTCGTAAACATATTAATATAATATTTACTCTTCTAGCTTTCATACTAGAAAAATCGTGTATAATGCTCTCAAAATTTATATTTATATTTTTTCCGCCGGCCCTGCTTTTCAAAAGAAAAATCGATGATTTAAAAAAATATTGGTATATCACTTCAAAGTAATCATATAAACTTTTCAAAAGAAATGACATTTATAAACTGATATCAAAAAATTTTAGTTAGGAAAAATTGCTGAATAAAATCGTAAAGATGCGTTTACAAATTCAACGAATTTTAATGAATACAATAAAATAAGATTATTATCCTGTTCTTGGAATTAGAATTCAAAATTTACACTAAAATGCATTTATATACATCGAGGAATAATATTCGAAATCATATAGTTAATCATAATTTATATAAATCAAATAGTAAACTTATAATAATCATAATAATCATTTATTATTCAAGAAAGAAAAAAAATAAATATGAAATGAATAAGTTGCTTTTTACAACTATAACTAAATATAAAAAATGCCGCCCCAAGATAAGTGCCGCCCGGTGCGGACCGCACCCACCGCACCCCCCTAGGTACGCCACTGACCTAGTGTCAGATGAGCCTCTCGAAATGAGTCATGTTCATTTTCTAGTGGCGTCACCTATTGAAAAACCCCAGGAATTTTCAGCCCATGTAGTATATTGTCAGCCCACTGGACGCTTCATTATTGGTTTCCCTATCAACCAAATTCCTTCACTCATTCTTTTCTGTTATTTTAATGTTTAATTTGAAATGCTTTCTGTTTATATATGATATATATATGTATATAATATTTCAATTATAGTTCTGTTATGTACTTCTGGGTGTTTCTTTCAATTCCAATTCACTTCTTACATGATAACTTTGCGAGTTCACAAGTTTCCTTTCCTATTCAACGGTGAAAATCGATTCACTCTCTCACTCACTCTCTCTCTCTCTTATTTAGACTATACATTTCATTTTAAACTAATAAAACCATCTGATTGTTTTTTAATTAAAATTCTAAATAAAGTAGAAGACAGTATTTTTGTTTGACACTTGTTATTAAAAAATCAATTCTTTAATCATCTTTACTCAAATATTGTTATAAATGGGACGTTTTTCTGCACGAAATGATGGCAGTATACACAATGTGATGTAAATAAAGAATATATATTGTATAGAGAAAGGGTGAGTTGGAAGAAAAAGGAACTTTCTAAAGTGTTTTTATGTTGAATCTTTTAAATATATATATATATATATATATAAAGTGTTGTTATTATTGATCATTATTGATTGATTATTAATTGTTACTAAAACGCGTTGGGTGTTCATTTACCTTTTTCAGTAGAAAGTATCAATTTCATTGAAAACGAAGTATTTTTGAAATCTTTTCTTCCATAAAAGTCATTAAAGATGGAGTCCGGTTAATTAGTATATTTAATATAAAATAAGAATATCTAAGGTGATGGAAACGCGAGCTGGGAGGGATAATTATTTTTTTTTCTATGCCTCCCTCGCATTTTTAATATTATTCTTTGTCCATACAAATTAATTATTTTTCTATGATATTTTAAGTCTTTGTTCTACTACATTGTTTATTGATCTTAAATACAATTTTTTTTTTGTATAATCACTCACCAACCTATTATTCAATTCAATTATATATATATATATATATTATAGAAAAGAAAATTATTTTAAAATATTGTATTTTTAGAAAATTTTTTTTATTTATTTTAAATCGTGATTTATTTCCAATTCATAGGTCGAAAATGAATGATTCTTTCTAATAATAGTTACAAAACATAAATTTTCGTAACTGTAGATATATTATCAACTAGTTTTTCCCCTTTCCTCTATCACTCCCTAACCATTATGTGCAAACCATTTATTTTGTTTTTACAATTTTATGCAAGTATTATTATTATTAGTAGTATAAACTTATTGTATACTACATTAGGTATATTAATTTAAAAAAAAAAAAGATGAAACTTCGCAGTTGTTCATTTAAATGATTATATAAATAAATAATTGTTGAATTAAAAGCCCAGGGACATTAAACAAAGTCAGTTCGATTTTCGATTATAATGAAAATTAAGAGTTTTTAATATTTTTTCAATAACAAATATTGTTTTAACATCAAATAAAGCGTAGGCTTAAATAAGCGCACAAATTGTTTGATAAACATTGTTTTAATAAATATTTTGAGGGAGATCAATTGTCCCAAAATAAAAGATTAGTTCAAATTATATAAATATATACATTTTTATATATGTTTATATATATATATATATAATTGAATGGGAATTGACTTTATTAAATGGTTCATTTGAATGAAAAATCACCTCGAATCAAATTCACTATCAGGTGATATATTTATTAATGGTATATAAAATTTCATTTTGTTTTTAATTATTCTATTTGATATAAATATAATTAATAAATACAATTTTTATTTTTCAATTTTTTAATTATATACTTACACAATGCTTGGAAATTTAATTTTTTTTTTGTTTTGTTTATTTATTTGTAGCATTTTATGTCATTTTTCTAAAGATATTTTTATTATTCTTATCTTCAAATAATATCATTAATCATCAGGAATGTCTTTTATGAAGGTATGAGAGAGAAGAGAGGGTGACTATGTTCAAAATATTTACGTATACACTAAAAAAATACATCTTTTTGAGTAAATGATGATACATTTTGTTATTTCTTATAATTAAAACAAAAACATTTTCAATTTTATATTTTTATAGGAATGTTAAAATTACATATATATATAAACAAATGAATATATGGATCATTATATAGTTTTTTTTAATTATTATATAAAATTCTTATATAAAGAATACTAAATGAAACCTTTTATTTATTTTTCTGTAATTTTAAATAATTCGGTTTTTCTTTTTCTATATACTCTTATATATTAGTATCAGTTTGCGTGTAATGTTTAAACTAAAAAGTATTTTTTGTGAATCATCGATGTTTAATTCAACCTTGAATAAAGTCTTAATCGCAACATTCAGGTTAAAATCAATTGTCATAAATTTACATCTATACTAATAATTCTATTGGACAATCTAATATCCTTAATTTGTAATAAAATGCTTTATTCCTTGATTACTATTGAGGATGTCTTTATGAAATAATTAGAGGATTCGGGGAGGATATGGGAGGGACGAATTATTGAATTAGCTCTGAGTGAAATTATCAGGATGAGTTCATTTTTTGATAAGTTCCTCCAATTTAAATTATTCCGAGGCTCTTTTGCTGTTGGTGCGTGAAGGGTGGTGTGCGGAGAGTCGACGCTGTGTAAGTGTGTAGCTTTCACGCTATCCGGCCATCAACTCGGGATTTGGGAAATGGAATTGGGAACAAATGAAACAATTCGTGGCTTCTTTAAATAATCTTATTTCGGTGGAAGCCGTTAAAGGGGTCTTGGAATTCTATTGCACGGCCCGATGATTCGGTGGGTGTCTCGTAAATGTCTTGCCGGGTCTTGCTATCCGCTTTTGCGCCCTTAAACCCTTTCATTCGATAGACATTTGCCCATTTCATTTCGTCTTCTCGCTAGAGTTTATGACCTATGCTCCTTGTGCCGGGCGGTTCATTAAAAATCGTATTCCACACCTAGCAATTACATCAAATTTCACTTGCAACTGTTGTTGACCTGAAACTTGTAACCTAAGGAGTTTTGCGGTTGCATTGCACTGTTTTAATTTACTTGAGCAGCCTGGTAGAAGTTGCTAAGTTCAGAAGCGATCTATCTTTGCAGCAGATTGCCAAGACACAGCACTAGCTCGTATACAGCCAGATTGAAAACAGATGGCCCCTATTTGCGTATTTTCATTTTATAAACGGACAAATCGGACATGGTGGGCGTCCAAGGCTCGTGGATAGGTGACTCTAGTTGTCGATCGGGTGGCCCAAAGAGGAAGACAATGTCCTTGGCTGCCATAATCGCAGGCCTGCATCTGGCAACGGCGCTTTGTTATCAGCGAGCCGAGCTCAGAAACAGCTGGATGTTTATTTACCCGAGAGTCGCGGTCCCTCCACCATCTCGACAAACAACAAACAAACTTGGCCCATCCAGCCCCCGCCCATCACGTCATTCCAAACATTGACGTCATGCAAATATTATTTAAGAGGGGAACAAGAAACTAGATAATAAACGACGCCCCGTTATTAAAAATCTTACAATTCATCATAGATCCCAATTTTTTGAGGATTAAATCAAACAATAATAATACAGTCATTGATTTTTTTCTTCCCTCCGCATTTTTACGTCAATAATCAATCATGATGTTAAGGCCTGCGATCATAACACAGCATGGAACGGCATGCGTGAAGTGTGGTGTTTGATAAAGTATCTTGTCTGCCTTTGGCACATTTTGGCACATTTTGTCAGGTGAAGATCGTGGTGCAGGGGGAGGGGGGAGGGAGAAAGCTCGTCTTACGCCGATTGTTCCGTAATTAGCGCAATAAATCGGCACCTGTCGAGTTGCCTTACCTGCCTGGATTGCTGATCGTCTCTCGCTGCTTATAAATCTCGCACTCTAATGAGATCCCTTTTGTCTTTCCCCAGTAAGTTTTTAAATCAATTCTCTCTCCCTGCCCTATAGATTTCGCCCGTGAATGAAGAATCGCAGCTTATCCCCTCGCCCTTGTGCAGGTTAATATGTATAATGTTGCGGGAAGAGGGGGTAACGAGCCCCACGTTAAATGGCTGTTTATCTCCAAAGCTAGAACGCTGAATCCGTGTTTCCTCTTGGTGCCAGCCGAGAATGCATTACCTCATTAGCTTTGATAATATAAAAAAGATAAAATACCCCTTGGGTAGACACTGGACTGCCATGCCATTTTAGCAACTTAACCCTTGCACTCATCCAATTTATAGCCCGATAGACATCAGACAAGAATTCACTCCACCCTTCGTATATACACCTCTTTATCCAGTTTTGTCTTGTCAATGGTTTCTCAAGTCTCTTCGCAACGCCCCTTCTTCTTACCTGCACCATTTATTTTATTTATTATTTCATTTTTTTTTTATTTGTATTATTCAAAGATTTATTTATTTAATTAAATTAAATTTAATTAAATTTTAATTTATTAACTGCCCACCAAATTCTTCCATTTCCACTTGAAAGATTCCTTTTCCTATTCTATTATGTAAATTTATGTAAAATTATTTTGATTTGATAATTATCTATCTAAATAAGTATGAGATAATTAAATTTTAATTAATTCTAATCAAAATAAACAGGGAAACGTTTAGTCTTCTAAACAAATGTAAGCTCTTTTTTATATATATGTATATTTATGAAATGAAACAAAAGTAAACTTCCAAACGAGATTCCATTAAGAAATTTAATTGCAATCTGGGATTTTTTTTTTCCTATGAATAAAAACAATATGTATATTTAAAATTTTATCAATTAAATTCTCTCATCAGCGTTTTCTCCAATGTATCATATGTATTTATATAATAATAATTATTATTATTATTATTATATAAATACAATTTATATATCCACCTCTCCTATTTGTTAGTTGTTTATTTTATTTATTGGGTACAGTTCAGGAAATTCATTGGAATTTCGGAGTTTTGATTGACTGGAGATCAATAATCGTGTCGATTTAATCATCCCCTCTCAAAACACTTTTCTTGATATTATACTACAAATCAAAAATAAATCAATGTTTAGTGTAAATATTGTAATATAATTGATAGATATAATAATAGTTGTAGAAACTTGAAATGGTTAGGAAATAGATTGTAAATAGTCGAAAATTGTAGTCAATTTCAGTTTAATTTATTCATGTCTATTAATTGAATCCATTTATTAACGATAGGGATTTGAATTGGTACAATTACCCCTTTACCTCGGCTCAGTACGGGTTCCTCCCTTATTCTCTCTTTCTAATTCATATTATCTATTTAGCTCGAATTTAATTATCTCTATCGAATAAGGGCTTGCTTGTGACTACTTCTCCGTTTATATATATTATTCATAATTTTTATTTCTAAAATGATTTATATAATTTATATTATTAATATTGTATATTTAATCTCTTATTATAATAAATAAATAAGCTTTTTAATTAATATTTATTTATAAATAATTTATACATGGAATATATTTGATCTGAAAATAAGAAATTAAATCATTTTTGAATATTATAAATTTTATTTAACATTTTATTTTGATTCACTTACCTCATTCAAATTATTTTTGTGTTATTTTCTTATATGACTATAGTTAAATCATCTATATATAAAAATTATTGTTTTTTTTTTTATTCAAAATTGCAAAAACAAAATATATAGATAAATATTTTATATTTTAACGTCATCTGAATCTAAAACATTAGTTTCAATAATTAGATTAGAATAAAATCTATATGATACAGTTATAACTGAATTATTATATTTGGCATCGTTTTTTTATTTTTTTATTTTTTTTTCTGTTTTTTTTTTTTAATAAATTTTGCCACCCGAAAGTTTCCTTATACTTCTGTAATTTTATGATTTTTTTAAGAACGGCTTTTAACAATTTTGATTAAATTTTATGAAAATCTTTTGTTTAAAGTTATATTACATCTCTGTAATTTTCATCTAAAATGAAACACTCTTAAGACGCGATACTATATTTTTTTTAACTCATCATCTACATTAATATTCTATAGAACTACAATCATAATCATTTTATAAATATTTAAAAACAAAAATTATAATCTTAAATTGTATAAATAAAGAGGAAAAACAAATAAAAAAATGAGTATTTAATATTTGTCATATGAAATTGTCTTATTTTTATGTTTGTAATTATAAATGTTATATATATTTTTTTTATAATCTTGAAATTTATTTTAATTATATATCCTTTGTATAAGTTGGGATTATTTTCCTTAATAATAAACGATCGATCGAAGAATGACTGAATTTTCTTATCCAATCTTGGCGCTTAGTTTGACAATTTGTATCTCCTTAGAAGAGTGGTCAGCTGATGATCTTCACTACATAGTTTGTTGAAAAAATATATGATTCTCTGTTGGGGGGGGGGGGAGAGAAATTCTTGTCAAAAACAGGTTTTTACTTGCTTGCAATTCGATTCAGTGACCGGGGTGGTTTACATTTTGATCAACAAAGTCAAACCAACCCCCCTTCCCACCAAATAACAATAAAAACTAGCCATCCTCCTTCCATATTCCCCCCAGTAATATTCTGAAGAGGGAAGAACAGGATAAAATAAAATAAAACAAATTGCATAACAGTCTTCTTTTCAATAAATAGATATATTATATATTATATTAAATGACTTGTTGTTGTTCCTGTTGTTGTTCTTTGTTTTTGGTGGTGGTATGGTTATGGGAAGATGTCATCCTATATGGTAAATGACTCGGCTTGTCTTTTGCAGGGTCACCTGGGCGAGAACCCGTTCGAAGGCGGCTCTTGGGGCGCCAAGGCACACTTCGCGGCTGCAGCACACGCAGCATCCCCCTGGCAGCCGGGGCTGCGCGCCTCCTCGGTCCGGCTCAATGTAAGTATCTGATCTCAACCACCCTGAAAAGGACATAACCAAAGAAACCAGACGAAAAATCCTTCCCCGATGTTCTTCCTTTCAAGTAGTTTTGTTTTTGTTTTATTTTTATTTTTTTTTTTTAGCTTTCCTTTTAATTATTTACCCCTGACTGTTTGTAATCAACACTACACTTGAACTCTTAAGTCCCTTAAGACCTGTGACTAATTACGCGTTAAAACTTCCAATATATCAAATGTCTAATACTCCAATTTCAATACGAAGCAAATCGTTTTCAAATAAAAAAAATAATCAACTCCTAATTATATGATATTAAGAATAAAAATTTAATGCAAATTTATATATAATATACTAAGGAAAAAAATCATTTAAATTAAATTTATTGTTTTTTTTTCTTTTTGTTTTCTTTCTTTCTTAAATAATCATCCCACCCTATGCCAAAACCTTGTCCTTTATATGAACTATATATATATATATATATATATATCCCTAAACATCAATTATTTGAAGAATTAAACAAAGCATATGATTTAGTAAATCAGAATCTATATATATAAGTATTTTTAAATACAATTTATATTATTTTCATCTTATAATAATATTAATCTATTTATTAATTTAATTTTTAATTATTAATATGTTAAAAACACATTTCTAGTTTAAATTTAATTTCTTTGTGATTATTAATTAATTTTATTTTTTCTTTCTAAATAAATTCGTAGAGTTCATTAAATGAATTAAAATAATAATTTCGAAAAGTATTTAGGTAAACTGATCGTCCGTGACTTCAAAGATGATAACTGATCCAATGCATAAATATAAAAAACATCCATTCTAGTAATTTCATTAATTTTATTTTTAATTGCTAATAATCCAATAATAGAATATTTATTAAATAAAATTTAAATTAAAGACGGCATGGGGTTCACAACATTACATTTTCCTTGTTTACATACATTTTAAAGGGTTTTATACTAAAAATTATACTAAAAATTAATTTATAAAATATATATATTTTAACAATTTCATATATATATATAAAATATAATAATATACAATATAATAATATGCAAATACTTGGGAGGAAAATCTATTTTAAGTCAGTCTTACCAACCTAAAGACATTGAAAAATTATAAATCTGTATTCGAATTCTCTAGGACATTAAATGTGAAGATAAACAGAATAAAAACATATTAAATTTGAAGAAATATACACTAGACAATATCTCGGTAGATAAAGAATCCTGATATTCTATTTTTAGTATTTTCGATGATTAATTCAGTTTCTATTGAAATGGGATAATTTTATTGGAATATATTAAGAAATGATTTGAGTTGCATTTTAGGAAGTTCTTTCTTTCTATACATACATATATATAAATAATATATATATATTAATAGTAAGTCAGGGTTCGAATTTCGCATAGAAGATTTATGAAGTGCTAGAAATGGAATCGCCATTGGCTTCGAAAGCGTTTCTTTTCCCTTGTCAGGTTTCAATTCCGTTAACCATTCTAGAAAGCCGTACTAAGCCTCCTGGGAGTGTTTCCGGACTGCTCTATCATATCTATTTACTCACAATAAAGAGAAATACATACATTTATATATAAATATGTAAAGAAAAAAATTGGTGATGGTTTCGGAAATCAATTCATCAATTCATCTTTTATTTTTTTTTTTTTTTTTATTACTTTTTTACATAATTAATATTGAATCATTTTTTTTCTTTTTTTTTTTAGTTTTAAGAATAAATAATTCCTTTTTTTCTCAATTTTTTTTTTTTTGTTATTTTTCAATTAATATTTACAAAATGATAACTTTTAATTATTTAATTATTAATTTTGATTAATATGAAATGATTATTTTTTCATTGATTGTAAAAATGAAAATATGTTTGGCCATCTCCTGTGCGGTTTTTCTTCTAAATCGCTTAATTGCTTTTCAATATCCCATTGGTATCAACTCATTGAAGGTAGGTTTTTTTTATTATTGATTTATTATAAAAATAAAAAAACCTATACCTCATACTCGTAATCTACAAAAAATTTACAATTACCCTTATTAAATAATCTCGATAGTGGGTATCCTCTCTATTTAATATTTTTGAATATGAAAAATATTTTCCCCAAATTGGACGTTTATTAAAAAATGATTTCGATTGAATACTCCTCAAATGTTTAAAATTATTTAAACGTAATTTTTTCTTGAACTATAATTGGAACACAGATTCACACCAGTATATGTTATGAGGCAAATTCATTTTCAATGATGAGATCATAACTGAGACAATAGCTTATTTTGCAAAATTTGCAAATTATACTTCGGGCATAAAAAAGTTAGAATATCGTTGATCTATATCCATTCAAATGTTTAAAAATAGCTGATATTTGTTTGCCTGATTTTAATTTAAACTAAAAAATAAACTATAAAAATAAACGAAGTGAATATAACATTATGTTGTTTGTTGAAAAACAAAGAAAACTTCTTCCTTTTAATTTTTATTAAAAAGCTATGGTACTTATAAATAATTTTTCTTCTTAACAAAAATAACAATAAGAAATAAAAATCTATAATAATATAACACATAGATAAATTTATTATTTATTATATTAATATTTACAATATATTCAATTATAAAAATTAAAAGGCAACAATATCTCTCTATTATTAAACAATAATTAAATTATTGAACACTTTCAAATTCAAACATTCAAATTTGTGATTGTAATATTTAAAAGATCATTTTGATTTAAGTAAATAAAATTAAATTATTTTTATTTTATAGTATTTGAATTTATAGATATTTAAACACCAAAAATTTAATAAAAATCATTCAAATTTAATTTTTAAATATTACTGATATTTTTTTTTTCTGTTGTATTTTCCCAGTCAATTTCTATAATTAATTAAATTTAGTGATATTTATTAAATTTGTGTACATATTTATAAATAAATATTAATAATATTAATTAATACAAGTCTTTTGTTCTGGATTATTAATATTATTGCCATTTTAACTTACACTATTCGGAATCAATTCGACGAATTCTTTCTATCTCAGGGGAAAATATTTCAGCTGAAGAAGAGTATTAGTGGATTCATTGAACGATACTTTTGTTTGGCAGTTTGGTGACCATTGATCAGGGGGGGAGACAATATTCAAACATATTTATTAGGGGCGGTCTGACCACAAGATAGCAAGGCGACTATCGGGTGTTCCACATGAACTAACTCCTAGTGTCTATAAATCTTCTTGGGAAAGAGAGAGCGAACAACAACCAATGGAATCATATTCATTGGCCCAAAATGAAAACTGAACAATTAAAGTTTCTAAATCATGATTTTTTTTTTTGATTCATCCCCTTCGCTTATTTCATTTATTTTCTAAAACGTTACTTCAACACTTATAGATCTAAATTATTGATCTCATCTATTCTTCAGGCACAGATTGATTTGATTGGTACTAGGCACTCGCGATTATTTATAATCAACCTTAGCCGCTTGGCCTATTATCTTATCAGTATGAAACACATTTTTGAAGAATAGATGCAAGTGCTGAAGAGACGTTATTACTAATAATGTTTTTTTTTCTTCCATTTTTAATCTCGTTTGACACAATTGAAATTCAATTTTCAAAAGAAACGAATTGTTAAACGATATTTTTAAAAAAAAATATTGTCACTCTTTGTTTAGAATTATAAATAAATAAAATTATTTTCCACTGAAAAATTACAAATAAGACAGAAGATGGAATAATAATTATTTATAATATATAAAAAAATATAATTATAATATTTATAAAAACAATATAAATAAATCATTTTGAAAATATTGAAGAAACAGATTCAATTAAAAAAAAATATTTTCACATAAAATGGTTTAAAATAAAATAAAATCAGAATTTATATTTTTTTTTCATAAATTAATTTTCTACACTGAAAGGTCATCAATTGACCTTTAATATTTAATTATTACTAGAATTATTCTGCAAAATTTAGTAATAATTGACATTCTGCTTGATTTTATTTATTTATTATTCCAATTTTAGAGATTTTTTAATAAAATTCAAAAACTAATTTAATAAATTTCGTGAAGTAAATAAATTAATTTATAAATTTGAAAATAACTTGAATGTTGTTGCTTCACCTGAGAATCACCATCGTTTTAATCCTTCTTCTATTTTTTTATTTTTTTTTTTTTTTTGTAATTTTGTTAAAAGATCCCAGGGGTGAAAGTTTTTGCAATAATTTAAGGTAATTTTGTGTTTTGTCACGAGGTTAGATTGCTCGTGTTTAGATCTAGCTTAACTTGTCGTTAAACTTTTTTAATTGAAAACAATATATTTACTATCTGCCTGGTGAGATGGCATATCCACTTTTAATTAAAGCATATTTTGCATGCATTATGGCGTCTGCTCGTGTAAACATGGAAATAAAATAGCAGGGTTCTTTGTCCTACTGGATAGGGGCTCCCTGCGTTAAGATCACAACGAAAAAACGCGGCCCTTGATTTACGCTTCTCTCCTTCCACTTCGCCATATTTCCTGGTCATCTCACTTTTGTTTTTTGTTTTTTATTTCATTTTTTTTTTCCTTTGCTTGTTGTTTCCAAACTATTAGAATATGTTTGTGTTTTGCCGAAACAGTCAACACTGTTTCGCAAATGACATTAAATTTAGCGTTTTGTAAGTGGTAATTTCCGTTCTTTTCCTTTTTCCGTTTCCCCTTTTGCTACCCCTTTCAACTGGCATAGGAAGACAAACAAACAAGAAGCTAGAACAGAAAACCTTCCAATTGCCAACCATTTGCAATAGCCTTACAAAAAACAACAAAAACAACAATTATTCTTAATGTATATAGTAGCGAGCAGCCTGTTATTTGGTCTTTCGGCCTGTTTTTTTGTGCTTACCATTTAACCCTCCACTCATTCATAAGGTCAAACAAATATTCTCTTCTATTGAAAATATTATATGAATTATTTGTTTCTCTTATGCATTACTATTCATCTTATTAGAATAAATTGCGCTTTATAGAAAGTGGTTCTGTTGGTGAAGAGCTCCGCGCATATAAAAGATTTCCATTTCGAGTCTCCCTGAAGTCCAGATTCGAATGAGGGTGGAAGACCCTTCCACTCTCAGTCGCATACCCTTCATGACTCCTTCCTCTACTAGATCTTTTATCACGTCCGTTTGTCCACACCAGGAGACAAAATTAAAAACGCCAACCATGAAACGAATTGCACGTTTCGTAGCCTTTCCTAATTACCAATTATTGTTCTCATTATTGTACCATAAACAATAATCTAAAGCGGATTCATTAAGTTTACGATAATGGTTATTGTTATTATTACTAGAATGCGAGTGAGCACAATATAATGCCCTATCTTTAATTTACCTGGGATGGAGGGTGGTTTAAATAATGAAACGTTCGCTCCAGCACCTCTCCAACAATTTATAGAATTATCTCTTTTTTCAATGTTTCTTTTTTTAACTCATTGCCTTCCTTAAAAACCAGTTCATTTTCCTATTTTGTTTGTGACTGCGAATGGAAGAATCAAGTCAAGCAATAGAATTATATTTTTTTTTTTTTTTTTTTTTTTTTTTTTTGAAAGCGTGGAGAAGGCAGCCCTTTCTTTTCTCCCTGTCGGTCTTACTTCACTTGGGGCTGTTTCCATAGATACTGGCTAATTTATTATGTCACTTGATGTGTAGCTAATTACATGGCGGATGTCTTGAAAACAAACAGAACTCCACTAAAAAAACTGTAGAGAAAGAAAGGTTCCGGAAAGACGAATGATTGTTTAGAAGAAAATGTTGTTGCAAGCCCGGAAAGGGTTATGGCTCTTTTGCCCTCTTGGCTCTCGGTAGCGTGCTCAGGTCCCGCTACTCAATCCTTCATCGCCGCGGAAAAATTATTCAGAGAAGGGAAAAGAGGTTGTTTGCAAAAGAAATCCCGGCAGCCCGTTACACAATTATGGCCTGATAAATATCAACATGGCTGGGGAGATCCAATGGATTCTTTAGTTTATAGCAACCGCTTCCAATATATCGATTCATTTTACGACAAAGCCTTGGGGTCTTATATTTACTCGATTATATAAAAAGGCTACAGAGACTATATTCTAAAAAATAGGGAAAAGGCTTAG
Organism: Labia minor; assembly: GCA_963082975.1. Classification (NCBI taxonomy): domain Eukaryota; kingdom Metazoa; phylum Arthropoda; class Insecta; order Dermaptera; family Spongiphoridae; genus Labia; species Labia minor. The sequence goes on along the minus strand of OY720348.1, from coordinate 37,689,940 downwards.
AAATGGAAATTGATACTGCTTTATTATACAAATATTATGGGACAAAGATATTACCCACCTCTCTGCAGATATTGCCAGGTATAAATAAAGCTACAAATAACAATCTTTTGAATAAAAAGTATATCACGTTACACCCCAGCATTTTCATGATTTTGAGATTTTTTTTTTTATTTTGTTATTCACTGTCAAATGAATAACGGTTTGAATTCTTTTCACATTTTCGGTCGGTTGAATTAAATTATATCTTTAATTTCATGAAGGATTACGGGATCAACCAAGTTCATTTTCGGGAGGGAAAGAGGTTATAAAATTAAAAAAAAAAAATTATTTATTATATTAATATGAAAAAGTCAATGGACATCGGATCCAATAAAAATTTTCACAATATTTCTTAATTAATTTCTTGAATTATCGAAATTTTGTTTTTCATTAAAATGAACAAGAACCAGAAATTTTCTCAATTATTTTTCAATTTTTTTATGATTTCTAACTATTCGAATGTTTTTTCAAATTCTTGTTCGGATTATCTTTCTTCTTTCATCCACTTTTTTAGAAAATTAAATTTCTCGAATTTAGAATTTTGCAACAATAGTGAAGAAGAGGTAGGTCAAAGGGAAAAGTGCTTTTCATGCAGATAATCTTGATCATCGTGTTTATTGTTAATTGATACATGTTTTGGAGCACAAGGACGTACCAGCTAATGAAAGGAGATGCAGAGAGAATAATTATTTCGGGGGGGGGGGGGGTTTATCTTAACTAATTTTCCCCCTAAAAATCGATTCATCCTTTTTATCCCTTCCCCTATTGACCTCTTTCTCTTCCTTCTCTTATGAATTTCCAAAGAACCAATAAAAATATATATCAATTATTATAATTTTTTATTCTATTCAAATTAAAATAAAATAAATTTATTTCTTCAATACGAAAATTCGAGGAAAAGAGTTGTCAAAAGTATTACCTTGTGAAGATTAAAAAATTTAAGATTTTGATAATTTTTTTTTTTTTTTTTTTTTTTTTTTTTTTTTTTTTTTTTTTTTTAATAAATTATTTTATGTATCTGATTGGTTTTGTTTCTTATTTTATTTTTTTATTAATTAATTTAATCGAAAAATGTTAAATTTTAAACTTTAAATTTATATAATTTTAAAAAGTTGCGACCATTTTTCCCAAATAAGGTCGATTTTGTTCGTTATGCAATTAATTTAAGGTCCATGTAGGAATTGGTCCATACTCTTTTGCTTCCTAGGAAACTTCCATCCCTCCCACCCCCTCCTTCCATGGTTTTGCTAAAGAATGGATGGGTGCGTGTAAATATTTGTCGTGATTGGTACCAGGCGATTCATTCTGTCCGGCTCCATTGTCCCGATGGGTTTCTCTGTCGTGAAGGGTGACCGGATGACCCAGAAAGCGCGGCAGGTGCCGAGGGCGGGAGGAGGGGCCAAGGTGGAGTAGGGCGGGGTCGCCAGGTGAAGAGGATGCGCGGAGGCCGAGCTCCGCCTTCGGCCTGGATCCTCCCATCTGCGACGACGGCCCCTCCTGGCTCACGCCGACGCCCCGGTCCAGGGCCCGCCCCGAAAAAGTGACCGGCGGGGCTGCGCGGGAGTCGATCCATAACCCCCAGCATCTTGGCGGAAGCCACACCTCATACGCCTCCCGCCCCCGCACTTGAAACCTATTTACAATTAAGTGACCGGCCAAACAATCCGACCATCCTTGCCAAATCACCTCCCCCCTCCACCAGGCATCCACCAACCCCTCCACCGTCACCCGGCCGGTTATTAAGTCCTCGGCAAATCACTCGGCGAAAAAAAAAAAAAAAGAAAAAAATCAACGGCCGCTTTTATTTAATTCTTTTGTGGCTTGGAAAAGTGGAGGCAGCCTGCCTCCCAGGTACTTTCAACGATCAGCCAACCAACTCACCGATCCAATGCCATCCAATTGTTAAGTGCAACACAATCTCTCTTTTTTTTTCTTTTATCCTAACCTATTCAACTTCGAGAAGAAAACAAAATAATACCTAATTTAGATCAATTCTAGAATAATCGCACTATTTTACCCCAATAAATTTTGAACGACATTTGAAATGAGTTCAAAAAACTCACTCACCTTATTTACTATCAAACGAACTAAGTTCACTTTCTTAAGAATTTGTTTAAATGCAAAAAAAAAAAATACAAAACTTATCAGTACACTCAGCCACTTAATTGGAATAGAATTCAAACACACACACAAAAAAAATGTAATTCTATCATTGAATTGCTATCTGAACTCGAACTTTTCTAAATCTTCTACTTTATTCATGCTAGATAAATTTGACGTCTCTTTAATATAATAGAAGGCATCTCATGCTTGTTAGAACTTCACGCTCATACTTATATATATATACATATCTTTCTTATTTCTAAATATAGTCTTTAAATCCTCCACATCTTAAAAAAATAATTTAGTAATGAAGAATTATCAAAATTCACTTTATTTAGTCTAATTAAAAATAAAAATAATAAATAAATTTCAAATTTTTTTTTGCCATTCATCTAATTTAAAAAAAAAAAAAAAAAAAAAAAAATTAATAAAAAATTTGAAATTTAGTAAAAAAATTAAATTCATTTATTGTGTGAATTAAAAATAAATTTAAGAGCTATATAAATAAGTTGACGTGTGGCCAGGTCCGAACCGACCGACGGTTTGAAGTAAATTAATTTCCAGCAACAGAAACAATTTCAAAAAATTTTAATATATCTATTAATGTAATAAAAAAGAGATATGGATATAACATAAATATTTTTAATTTTATTTTATTTATAATATATATGTAAGACCAGGCTGTGACGTCATGAATGGCTGGATGACGTCATATAATTTTAAATCAAGAAAAAACTAATAAATATGATTTTTCTCGAGGATAAAACTAATACAAAGTGCATGATTCGTGGTTATATATAAAAAAATCTCCTCATGTGAAATTTGGTATGAAAATAACCCTTCCCTTCCTATCGTCGATCGCTAATACTACCACTTCCGGTTTCCGGATTTGCACCAAAAGTTGAGCAATTCATCATATTGATGTATTAAGTAAATATACCAAATTTCATCAAAATCCGTTGAGCCGTTCAGGCTGTACACATCTATACGGACGGACAGACGGACGGACGGACGGACGGACAGACATCATGCTAAAAATACTTTTTTCTGTTAAGAAAATGCATGATTCGTGGAGATATGTAAAAATCTCCACATGTGAAATTTGGTGTGAAAACAATACCTCCCTTACTATCGTCGGTCGGTAAAAATTAATAAAAGATTTGATATTTCAATTATGTAAAAATTTAAATTGATTTATTAAATAATTTATTTATGAAATAAATTCAAATTATATATATATATGACATATATTTTTTTTATTATTATTTTTTTAAACTAATTATTTGCATTCTAATTGATTAGTTTCAATAAAAAATAAATATCAGTGAGACGTTAATAGTGTTTAAGTAGTGAATGCACTAGATATTATCTATTAGTAGTTTTAAATGAAGCTAATCCAATTGCTATGAATGGGTCGGTAAATCATCCATGAAATCCATAACTAGTAAAATTAGATATTAATTTGAACTTTGTCGAGTTGTATATTAATATGTCGTTGCATTGGATTTAGTAAAATACTAATACGAGTAATTAAATGCGTTTAGGTGGATAATTATCAATGGATTTTTCATGATCTGTTTAAAATTCTATCAGCTATTAATATTTACAAATAATGTCCAAAATAGTTTAAAAAAATAAAAAAAACTCACGGTTCAATGTAAAAAAAACCGATTTTCTTTATTAAGTAATTAAATCCCCTTTTTTTAATATTTATTTAAAATTTCATAAATGTTACGGCTATTATTCAATATGTGTATTATGAATAATAATAATTACATTAGAGTGTGGAATACTGTTAAATTGAAAAATTTGTCGATTTTATGGTCTGTTATATTTTCAATTGGCACATTCTCTTTTATTAAAAATAATTCTAATTTTATTGTATGAATGCAAAATGAATCATAAATAGAATAAATCTCTTGTATACATAAAATTACAAAAAAAAAAAAAAAAAAAAAAATGAAAATATTTTGTTGAGATAATAATCCAGATCATTTATATACCGTTAATAGGATGTGAATTAATTATAGGATGGGACCAATGACCCGAAAATGAAATCTTTTTTTTTTCCAGCGAAGTTTGTTTTCATCGGTGGAAAGTGAAACGCAGAGAATACTCCTCCCTTCGTCCAATAGATTGGTCGTTTTCTCGTTTTCTGCTGTAATTCCTATAGCGCTTGTCCTATTTCCAGATCTATTGACTTTTCTTGCCAATTTCGATGTTGCATGCTTTTTGTTCGCGATGTGACCAGATAAGGCTGAGCAAACGATACTTATTGCTCTGTAGGATTTTATTATCTCGTCAGGGTCGGAATGCCTTGTCAATCTCCCCTTTCCGTTGTAAAATTTCCAGATTATTCAGTCTTGATGGAAAAACAGTGAGCTTTTCGATTTCCAACATCGTTTAAAGAAAAGCTATTATTTATCACTAGTCTATGTTCTAAATGCTATTAGAGACGCAAAGAGAAGGGGAGAGAGGGAAGAGAGTAAATCTTTTCTTAGGAGATAGCGGCACAAATTCACCATGGCTAGATTGTCAAACTCAATTAGAAAGCACATTTAGAGAATGCAATACCACGGAATACTGGAGAGTAACCCTAAATTAGGCCGGCAACTGCATTTTGACAACAATTCCCCCACCTCCCCGTTCGATCGACCACCTGATCCAGATGGAAACCAAATTCAAATAACTCAGCTCCTCTATTTTTCATTCCTCTTTTGTTTGGTTTAAAAAATCTCGCATTGAACATGCTTCTCCAAACAAAGCAAGCATCTAGATATAAAAATTAAATTAATGTAAAGAATGACGCTTTCAATCACAGCTGGAGCCTCGACAATGAGGGCTTTTCTTTCTCCAAATGATTTGTGATGAGTGAAGCAAGATTCCCCAAGGATAATTAAAAAAAAAAAAAGAATGATTTTTTTTTTTAAAATTACTAATAGCTTCCTTTTTTTTAATTATAATTAAAATCCTCTTCTTTTAACACATGAATAATTAAAAGAAAGATTTTTATATTTTAACACTAAATTGATTTTCGTGAGTCGATAATCATTTGCATTGATGGCAACATCAATTATCCGCAGTTCCTCCTTTTCAGCCCCATCCACCGATTCTCTGAACAAAGACCCGCGTTTCTAACTTTACAAATAGAATATATTCGCTTGTTTGTTCATAGATTTTGTTTATGCTGTGTATGCCGTGTAAGTTGGCCCATTGTACTCGCTGCTTGTTTATACAGCATCAATAAAAACTTTGTAAACATGCTAGTCAACATGCTATTTTACGCCCGTTTAATAAATGAGTCTGTTTTTCAGTCTCTGGTGCAGACAATAGGGAAAGCTAGAGGCTGCGGTTTGATAAGGAAAATAGATAAATGTAAGAACCGTTGATTGGGTGGGGATTGAGATTGTAATCCATCCGCCTAGAAGGTAGATCTTCACTCGTCTTATGGATTGCACGTGGGCAACATTAGCGGTAAGGCTGTCCATAGAAGAGCCACTCAACGCTTCTCAAAGCAAATACATCACTCATATTTGACTCCAGCCAGATATTTTCCTTCAGCCCATTTACATGCAGCAATTTATCAATTTTTTCTTACAGATCGATTTCATTAATAGTGATTGACTTAAAAAGATATCCATCTTGTGACCCATAACAAAATACCAAAAGATCGTTTTTCCAAAACATCATTGATAAAAAAATAAATAAATCAACATTCCTTGGTTCATTCATTAAAAAACAATTCACAACAAAACTTTGATAAACGGTATCCTTATTTTTCTATTTTTTTTTTACTATTAATCAAAAAACTATTATTATTATTTACTATTATATTGTTACTATAATTTATTTTATTTCCATTGGTAATGAAAAAGTTGCAAAAAATAAAAAAAAATGAAATAAAATATTATCGATGAATTGAAGTGAAACAAGAAATGTGAAATTATTTCTTATATTTAATTTAATCGAAAACACGTATGTTTTAGCTCAGTTTTGTTTTTGTTTTCTCAATTAAAAATATCTTTGATGAAAAATCAAAATTCAAAGAAATAAATAAATTTGATTTTGGAATTCACAAGTTGGAGTGCGATAAGCAGACGAGAAACAATTTTGTCTGATGTGGGATGTGGGTGGCTGTGATGAATGAGCTCTCTTGTCGATGTTTGTTTGGGATGCAAAGCCGCCGTGATGCGTCACTGTCTGTCGCTTGAAGCTATCAGACGACCAGCATCGGTCTCAAGATCGACATCGACATTGGCATCGGCTGTCTTTCCTGATTCGGATGGCTTTGTTTAGATGGGGCCGATTACTCTTCCAGGAGGGTCAGTCCGAGGTGTCATCGACTCCAAGGAGGGCCTTTTGTTGACCAAGAAGAAAAAAGACTCGAAGAGGTGACGGAAACAGGGTGCTGGCTTGGCAGTTTTCGGAATGGATTAGCATCGTAGCCGCCCTTTCTTCTTTTTGGAGTAGATAAAGCCACCCTATTCCCTGGACGGCTGGATAAATGACTAGGACTATTAGCAACCCTAGCGGTCCACACTGATTTGTGGCCTCTCGGGTCATCCTCATTAAGGCCTTAAGGCAGATCGATGTCGATTTGCACAATGTCGCTCTCCTATCGCCTTTCAACGGTCGCAATTTGATTGCGGCATTTGGCATTCATGGCCAGTGGACAACCGGACTAAGGAGCCGGAGGTCCAATTACTAGGACAGTTTTATGGGCCGTCACCTTCGCCTTGGACAAAAACAGCTGGACAGCGCTGTCTCCCCATCACTATGGAATGATTGGGGGCGGACGGGGGGGGGGAGAGGGTGCAATGGAATATTGCCTTCTGAATTATCTATCGACAACGGTGGCCGTTTCAAGAGCAAGGGGATGGGAATGCATCAACGCTTGCTTGCTTTTGAATCCATCAAAATGGAAATAAATATTCCCGTTTCACGGATTTTAATTTTCATTTGAATTATCCTCGATGTAAAATATTTGACCGAATTATTTATTTTTTCTTTTTTGAATAAATCAAATTCATTTTAAAATGAATTCAAAAAAAAAAAGAAAAAAAAAATTCATAAATTATAATTAGTGTAAACATTTGATTTATTATCATTATCATTGTCATTGATTTATATTTAGTAACCCATAACATGATATTCCAATAAAAATGGTAATATTAATATTAAACAAAACTAACAAAATGATCAAATGCACTGATCTCCAATTTATTTAGTGGAGAAAAAAAATGTTTTAAAAATGGACAAATATATTCGTCAATGGTGTTTTTTTTTTTCGTTTGTGTATCATGATAATTTGAGATTTTATTTTTTATCATTTTGGCATTTGAAATAAATAGACAACGTTTATTTCATGTTCAAATTTAGTATTAGTATAGATGTAGTTTATTTTATATATATTCAATCTATTTAATTAATCTAAACAAATTGTTATTATCCTTAAAAAAAATAAAATAAATAATTTAATCAATAACTTATTAAATAATAAAAATGAAAATAACTTTTGATATTAAGAAAAAAAAACTTATTAGCAATAGAAATGAGATTGAAAATTTACAAATAATTCTGTACTTATTTTTTAAAGTGGAGGTTTGATTAATTATGTGTGTGTGTCATCTTTTACTTTGATTATGTAATTGAATATGATGAATTTCTCTTGAATAACAAGGTATTGCATTGATAAGAATTGGACAGTCAGGAGGGTTGCAAATAAAATAAAAAAAAAAAAAAAAATAAAAAAGCGAAGTGCAAAGCTCGAAATGTAAACAAATATTTGGAAATTGCACGTAAGCAATCTGGTCTAAAATAAATAGCACTCATTGTTTGAGCCGAAAAATATTATTCAAAACGGCTGTTTGAATAAATTTATTAAAAATATTAATTAAAAAATTAATCCTGTTTTTGAGCCTGGCCTGGTAATCCTGTGCCGACTTAATCCGTTCCCTTTAGGCATCCTGCCTTCGTATTTGCATATATCCTATTTGAAAACATTTGAACTCGATCTTCAACCGGCGCGGGGGGGGGGGGGGGGCAACTCCAAAGAGTGAATCAGTGAGTGTAGCGAGTGGGTGACAAGGGGCCAAAGGCCTCTTCGCAATTGCTCATTTACTGGGGCCCTGGAGGCTCGGCCCCTGGACCCCCACTGCCCCTGCAAAATCCGTTCCAATCATTCGAGTAAAATTGTAAACACATCAAATCCAATAAATCGAATACAAGTGAAATCCCTCTGCGTTTTGATTTAATTAACTAATAAATCATCGTCATTGGACTCATCATTAAACTAATAAATACATCATTAAAATAAATAATGAAGCATTTTTATCCCTATTTTAATTATATTTATTAATCCACTCGCAATATTATTATTTAAATTTGAACTAGTTGTAAAAATAAATACAAATAATGTATTTTTAAATTTTATTTGCTAAAATATCAATCATGGCAAAAAACAAAGATCAAACATTGATTAAAATCATTTAAATTATTATTTAAATAAATAGAAATTTTTTATAAAACGAGCAATGTGTGTGTGGGGGGGGGTTATCTAAATTTTCATACTCGCAAAAAGCGGGGAATTGAAAACTACCCCCAGTTCTAAACCCCATCACTTGCTCCTTAAATGAAAATTGAAATGCTTTTAGATTGATTTACCACAATCATTGATAACAATCCAAAAAAAAAAAATAATAATAATAATAATGCTTTCCATTCATGTTTCTTAATTGTGCGTTAAAAATAAAATTAACAGAAAAAAAACAACAATTTGTTTCAGGAGGATGGCATGATGGACCATGAGACTGATGGGGACGGTGCTATCAATCTCTCGACTTCACAGAGACCCTCAGCGGCGACTACTCCAAACGGTGCACTTGATTATGACGACCATGAACAGGTATTGGCCCAATCCCCCTCCCTTTATTTTCATTTCTATAAATATTTTTTCTCATTTATAAAATGTAAAATAGATGAAATTATTTTTTATAAATTGATTGATATTTAAAATCTACTTTTTTATTGCTAATTTTAAGTATATTAGTATATATATATATATATAATATTTTTTTTTGCTATCACAGCCTCTCATTAGCGCTCATCAATCTATGTTTAAAACTAATGCTCCAAAATAACAGCGTAATGATAAAATATTAAGAATATTAAAAAAAAATCTATTGACAGAATATTGTCAATATAAGTCAAACTGATATTATCTAATTATTTCAATTATAATAAAACACTTTCTTAATTTCCCAAGTTATATTTGTTATAATTTCTTACCTACATGTTTCATTTATTGTAATTAAGTGAATAAAAAAATCATTAGATAGTCTCTATCACCAAAATCCTTTAAATTAGAGTTGACTAAAAAAAAAAAAAAGTCAAATATTTGAAAATAATTGAATTGATTTCTTGTCTATTTCCTTTCTTTTAATTTTGACTATCGATTTCTATTCCCGCATTTCGTAAATTGGTTAAAATAGCATTATCTTCTCCCCTCTTTTTCTGTTTGTTGTTGTAGTGAACAAGCGACATTCTGCAAATAGGATTCTCTGACCTGGTGAGATGAAATATATTGTCTGAAAGTGGGTAAAGTGTTCGGTTGTCGTGAGAGTTTGTTTCGAATTTTCACAAGGTTGCTCTCTTATCTTGATGAGAGTTAACAACTTGTTCCGAGTGGTACCAAGTACAACCGGAGATGGCTGGTGTTCTTTCATGTTGAGAATTTTCTATGACCATTCTCTGTTCAATAATTCACCTTCTGATTAAGCATCTTGGCAACGTTCGCTACGTACGCATTTATTTATAATTTGAAGAAGCTTTAGCTCCAAACGCGTACCCTTGGTTGGTTATGACGGGGAAGGAATCAACGTTGTCCTTTCCAATCAACTTACCTCCCCTTCCAATCGCTCCCCTTCGCCTCTTAATTGAAAGAGTTCTTGGAGCCAGATGGTTCTGAAATAAAAAAAAAGACTCGTAGAGATAATCCTTGTATTTTTTTGTATGACTTTTGTACCCTACACATAAAGTTACAGATGAAATTTGGCCTAACAATGAGGGGAGAATGCAAACATTGGGCAAGCTACTTTTTTTTTTTTTTTTTACTTTTATTTTTCAAACTCATATTAAGTTTCGAGAGTTTCATTAATGATAGATGTCTTCGATGAACTTTTCGAAAATTAAGATATTTGCACGCTGTTATAATTAGAAATGAAGCTAATTTTTCATCCTTTGTTTTCAGCACTTTTCTTCGCCTTTAATTAGAGGGTGACAAATGCCAGGTGGAATGACGCACCACCCCCGATGCTGGAATTAAAAAGTGCTTTTAAAGATAATTTGATGTGAATTAGGTGACCTTCCTCCCTCACACTTATTTGTCATATTCTTTTGCAAACTTAAGAGAAGAAATCCAGGGGTTGGGTTGACAGCCTCAATCAAGACCCGCAAAATTTTTCCTCTATGGTAATTGTTTCGGCAGGACGAAAGGGTTGTCGTAGCGCATTAAAGGTCTTTTAAAAAAATAAGCAAATGCCTTGACACGGCAAATATTAAATCTCAGGAAAACATCTTGATTGATTTCAACATTTCAAATTGGTGCCATGTCATTTAATTTCTTAAGAATATCGAGTTTTTTTTTTTTTTTTTTATTATCAATTAAATAAATGTCAAGGGTATTTTAATTAGAAAATAATCAGTTTGAAAGCGTTTCGAAAATGTAGCGCCAGGATAATCGGAATTGTTGGTATCTTTTAAAGGAAGGGATAATGTGCTGGGGGATAAAAAAAATTTCATTCTTAGATGGAATATCAAATTTATTACTTATTGTCCTTAAAAAAAAACGATCAATGATACCATTCGCTTTGAAAATCTAATTATCCTGAACATCTCACACCGGGCATCTGCAAGCCAGAATGTTAATTTTCTATTAACCCCGGCCTCCCTCCTACTCCTTTCCTCTCCAGTCTGCTTCTCATTTTTGCGAGCATGCGTTTCGTTAACAAGATATTGTTTAACTTTTTATTTATATACACAAAAAGAAAGAATCTCTTTTGTTTAATGTTTAATGGCCTGAAGAAGGTCGAACTTGCTTGCGCAGAAACGTGGAGGAAGAAGAGTTTGTTCAATGAGAAGAACGAAAAATAAAAACTGAATAAAAATAATAGGAGTAAAAAATTGTATTGTTTTTTTTATATAATGCTATAAATTAAAATAAATATTTCAAAAGGACCAGTAGATAATAAATTATTAAAGAGCAAGTATAGTACACTTTTATATTGTTTCAAGATATCCATTAAATAATAATAATAACAATAATAATAATAATAATAATAGGGGCAAAAGAAACAGAAAAGGGCATTTGTTGCCAGGTTCAATGATTATTTAACCAACCATCTGTCCTCACGAGTATTTCAAAAGAGAAATATTTTACTTTATTTATTTTTTTTTTTATTGGCACTCGGGACCTGAGCCTATTTTTAACCAGCCTTCAAATTTATTTGACAATAATCACATTAATTATTCAATATTATTATAACTTTGTGAATTTGGTCAGATTTGTTCAAACAGCTCACTAAAACTTATAATTACTATAAGAAAATAAGTAGGTTGACTAAATGAGTAAAAGTCAATATTTAAAAAAACGTTATTTAAAAAAAATTTACTATTTCTGATTGAAATTTTATTTCAAATATCATAATATCAACAAAAATAATATGTTTGTTTATTAATATTGCTTATGTGTTTAAATAAATATTGATGGTATATTCACCTGGAAATAGAATGAAACGAATGCAACTATCAAACCCATACACTTGAATGGGAATACCATATCCAAAACTATAATCTCTATTAATCAATCTATTTCCTGTATGTTTTTCATTAAATCTTAATAATTATTTCACTATTAGAATTTTCAATCATTTACAACATTGAAATATTTCATAATATGAATTTACATTTTATTTTCAACCTGAAAATCAAACCTCTCTCCAATACATTATTTTTTTACCGACCGACGATAGTAAGGGAGGTATTGTTTTCACACCAAATTTCACATGTGGAGATTTTTACATATCTCCACGAATCATGCATTTTCTTAACAGAAAAAAGTATTTTTAGCATGATGTCTGTCCGTCTGTCCGTCTGTCCGTCCGTCTGTCCGTCCGTATAGATGTGTACAGCCTGAACGGCTTAACGGATTTTGATGAAATTTGGTATATTTACTTAATGCATCAGTGGGATGAATTGATCAACTTTTGGTGCAAATCCGGAAACCGGAAGTGGTAGTATTAGCGATCGACGATAAGAAGGGAAGGGTTATTTTCGCACCAAATTTCACATAAGGAGATTTTTTTACATATCACCACGAATGTATTGGTTTTATCCTCGGGAAAAATCATCTTCATTATGTTTTTCTTAATTTAAAATTATATGACGTCACCCAGCCCTTCATGACGTCACAGCCTCGGGTAACGCCGGGTAACACGCCGGCAATATATTATAAATAAAATAAAATTAAAAATATTTATGTTATATCCATATCTGTTTTTTATTACATTAATAGATATATTAAAATTATTTGAAATTGTTTCTGTAGCTGGAAATTAATTTATTTCAAACTGTCGGTCGGTTCAGACCTGGCCACAGGTCAACTTATTTAAGTTTAATTTTCAGATTTCAAATAAAAGAAAAAGTATGTTAATAAATGCCAATAGTTCAATTAACTTCAGATTTACTTATTTAAATGGTGAAAATTTACTATCATCTTTATTTTTATAATTTTGAGTAATATTATTATATTATTTTTATTATTTTTATTTTGAGCATAATTTAAATTAAAAGTACTCATATATACATATATATAAACAAACATTTTTTTTTTAAATTATTTTAATATTATAATTACATACAGTCTGGGTTTATAATCAATATGAAATTAATAGATATAACCGTAGGCACTCGTTGAAACATTAATATATTTTCTAAATTAAAATTAAAGTATAAAAAAACAATATAATTTAAAAATAATAATTTTTAATTAAATACTCGATGGAGTTTCAAGTTGAATTATATTTTTTTCTTTATGCGCATTTCAATTGTTACATCATCATTTTTCTTCTTGTTCATTATGATGTTGGAACAACTGAAATGCACATAAATTAAAAAAAAAACTGAGTTATTTAATTAAAAATTATTATATTTATATTTTATTATATGTTATATTTTTTAATTTTGATTTTAGATTATAAAATACTATACAATAAATGTCTAGAATATAATAAAAATTTTGATATTAGGTATTAAACTAAAAAATTAAAAAAAAAATCAAAACTTAACCGGAAAAACATTTAAAAAAAAAACAAACAATTATTATTAATATAATTAAGATTATTATTTTATCAAATGTCTAAAAGTGTCAGTTCAATGAATGTGATTGAAGAGAGGGTTGACAATAATAAATGAAATTTTCAACACCATCTAAATATTTATTATAGATGCCGAAGTGTTCTTTCAATCATTCAATTAATATCTAATCTATTGTATATATATATATCAATAAATAATATATAAATCCTCTTGATTTGCTTTATTGATTTTTTTTTCTTTTTTTTTTTTATGTAATGTTTGAAAATATTATCCATATAAAATTATTGTTTGCTTTCCAATTTTTAATAAAATAGATAATTATAAAAGTAATTTCAAACAATAAACGTGTACAATTGATGAAGCAATCCTTTTATTTAAATATTTTATTGATTTTTCTCTAGGTATTTATAGATAGCGTCTTTCTCTCATTATGCATTAATTATAATGCTATGTCGATTATTTCAATGTTGAGGAGGTGAGGGTTGATTTTCCACTTTCCATTTTAATCGAGTGTCGCAAATCAATTGCCAACTGTTTGTCAATAACGCCATTTGAAATGAATTAATTGGTCATGTTGATAAATTATTCTTCCCCATCTGTTATTGTTTTGAATTGGATTTAATTTAATTTTTTTTTTTTCTTTATTTTATTTTTTTTTTTATTCTTTTCTTTTCTTTCTAACACGTTGAAGTGTTGCATCGTTGGCTGTCACATAACAATTATTAAAAAGAAATCCCAAAAGAGTAGGGCCTAGCCACTGGGTGTTTATTTCAGCTCGTTTAGGGGCTGTTTGTGTTGCGGGGTTGAGACGACGACGTGCCCTGCATGTTTCGAGACCTGTTGCCCTTTCGCCCCTAAAACGTCTCAAGATACTCCTCTTGAAAAGGCATTTCTGTTTGCCATGTTTCATGATATTCCTGGGATTGTCCGTTTTCAAGTTGATTGGGAGAATGGGTGGGGGGAGGTAGAGGGGTGAAAAATTTTACTGACTGCCTATAAAAAGGGAGAACATCTGATGAACAAGAGAAAAATAAAAAGGCCAAAGAGAAAAATCTAATGTGCATAAATTTTGTCATTACCGTTTGATGATATTCACTTTTTTCGTTCTTATTTTTCAAGATCCATTTACTTGATCTTAAATTCCACTTGAGTCATCTTCAACGCTGCCAATTCAGTAATACTTGGTTAATTCAATATACGTCAGAGAGTGTTTTCATTTAATTTTTATTATCTCGATTAAGAATACGGGATCGATAGTCGAATATAATAAAAGAACAAATAAATATTTCTCCTGTGATAGCTGGAGACCTGAGGTTTATTTTTGCTGGGTCTCTCTCTCCAAAGGCACCACTTGTCTCCGTTTTGCCAATGACCATTGGATTCTCATGCCCTCCTTCTCTTTGTTTTGCTCTGGACGAAAAATGTATCAAATTTTCTTTGTTTATGCAAGAGCTTGTGTGTTGTTCTCCTTGTTCTATGCAGTAGGGGACCAAATTGAATTTAGGACTTGGTCCCTGTTTAGATTCCTCGATGGTTGTTTAGTTTAGCGGAACAAAGAAAACACCCATGTGTTTATTCTGGTTGAAATAGCAGGCTGTCCTCCCTCATGGCCCAACCACCAAACTACGCCATGTGGCAACGTGGCAGAGCTTCAAGCACAAGCAACTTCTTGACAATTTGTCAAATCATTTTGATGAATTTTTTCCCCAAATTAGATTGATAAAATAATCGAAACCTGGAGTGGATCTCGAAAACACTTCGTCAAGCGCCTTCCGCTTAGAGAAGTCGGGGACACTTCTTCGGCTGTTTGTTTGCGGGGTTCAACATCCATCTATAGAATAAACAACGAGTCGCTATTATCTCGATGGCGCCATAATATAAACAGGAAGAAATGCTCTTGTCCTAGCGTCTTTTGTATTTTTAAATTAAATTCCAAAAATTCTTTTCAAAACATTTAATTCATTCCACCTCAAGAAGAAGTTGAACCATTTGAATTAACCAACAAAATTCCAAAATAGCAATCAATAAATAAAATAAATAAATAAATGTAATTTACATTCTACTTTCCTACTACATTCTTGAAAAAAATTTGTTTTGTTGTTAAAAAAATAGCATTCTCTTAATAAGAATTAATGAAAATAATATTCAAATTAAAGATTTTTGAATTTTCTTGAAAATATTCTTGATTAATTATAGAATTTTGATGCATTCAAATAAATATTATATAATCAAATACAATTCATCATTTCATATAATTTCCCAACTATTTAATTACTAAGTTTATATAATTAAATATATAAACTTATTAATTAAATATTTATTAATGAAAATTTTAATTGATAGTATTTTTTTTTTGTTTATGAGCAGCATTTCTGCTACTGATCCATCATCAGAAGCCATAAGAAATCATATTTTTATTGAAAAATATTGAAAATATCTCTTATTCCTGATCCTTCGCTCATTTTTTCTTTTCTTTTTTTTTTCTTTTATTAAATGTTAATATCAATGTGAATTTTCCATTAATTGAAGTTTTTTTTATAGAATTTAAGTTAGAAAAGTGTGGATTTTCTTCATAAGGGCTAATAAAACTTAATATTGTTTGTTGGTTTTTCTTAATCACTTCAAAACTCTTTTTGTCTTTGACGCATACAATTTGGGGGAAAAATTTTTTTTAAGCGGGGATAATTACTCTTATTAAAACAAAGCCGCTGGTGGGTTCCAACTCTCATGGGAGATTTTTGTGGCCAATCAGTTGGTTCTCTGGACTTTTTTCATTAGCGAATTTTGTATTATTTTAGTCCAATCCGATTTAACATAAAAAAAAATAACACCTTAAACGGATTTTTGGTTTGAAAACTCGATTATGAAAACATCTCAAGAACCACCGTCTGGCGGATTGATAAAAACGGTTTGAAAACTTTTTACTAAAAATAGAGATCACACTTTCATAAAAAAATAGTCTCTTTATATCCGTCCGTCCCTTCTCTTTCTCTTTATAAACATATTTTGTTTTATTTGTTTTTTTCTCAGGCCTCGCCAGTTCCGAAATATAAATTTGTTTACCGAGAATTTCTTTTTCAAATATCCCGTCTCTTTTTTAAAAACAAACCTCCATCGATGAAATGCTGTTAGTACAGAACTGTATACAACTAACCAAACCAGCTCGATTGCTTCACTACAATTTGTCATACCTTTTTAAACAAAAAAAATTCAAGAAAACTTTGTTCTCATTATATTAAATATAATTTGCAGTTTATCTTATTTTTTATAAATATACACGATATAATTAATATTTTAATTTAATTATTTAATTTTAAATATTTTAATTAAACATCATAATTAATATATATATAAGAATAAATAAAATTATTTTACCTTAAATTAATCTTAAAATTGAACAAAAAAATTCAAATTCCAATTTGGAAATCTCAAGGAAAAGTGAATTTAATTAATTAATAATATCTTTTTCTAAGTTAATTTAGAATCTCATTAAAAATTCATTAATCTTAAAATAAAATTGTCATCAATCATCGGAAATTCAGATCAAAATGTTTTTTTTTTTTTTTAAAGTAAAGTATTGCCAAACATTCAATTAATAGTATTTGCATTCATTGATTTCGATAATCTATCGCGAATCTAATTATTTTCATGCCAATGATGATAAGAATAATATTCTCAAAACAATTTAGTGCTAGGCTGCTCACTACTTTCCCCCTATACTCTTTATTCAGTTACCCTTTCTCTTTTTAAGATCTACCCTTGATTCATCTAATATCTAATTCAACCTCGAAACTTTTTTTTATCTTTTAAATAAATAAATCCGCCTTGAATTCAAAATAAATATATTAATTTATAATCTTTGTCTTGGGAAAACAAAAATTGTTAAATAAAATTATAGTTTTATATTAATTAAAAAAAAAAAAAGAAACGTTTCAATGTTCATTTTCACTCATCACAATTGAACATGCACTTCAATTACTGAATATTTATTTATTTATTATTTTTTTATTTATACATATTTAATTTAATTATTTACTTTTTTTTATTTATTTATTTATATATTTATTTTATAAAAATAATTCTTTCAATCAGACAAATGTTTATATGATATGTGACCTAGTAGGATGTCGATACGCCCTATCTACCATACTACTACTAATAATATAAGTATAAAATATATTAAAAATTTATATATTTTTCAAAATGAATAATTCTTTTTAATGATTCTATTACTAATTCTATCGACTATGTATAAAATCAATAATAGAAAGACAAAACTTTTATTTTAATAAAAATTATATAGAGACTATATTCATAGTTATTCTATTCGTATTTATATATACTGAAATGAAAAAACAAAAATAAAAAGAATAAAATAATGTTATTTAAGAAATATAGATATATATTTATTAAAATTGAAAGTAATCAAAGATATTAAAAAAAAAGAAAAAAAAAAATAATAATAGAAATGGAAACAGAAAAAAAAAATATTAAGAGAATTAATTGATTTTTTTCCTAAATATACATACAAACGCTAAAAATAAAAAAATCAACTTGTATTTGTTTTACGATCTTGGTTTATG
This sequence comes from Labia minor, assembly GCA_963082975.1. NCBI lineage: Eukaryota > Metazoa > Arthropoda > Insecta > Dermaptera > Spongiphoridae > Labia > Labia minor. The sequence goes on along the minus strand of OY720348.1, from coordinate 37,671,842 downwards.
AATCTGAATTGTAAACATTCTGCATTCAAATTCAAAGACTGAATAAATAAACAGACAAATTGTAAATTTCAAGTGGTAAGAATATCATCGGCAACCGAATGACTGCCTGTATTCTATTTGCAGTCGGTTAATCTGTCGGATTTTCTTCGTTCGTTGGTCCATTCATGGCGAGGGGTGCTAAAAGAGTGTCGAGTGAAATAAACGGGCCACTGTTCGCTCGTCTTTTGTCATGCATCACGCCCCAACACCTTAAAGAGGGGGGGGGGGTAGGGCAGAACCCTCTTCTAAATTTTATTATTAAAAATAGTAAAAGAAAACTCCGGTCACGCGCTTGAAAATTTGCTGGCGGAGCGAAGCAGTGAGCAACGATACGGCTGATTTTGTCGGTGACACCACTAACTTATTCACAGGCCGTCCTCGCCCTTTTCGCTTGTGTTTTGAATCAGGGCCAATCAGCCTAGGAAGCCTCACCGTTTCCAGGCCGTTATTTAATTTGGCACCACGGAGAAATGATCTTTTGTCTCCAAAGTGGACAGCCTTTCGTTTTGCGCGCGAACACTTAGCCCTCTATTTTGCCTCTGTTTGCCAAAAGGGTTACGCCTTCCAAATTACGTTAACATTTGCAGAGAAACGGTAAATATTTCCCACATCGCGCGCTTAATCTAATATTATTTAACAACACAAAGCATATCCAGGTATTCGTTTAGCTTACTTAAAGGAACGATCGTTTCATTTACCAGGATTATTTTTCCGAAAATACACACAGGAATATTTATTTTTCTTAACAAATCTATTTATGTTAATTTCTTTCTTACTCTTTCAAAATGGCAGAGTCACATGCGGGCAAAGCAAACAACCCATCACCGGATTTCACCCCTTATCATAAACCAAGTAAATAAATATTTATTTCCAAGTCTAACAAAATTATTTTCTTTTAATCTAACCATTCATTATTTATCCTTCAAGGAAACGATCATTCATTTTCATTCATTCTCATTCGATTTTTCAATAGAATACGCTTTGAAATCTATTAATTTCATTCGGATATCTTAGTCAAGAATTCTTACCGTCGTTGATCAGTAACATTTTATTTTAGAAAAAAAAAAAATCTTAAGGTGCTGAAGGTTCTTTATTGATTTTTTTTTTTCTTTAAAGGAAAATTGTTAAATAAAATTAAATATTTCGTATTTATTTATTATCAATTATTTATTATTATAAAAAGTATTGTAGTTACACATGTTTCACGGTGTATTATGGGAATAGTATAGATTCGTTATAGAAACAAAAAAAAAAAGTATTCATTTGTTTATTGGCTGAAATTAGTGTGATTCAAAATAACTAAATTTCTAAAGCTGTAGAATTGCTACTAAGAAAAAAATAAAATAAAATAAACTTTAATGAAAAGCAAATAAACTGCCTCCTTAATTTCTAAGAAGAAGAAAAATAATTCATTTTTTTCCAATGGTTTGTTCTTTATTCTAATTAAAATTTTATAAATTGTTTTGTGGAGGGTCTTTTCATTCCTGCTTTAAATCCTTGTATAAAAATTCATTTTTTTCCGGCTTGTATAATGACCTGTCGTTGCCCAAGTGGGCGAAATATTGCCACCATTAAAAAAAGCACGAAAAATTAGCATGTCAACAAAAATATCCTAATAACCTTCATTACCAGTTTAGAACAATTTAAAATAAATCTAAAAAAAAAAATGCATACTCTGCACATTGTATGGAGCCAATTTTATGGAGAATTAATATACGTAGTACCTTCCAAGTTTAATTTCGAGGGCAGTCAATCTTAAAAGTTGCCTTAAGAAATGAAGCAAAAATATGGAAAAAAGTTTTTAAAAAGTTGGCATGCGGTGAAGTAGTTAATAAAGCAGCATTAAGGGGAGGAAAAGAGTTCTTTTCTGATTTTAAGAAAAGTTTAGCACCAAGGTTCTAATAAGGGCGGCGGCGACTAGAATCTCATGCAATCCATCATCAATAGACCATGGATCTGTGATCATGAATCGCAGCCCTCGCTAATTGATTCTCTCCCCTGGGGCTACTTAACAATCACAGCCCTTAAGAAATCCGAGCGTATAAGACAATTTAGAACATCAAAGATCAATCAGGTATTGACAGATATTTCGAAGCTATTTATCGTTCTCGTTTTTATTTTTAATTCAAAGGAGCCAAAATGCGGTGTCAGCTTTCTTTTGAGGACAATCGAATTGCAAGAAAACATGATTCGTTTCCGAATCTTCGTTCATTACGGCCCGGTAGGCTTCTAATTTTCCTTCGACGGAATTCGCCAAGCTTGCAAGTTTTTAATTTTATATAACGTGAAAAAAACAAGCGGGATAAATCAAAAGCAGGCCGGTTCCACCCCAATAGATTTACAAATAATTATATTTCTAGACAGATTTATACAATGAGAAGACTTTGGTGCTTGTTTTTCCACCGGCTTCATCCCGCTTAAATTTCATTTGATTTGCATCTTAGAGCGAACTGCCAGACGCTACGATTTGATTAAATAGCTTAAAGTAGTCAAACTAACAAACAAAATTCGGCCGTTTGTATTACTCTTGAATAAACAGTCAGTCGCTGGCAGCCCGGAGCGGTTATAGGAACCGATTGCCAAAGCATTTTCAAAAGCAGTAAACAAAAATGACAGATTCCACTTAGAGATAAACATTTCAAAACAACCATTAGAATTATAATCTTCACTTTCCTTTCGAATTCTAATTGGAGACTGATCAATAAAAGAAGATTTTTTCTTTCTAGCAGGCAAATACTCATCAAACATTGGCTTCTTCAAGAGGGAACTTATCTTTTATGAATAATTGTTGATTAATTTGTGCTTGTATGGATATATTTGTGTATGAAGGGGAAAAAGAACGAAGGAACGGATGTATGTCAGGCGTTAAATTTTTAAGCATTTCTAATTAAAAGGCTAGTTAAACAAGCCAGTGGAGCCGGAGGCGTTGTTGCTGCCAGCCAACTCAAGGATATCATGGGCGAGGAAAGCGGAGGTTGAGGGGCGAAACGGCCAAAACAAATACAAGCCAGTGTTTTTCAATTAACCTTACTTTATCAACTTTGCAAGTGCAGTTGTTTTCCCGTCGGTCTTAAAGAGAGCCTCTTCGGCGCACAACAACAGACTCCCTCACCCCTGCATCCCATATGATTGAAGAATTCATCAGGTTTAGAATCAACGACCTTGAGGTCTCCTGAATAAACAGAGCTACTCTCATTACCATATTCATCAACGTACATTTGTAGCTGTGGCTTGATTTCTTTGCCAAACGTTTGTCCAACGAGGAGAAAGAAAAGCAAAATGCAAAAGGCTTGTTGTATTTGCTAGGCCCTCGCTATCGAAAGGGCAAAAGGGCTACCCTTGAATCTAATTATGGCGTACTGAGAGACAATAGTGACCACCGTGTCAAATATTCGACCCCTTTCCTACTTTCTCTGCCCCTGTCTCTCCCGCTATCCCTCTTATCGAAGTGATTGCTTCTTGAAATCGTTACCCATTGCTTATCCCCTTTCTCCTTTGTTCGAATAAGCCTTAGATTGAGTCGGGAGTCGGCGACACTGACCCCAACCCATATCTTGTCACTCGCCTATACTTTTATTCTTTTGTAGTCCAGATCTCAATCTTGAAAATTAGATCCAACCACTGATATTACAAAAGAATCGAATGAAATCCCTATGAAAGAAAGGTTGACCCTTCTTAAAACACTTTGATTAATAAAGTTGCAAATTCTCACCATCTGATTATTTCAATCTTAGAAAAAATATATAATCTAATGTCTTTATTTTTATTTAATAAAAAATAAAAAAAAAATGAAAAGTCATTTTATTACATAATAAAATGAATTCTAATAGTTCTAGTTCATCTGGTAGTTTCAACATATCTAATATATGAAGTAAGTGAATTTTATAACATGAATTAATAAAGTAAAATTCAAAATCACATATTCTACAATTATTTACATTCATATTTCGTACTTTATCTAAGATAATTATCTTAACTTTCCTCTATTGAAAAATTATATATATATATATATATATATATATATTCTCCTGATTTCAATAAATTTTCAATTTTCACTTATATTATAACTTTTTCATTAAATAAAAAATAATAAACATACTCATTCATTCGTCTGAAGTAAACAAATTATTCATGCTAGAAGAAAATATTTTTACTTCCAAATTATCTAATTTCTCTATTTATCTGTAAATAGAGATGTATAATATCTAACCAAATATTTTCAATAATAAGAAAGATGGCCAAGTCGCCTATCAGAATAGCAATAAAAATTCCTTTTAGAAAAATAGAATTATATAATTTACCGAATTCATCAATAGAAATTGAAAAGTTTTTCTTGTCTTCGTTGTTATTCTTTGTTTATTTGTCATTTGGTATTGAGCTTTAAGTTGCTTCCTATTTCCTTGAATTGTGGTGTTCTTGATCGAATCAATTTTAATAAACTCGTTGATTAGTTGCTGCTGTCTAAGAAGATAATTTCTATTCAACTACAAAGAATTATGGTAAGAAACAACAGCCCCCTAGTATAGGATACAAAACATATACCTATTCTCTTATTCTCATTCTAACCCATAATGATGATCATTTTGTTATTATGCTTATTAATATTATTATCATAATTGAGTAAATTGAATATTTTAATATTTTAATTATTTATACATAATATACCAGCACAAAACAATCCTTTCAATGAGTTAATTATGATTGTATTACGTAATACTTTTTTCTCGTATGTATTATAGATATTTATTGTATATACAAACATAGCTCAATATTTATTTAATAATATTTAAAAAAAACACACAATATTCTTAAATAATCCATGTGTTTATATTATACTTTTAAATATTTTTTAAACATGAATTAACATCCATGTCACATAAATTATTTGAAAATTACTAACCTATAAAAGAAATATTGTTCATAAGGTGAATATAAATACAAGATCTAAATTCTAATCATATTAAGAGAAATTTGATCCTCTTTCAAGATCGTTATCCAAATTGTATGATTTATTTCATGTGGAAGCACCGGAAAGAAACGTGTGATGTCTTCCGTTCCCCTGGGAGTTCTTATCTGTAATGAGTTGAAGACAAAAAAAAACAAATCCTTTTAAGGATAATTTCCAGACTGACAAGGCTATCAGGCATTTAACTCTCGGCAATTATCTGTTAGTTAATGCCCATTGACTGTTTAAGACATTTCACGTATCGAAGAGAGAGGGTGATGTATCATTTGATATCGATATCGGCGATTCAATCCCCCTCTGCAAGCACACACACACTCACACACACTGTTAGACAAACCAACCAACCAATCTACATTCCAATTCGACACGAACCCAAAAAGCTTATCGACCAATTTCTAATTAAAACGTAGTCGATCGAGCTCCAATAAAAAGGATCAAGCTTTTGAACGTAGCAGCAAGCGTTATTTACAATTGCGTTGACAAATGATTTTATTTTTTTTTTTTCAGTTATGAAAATGGGTGTATTGCTTGAGAAAAACCAATGGATATTACATGAAACGAGATTTTATTGCAACCTAGTAGGTTTTGGGTAATCCTTTTGATATTTTGCCGATTTCCCCCACCCTCACTCGCCTGGCTTGCCCTTCCCTTATCAATGTCCAGTCAACCTTCCCTCCTTCTCCACCATCCCTCCCCCCATGGGTTTTCTTAAATCTCACTCTCGCACACACCACTCGTGAAAAATGTTAAGCTTTTATTCGGATATTTTAAGTCAGTACGCTCTACGCACCCTTTTTCACACCCTGGGATTGAGGAAACAAGTCTTGAAAAACAACCGTTGTCTTCATTCATCAGGATTTTCTTATCTCGACTCAAGGGAAAGAAAATGAGAAGTCAGTTGCGCGTTGATGGTGAGTGCCTAAGCCACACCGGGTGTTTGATAATTCACTCGTTAAATCGCAAAGAATACCATCATCATCCATGACACTTTTGTTTTGTTTTTTTTTTTTATAAATCAAGTTAATTATTATTTGCTGCTATATAAATTAAAAGATAAGGTATATAACAAACAGAACAAACCTGTATAAATCCTTACAATCGTTTTTTTTTTTTTTATTTTAAAGAATAGTAATATCTATTAATATTAACTGGGCATTTCATAATGGAAACAATAATTTCCTGTTTTCGCTTGAATGTTATTAAGAAGATCGGATTCTCGGTTGGCTTGAGAGTAGAATTATTTCCCTGGTACCACTTTGCAATTTTGCCACTCTCTGCACACGCGCGCTTTTGCAAATTGCGACGGCAATTACCCGGTTCCGTCGCCAACTCTTAGCCCTTTAGCCCTTCCTTTGACTTGCATACAGGTTTAATTAACACTTGTGGCGGGGCTGATCTCAAACCCTTTCAAGAAGACAACGGTCCGTATTCGTGTTAGTTATGAGCTTTGAGCTCACAGGATGTTACAAGATTCGTAAGGTACCTCCTTGGCTTCGCTTTCATTGACCATTCAAAATGACACGAGCACATTTTATGACTCATTAACCGGAAACCAGCGTAGACGCCTACTAATGCAATAGTCCAAGGAAATTTAACAGAAATGAAGTAAGGAAATTTGAATTTTGGCCACCTCCACCACCACTACCACCACCACCTCGAGAGCTGAGATTAACCTCCCAAATATTCCAATTTCTTCGTTAAAGAAAGGAATTTCGAGATCATTTAGTATTAAAAGATGAAAATAGCTCGAGCGGCGCTCTATTCATTTACATTAATCAAATTTATTATTTTAAATATTTATGTAATTATATTATGTTTATGTAATTAATGAAACAGAAAATATCACTACTATAATAAACAAATGAGATTACATCCAGTATTTTTAAATAACAAAAAAAAGAAAGTTATCGAAGAACAATGTTAGTTATAAGTGTGCAAAAACAGCATTAATTTTTCCTTAAAGCCAAGAATGAAGAAGAGAAGGGGGAGAGGTCCAACCCTAAAAGGGCAAAATAACTCCTCTCTATTCAAAGTCACGATCCACAAAAAGTCCGAAGAGGGTTGTTTGTCCAATCAGCGATTTTGCAAATAACCCCTAAAAGTAGCACCGATATTGAAATATATATTCCTATAAAATTTTCCAATGAACCTATTCCCCTTACCATTTTCATTTTCTATATTTATTGTAATAAACATTTTCTTTTGAATTAAAAATATATATAGTAATTAAAATGTATTTAATATAAATATATATATATATATGTATATATCTTAATGTATAATATACATATTTTAATCTCCAATCTCTCATTTAAAGATTCTTTTGCATTTTTAAAGAAATACTAACTAAATTATACATAAATAATCTAAATTCATATGAAAACGTGTTTGCCTTTACGTGCTTTATTTTATCATTTAAACAATATTATTTGATTTTAGAATTGGGGGAGGGTTCAAAAATACTAGAACCCAAGTCAAAATGAATTATGAGATAAAACCAGAGAAGACTAGGGGTTGCTTTTATAAATCTTCCTTTTCATCCAGTTTATGATTTTATTATAAGAAATTGTATTATTTTTTTATTATCCAAAGATTTATGTTAACTAATCAATAAATTATTATTATTATTTTTTTTTTTTTTGATGATAAGAATTTATATAAATTTAAAAATAAGATTCCCATTAAATTATTAAAAATAAATTTATTTAAAATTATTTCATAATACTTACATAATAGATAATCTATTGACATAAAAACAAATAAACATTTAAAAAAAAAATAAACATTTAATAAGCATAATTTGAATTAAATACTCGGTTGTTTTACAAATAAAAATAAAACGTTTTAACGAATGCCTCCAGCTAAATTTATTAATTTCAAAAACATAACATTTCAAATCCACTATGATCTTTTACAAATATTTCATTTATTTCCAATAAAATTCAATTAATAATTAAAAAAAAAATATTATTTCACTTCAATATATTTATTTTAAAGTTTTATTTATATTGTTGTCAATGGCCAACAATGAATCTAGAAAATGATTGTAAATTCTGATAAATTATAATAAACTTGTGTGACTAAGATAAAGAAATGATAAAATTAGAAATAATTTTAAATTGTAATAATATATTGTATTAATAAAAAAAAAAACAGAAAGATAAATCAAAATAGAAAAACTAAATAAAATTTAATTTTAAAGAATTTATAAAATGTTTGAAAAAAAATTGAATTTATTTACATTTTAATTTGATTAATTTTCTAATCAATCATTTTATAGTAAATATATATTTATATATATGTTTGTGATGTAATTATAAATGATGAAAGTTTGACAATGGAATAAATTTATTTATATTTATATAGAATAAATAATCAACTTTTTGCTAACAACACCAAACAATATAAAAAATATATAAATTCCTTTTGATCGATTGCTCTTTTTCTTAAAATATAGTGAAATATATTTTATTTTCTAAATAATTACACTATATCTTAAAACATCTGACTTTAATATATATATCCACCTAATTTCAATCTTCACCAAATTCCATTAATTCTTATGATAAAATGATATTGATATTTTAATTAATTATTGTCTTGTAGCAAGAAATATTTGTATTTATTTATTTATGTCTTCTTTAGAAGATTTTTTAACCCTGAAATTCCCTTTCCTTATTTATTTTATATATATATATATATATTGGTAACTTGCCAGTCGAATAGGAACTCTCCTCTCACAAAGATGAATTTAGGGTGGATTCAAGGATAACTAGGGTTAAATTAAACAATATGGGGTTTTATGTTATGTTACGATATGATAAATACAGCATGAGCATGAGTGAGTGGCGTCACCGGCTTCGAGTTTGCTAATATTTGCACATCTTTGCATTTCTCTTTTCGCCGGGGGAAAAGAACCGTTTGCACTTGTGTCCTTGCTTGATACTCTAAGAAAATACTGTATCTCATTTTTCATTTGGCCGAACTTTGTAATCCTCAACTGCTTGCTATGTAATAATAACTTGAGGGAGTGCGTTTACTCTGAGGAGCTGGGCCGGGGAATTTGCTCCCTCTTCGCTCCTATTCACGAATCTCTTTACTCTGCCCGCAGAAACAATGATAGTCCAATTAAAACTCATGTTTGTTTAGTAGAATGTTTTCAAGCAAATAATAAGACGAAAACCGGAAGTTTCATACTATGAATGTACCGGTCAAGATTATCATATATTTTTTTTTCTTATTTTTCTTTCTCCTTTTTCTCTTTAAAACATTTTAATTAATAATCTTTTTTTTATTTAGAGAAAAGTTGAGAAGGAGCGTAATTGAAGAATTCAAGCAAGCGTGTCTTTATCCCAGCAGATATGTAACCATTTATGAGTTCATTAATTTGAGGGCTTAGCAGGATTTACGTCACACGAGGAAGCGATCACCCCTGTTTGTCCAAGTCATCAGCGAGCCCCATAATCATTCGGTCTTGTTTCTTTAATGCAAAATACAATTTATTTTCCATTTTATATTCCTTATTATTTAGGCTTTGAACGGACTTAAAAATAACCATTTTATTATTGAACTTGAGCTTTAATTACCGTAGTTAAGTCGCTCTTTCGAAACTCAACATGATGACGTTAAAAGTGTACGTCCAAGCGCATTTGCAGGGTAGCATATATTTGTGCTTGGCGGGTCTGCTTTCGATTTGATTAAGTAGAGAGGGCGGAGACAGTCAAGGGTGGCTTTTATAACCAAAGCCGAATGGCCGTGTATTGGCCGTCGGGTTGAATCAAGGTGTCAGCTGACGAGACGTGAAGTGGTCACTTCATTACGAAAAGTGAAGCTTCACTTGGAAGAACCCCTACCCTTACACCCCAAGGGAAGGGGTGTCAGATTGGCAGAGGCTATCCAGTGGGACTAAACACACTGTGCTGAGTTAGCAAGCCTGGAGCCAAATGGCCTTACCGGCTAATGGCCCAATGGCCCCTACTTACCCGCGACCCCAACCAAATTGTTTAGGATGGCAAAAAGCAGAAAAGGGGAAAAGCCAAGAAGACGACGTGGGATTTGAATCGCTCCTTTGCTGGAGGGGGGAGAGGGAGGTGTGGGTCTGTTGTCCGCAAGCTGACCCTCGTTAATCAGATTGCCCCGGGCACCGCCTGTTTCACCCACACCTCGTCACCGGCCACACGTTTCTAATAAAAAGACGAACCGATTACCCTATCGCACTAGTTGCTATAAATCTTGACAATGCGACTAAAGAGAAGAAACACACTCGGAAGCAAAAAGATCTCCCCCTCTGGCGACACCAATAGCGGATTATTGCCTCGAACGATGTGCATGAGAAAAAATGGAAAGATGAGTATCAGCAAAATTGCTTTTATTTCTTCGCTTGACACCTTTGTCGATAATTTGTTGGTCCACGTTGGCTCAAGAATATTCGCTTTTCGGAGATTGGAAGAAATGATTCAGGGAGGAGAGCCTATCGAAAGAGGGGAGCGTCTTATCTTGCATTTTCCAAAAGACACCCCTTTCATATACATTGACATATACAGCTATACATATAAAAGTGAGCAAGGGGTTATGGCTAAAAAGGCTAAAGGCCAGGCATGTAGCAGCAGGTGTACAGCCGAGGATCCAATAACCTGCTGACAACGAGAGGGAGGTATCTTTTGCATCCCCTTGGCACTTATTGGTTGCCACCACCCTGTGTTTTATTTTACCTCTTATAGATTCTATTTATCAATGGAAATTGAAATGACACTTTTTCCTTTTCTTTCTCTTATTTTTCTCCCTTCCTCTTTATTTCACCAGCAGTAAATTACAAATTATCATATATTATTATTTTTCTATTTCCCGTCATATTTTTTCTTTGTCTTTTTTTAATATAATTCGAAATGCTTTAAAATAAAACGATTTACGGGAGAGTCATTGTTTATCTATTTGAGAAAAGATATCTGTTTCTTGCCAAAGTGGGAAACGGTGGCTGAGTGCACTTGAGATCCAATTGTGTCAAAGCCACACGAACAATCTCTTATTAGAAAAAGACTCCTGACGATAGCAAAAACGGACGGGACGAAAAACCCTCCCCCAGTAAACACTCCGGAGGACAAGAAAAGAAATGAAAACATAATAAAATAGTAGGAATTTTGTTGAAACACGTTTTATGGCTGAACCAAGAAATATTCTCTCGCTTCAAAAATGATGATCAATGCGATTTATGTCCATTTGCGTCAGTCAATATTTATTGCTGCACTATCTTTGACGTTTGCGTAAAAGTGCTGAGAATTGGGAAAAACAGTCTGGAAATCTGTTGGGTTGTATAAGCTGTTGCCATTCTTTATTGACGTGAGGGTCCGAGCGGGAGGGTGCTTTTTGGGGATGCTTTGAGATCCCACCCCTCTCAGGGTGACCGCTCATTTGAATGCCACCCCCCGGCGCTTAGCAAGTGGCTTCGTGGTGGCAACTCGCCAGAAAAACCTACCATTTTTTTTTACAATTGCCGACTGACTGTTTAGATTGTGTTTGGATACAGATACAAAATAGAGCCATGATTTTATTTAAAAAAAATGAATGTAATAACAATCTATAGAGCAGTTGAAAAAATCGCATTAGAAAAAATTAACTGTAAAATGAAATGAAGCCCTTTGATACTAAATGATTCAAAAATTAAGGCCATTCAAAAAAGAGACGTTAAATAATAAACGATTTAAGATTGTTTTGAATTCATTTCACATTATAATGTAGGTATATATTACATTGTTATATTTTTTTTTCATTTTCAATGTTCAAATAAATAATCATCACTGAATCATTAAGTAATTAATAAGGATTAATTATTTATAATCAAACATTGGTCTTATAAACTTTATTTAGAATTTAGAAATAGAAAATATATATATATATATATATATATATATATATCATTTATTTACGATAGGACCTCAAATTGAACTTTAAAAAAACTTGTTTTTGATAATTTATTTTTACTTAAATAAACAAAAGAATTTTTAAAGCAACAGGTCTCAAAAAATAATTAAAGATTATTCTTATTTATTATTCATTGGTGTTGTTTAACTGAACTTAAAGTTCTTAACGACAGCAATCACATTCCTCCAACTATCTTTACCCTTCATCCAATGCCTACCCTTTCTCATTTTTTCTTATTTCTTACTTTATATATTCAGCGAGGGATTATAACAAATAAACCTATATATATGTATTATTGTTTATTCATGAATGTAATTATTTTGTTGAGTTGTTTTTATTTGAAAAAAAATATGGCCACAAGTAAGTAATATCTTTTAATTATTTGAAAACAGTTCGTTTTATGCTTTCTTTCCCTCTGTAATTGCAAACATTAATACGTCTCGAATATAAATGGCTTTTAGTCTATTTTTCTTATCACCTCTTTATTTTGGTGAATACTTTTAACGAGCTGTTATTAGAACTTTATTGTGGAATCGCGTTTTTATTTTTTAATTCGTTATTTTTTTTTTTTTTATCTTTACATTAATTGTTATAAATTGAATAAAAATTCATTATAATTATGGAAGGAATGGTGAGTTAACTAAGCGATTTGGTGGGAGTGACAAGTAAGTAATTAACGCTTTCTTTCTCTCTCAATATTTATTCTCCCTCTCTGCCTTGACCAACGTCATACTCCAAGATTCTGGGTTTCTATATTGCCTATTGGATTTAGTTATTCAATGATTTATATTTTTTATTTTCCAATTGAACAAAATAATGCATACTAATAATTATTGTTTTTTTTTTTGTTCATTTGTTATTTGTTAATGGCGATTATGTCGAAAATAACATAATAATTAAATAAATAAATTTTGAAACAAGTTTATTGTTTATACTATAAGTATTCAAAACATAGAATGATTATAGCTAGTATAAATTAAAAATCAATTTCAATGTAAATAATTGAAAAGCAATAATAATTTAATTAATGAAATAGGAAAAAATAACATTTTTAAAAATTTCTAGATGTTTTAAGTAATTTAGGGGATTAATCATTTGGAGTTGGAAATGTATGATTCAATGTTTAATTAAAAAATTTACATTCTAGATGTAGTATATATAATATTTATACTCCTTTAATTTAATACAGATTTATTTATGCTATCGATCAATTGATAAATACTTAATTCTTACTAAATTTTACACTTGTAAAATAGAATATAATTATATATTTTATTTAATATTACATTGATATTCAATTTAAATGAATAAAAATAAATTTACGGATGCTGATAAAAAAATATTATTATTATTTATTATAAATATATATATATATATATATATATATATATATATCATAGTAAAATCATAGGAAAAAGGATGTTTGTATGAATTTATGATAATAGATATTATTTTGGATAATTTTCTCAACTAATATTTTTTATTTGTTCATATATTGACATTTTTATTCCTTCCATAACGCACAAGATGTATGATTTATAACCCCTTTCAAGGGTTAAAAAATTTCCGAAAAACTTGAACGATTTTTTTTTTATTCGAACTTTTAGTGAAAAACAAATAACATCCTTTATGTTACAATCTTCTAATGTATAAATTATTGTATCGTGTGAGATAAAGACAAATTTTATTCTTTTAAAATGGATCTTTAATAAAAATAATAAATAAAAAAAAAAATTAATTGATATATTTTAATTTTTTTTTTTTATTGTTAAAAATTGAAAAGACTAGTAATAGTTACCACCGTTTTATAAAAAGTATTGTTAATTTAGTAGTATTATTTTGATAATTCGACTCCATTAATAAAACAACATATATTCATATATAAATATCTAAATAAATAAAAAGATATTTTTTTTTGTTTATAAATAAATGTATTTGTATTTTTAAATTGTTTAATTAACAAATTAATAAAAAGTATATATATGTGTATATATGGTATATATTTTTTTTTAATTACAAAATAAATAAAATATTGTTTCTAATCAATGAGAGTTTAGTAAATAATTGCTCAGTAAATTAATTCTAGTGTAAAATATTTGAAAATTAAATAAATGCCTGGTTATTTTTTTCTCTTTCGGAAATTATATTTTTATCTTATTTCATTTTTTTTTTCTCTTAATATCTAGGAATGGTCATCTCATTTATTTATCTATTATTTATGAAGATGATAAAAATAAATAATTTGTTTTACAAATTTAGGGAGTTTTTTTTTTAAATGTTTAGCAAATTCTTTTATTTGTTTAGTATGTTTATTGGTTATGTAATATTTGATTAAAATAAAAATCCAAAGCGATGTTATTTCACATAATGGGGTAAAAATGGTTATTTGTTTTATTGTTTATATCTATATACATATATATATATATATATATGTATATATGTAGAAAATATATATAGGTATAAGTATAATTTAAAATTTTTAATAACTTTTATGAATTTTTTTTAATATTAATTTAACTTGATGAGGAAAATCAATGTTGACAATTTTATAAAAATAAAAATGCTTGGACTAGTTGAACTTAATATTAATTATAACAATATAAAATTGATAAGAATACAAAATAATTATTGATAGAAGTAGAATGATATAATGTAATAAACCGTTTCGACTGATTTAGGGAAAGTGAAGTGAGTACTTCAATGTAGTCAAAAAAATGAAAGAGAAATATGAGAAAAGAGGAAAAGAAAAGTACTATAATTACCGTTTGTTCTTCTTTGAAGCATTATGGGCCCGTGCTTTTGATACCCCATTCCTTGTTATCGAACATATTTCTATCAATGCACGGTGTTTTGCACTCTATATGGATGGATTTTCAAATTCCAGCAAGCGGTGAACGATAGAATGTGATTGAAAACCCTCATATATATATATATATATATATATATATATATATATATATATATTATATCTTTTACATCTGCTTTCTTTTTAAATATTTAATAAATTTTATACGCATTTCTATCATTAAAAATCTTTCTTGGTACGGTTAAAATCCTGAGTTCATTATCTATATTTGAAGACAATCACAATCATATCCTTATCTCCATTCTAGCTCAAATGGTTTCATTCGTATACCCGATAAATCCAATACTTATCTTATAGTAAAACATATCATAATCAGTAAATTTCGTTTATAAACCATATTTCTGTTTTCTAGTTGACTCGTAAGAAAATTTAAAAAAAATCAATAATTCATTATTATTTTTATTTTAATTTGTAATATATTATATATTTTATTAAAGAATGATGATTATTTTCTGAATGAAATTTATGTTCCTGTTTAATTCAATTTCAAAAATAAATATTCATTCGAAACATCAATAATATGATATTTTTAAAATAAATATGTTATACAACATGGAAGGTATTAATAAACACTTGGCCCAACTGTCTCCTCTCAAGTCAAGTAGTTTACCACTAAATATTTAACTAGCAACACCCAACATTTCTTTTTTTTATATTATTATTATTATTATTCTGATAATTATTTTATAATTTTTCAATATGATAATTAATCTACCCTCCTCTTGTAACTTCAGTAATTAGTATTTTATACAAAGTACTGATGTAATATATAGTATGTAATATATTTATACACTATTATTTATTTTAGTCTCATCAGCCTATAATATTCATATTTTCTATCTTAGCTTGAATTAATTGCAATTTGTATTTAAAATTAATATTTTTTTATTAATATCGAGAGATATACTATAACTCTTGACCTCATTCCACCTCTATGATATATTCATTAACTAACCGTTTATTAAATATAAATTATAATATTTTATTTATAGTATATGTACAATCCCATAATAATATATAATTGATAATATTATAATATTAATTGTATCATTCAATTATTATTTATATGTGATTTTTTTAAAACCATCCCCTCCATTTTCTTAAATTCATATTTTTTTTAAATTAATACAACCAATATTTAAAATTCAATATTATACTCATAAAATGTTTTATTTTTATTTTTTTCAAATTTAATTTTCATATTGAAAAATAAACGAAAATGTATTAATTTTATTGAAAACTTTTTGTCACATTTCTGTAGAATAAATATATACGTGAAATATTATAATTAAACACCTTGGTATTTATAAATTTTGTTCTAGTTTGACCATACTTCCAATTAGTTGAATCCATACAGAATAATAACAAGAAATTGTTTTTACAACGTGTATGTATTTCTATTAAAATTGCAAACTCAAATTAATGGATCGAAAGCAACTTTCATTTTCATATAGGTATATAATAAGTATAACTAATAACATATTTGAGCAAATGAAAGTGAAATTAATGTATTTCTATCAACTCAAAATAAAGCAAAGAAAGAGGGTCTTGTTAAAAGGGGGAGTAAATGAGACCTGATTTTTTTCCTATCAATTTTGAAAATATGAATAAGTATTCCCTCGTAAGTCAACATTCTATTTATGTTGTCTCGAAGGAGTGGGGATTTGACAAAGCACATCTGACCATTATCCCTTAGAAGGGGGATAATGGAATAAATAGAATGATCCCGGTCCATTTATAATAAGCCTCCAATAAATAATAGCAACGTGTTGTCTTGAAAAATTCATCAGATTCATTTGTAGGGATAATTTCTTGGAATGGAATTAATTGTCCTGGGTGTCACCAGAGGGCAGTTTCTTGGCCTGGCCACATGTGACGTTATTTCGAAGGTGTTATGCAAAAGCCTGGAGACATTTATTTAATATTATCCCTGATGGTGTGTCGCCTCGGTCAGACGTGATTTGTTTGGGGGCCCCAACTTAGTAGTAACAAATGGTGGCTGTCCAGAGCAGCCCAAGGTCCGCCAGATGGTGTTAGTATCGACAGTTTTCTCCGTTGGCGCTCGTAAATCAGGAGCGGTATTATTGCCATTACCAGAGAGATGGATACACTGACGGACCAGAAATGACCCGCCTTTATTCAATGCGCTATCGTAAAACGGACTTTGATGTGTGAAATTCAGCAGTCATAGGCATTACCGGGAATGGACTGTACTAAATTACAGCCGCTCGCACATTCCGCCACTAGCTGCTTTATTTCTTTGCAAAATGAGAAATTTGTCAACGTTTCTGGGGTCGGATGATTTGGTTCAAGTATACTTGGGATGTTGGAAACTTGTGAGGGGATCAGACTCGCTTTTTCGTTTCTGATATTGGATATTGGAGTCGATGCATGTGAATGATGACGGGCGTTAGCGCCAACCCCACAGCCATTGAGAAACATAAAACAGCCCATCGAGCGCTGGACAATGGCTAAAATGAAACAGCATTTTTTAAACAAGGTATTAGAACGTAAATAAAATTGTTTTAGTTGATCGTTGAAGAAAAGAAAGCATACGAGGGGGAGACTTGGAGTCAGCACATTTTTCTCCGGCAAAACGACATGAAAAGGGAAGATGCACAATTTATAGCGGAAATATTTCTTTTGCTTATTTATTTACTTGTTTGGAATAAATGGATTCCGGTAAATAGTTTGATCATATTAACCGAGCCTTAGAAATACGGACATATCCTCATTCCTCAATCATCCACCCACTCACGCAATCGAAATGGGTTTTATTGATTGAACTAGAAGCAAATATCTCTTAATTAACATTATTTCTATCTCAATCGTTATAATTCAAGTGACCCACATGCCACCTTAGAAATACACACGATTAATTAAATAATATAATAAACATATTTATTAATAATGAAAGAAATAAAAAACAATACTATATAATTCATTTAACATTTTATCGAAATGATAAATTAATGATAATTAAATCGATTAACTTGATAATTTACATATAAATAGTTTCACTGTTTAGTAAATTAAAAAGTAATCACCATAATAAATTTTGATAATTTTATTTTTTCTTTTATTTAGCTGCATAAGTTTCAAGGTGTAAGTAATTTAAATAAAATATGGAAATATTAGATAAATTTTAAATTTAATATAAGATAACTTCACTTGAATTAGAAAAAAGTATAAAATTTACAATTAATAATTAATTAATTAATTAATTTTAAGTATAATGAAATATAACAAGAAGCGAAAGTTTGGTCCTCCCTTTACGTTCATTTCGTCCCCCTGATTTCGTTGAGATATTGATTTTTTCTAAATTACCAATATTAGAGTGTCTTTAGGAATAATAAATAAATCGAGTAATGCTTCATTTTCCTTTTAATTTAATTTCATTCCTTTTAGTAGTCTGAATAAGATGACGAGCAAATGTTAAATAGGAATAATTAGTAAATAGCATAATACAATTCTTAAATTTATACCTTTGTCAGAATAATTAGGTGCAAATGAATAGGAGCTAGACCAGCCACCTCGATTAACCCTAGTTCAAATAAGAGGAAATAAGTTAGTAGGGTCACGTACTTGCCCCGTTCCCTTGCTCATTCAACAAGCAATAAAAGACCTTTTTTCACTTAAATGATAATTTGGTGTACAGTATGCAAATTTCTTGGGCGCAACCCGTTCGGTCACACGGACGCAGTATTGTGCCTTTGATAAATTAGTTTCGCGAAACTTTTCGCGGCCTCGTTTAAGAAGAAGCGATCGAGCTCTGGGCCCCAAAGAGACCAATTCAATAGAACTAATTGCGTGGGAGCGGGTAGCTGGTTGAGCAGGAAACATGATTTTTACCTCTTGCATGTTTGCTATTCAGCAAGTGACTAATAGGACCAGATCCTCGATAATGTCATAAATTAGAAGCTTGGGGGAAGTAAAATTGAGAAACTTTAACCAATTTAATGGGAAATATAAATGTCTAATCTAGACTCGTGCCTGCAATGTTTATAATGTTTTTAGCTCCATTCTAAAATTGGCACCGATGAAGATCTACGGAAGCCCATGAAACTCACATAAATTTCTAACCCGGGCTGCATTTTTTGGATCCTTTATTGGCAATCCTTACTATTAAGTAGAGCCATGGGACTCATCTTTTAATATGCACCTTTACTGCGTTTTCCTCAGCCCTACCTGTTTATCAAACACGAACTTCTTTATAAATTGTGTTATCGATAGAGTGTTAAAAACATCAAATATTTGCCTTCCTTATAAATATAAGCCAATCACCAAAAGAATTCAATCTATTTATTAAAATTCTCTTGGAATTGGATGAAAAAAAACCACACAGATATTTAAACTCACGTATAACTGGAAAATAAATTGAACAATAAATTACTTGAAAAATTGCATGATTTCTATTATTTTAATGCTTGACTAACTTATCGAAAAATGAAATTATTGTCATTCTCTATAATTTAATTTGGTCGGAAAGAATTCGGTTTCCATGAAATTATTTTCATTGTGAGTTGTTTAGAAGAGGTTTTCCTCGGACTTAAAACTTTTTTCCAATCAAATTATTTTCAATATGTCTCGAAAACTGAAATATTTCATGAATCTTTCAAGGTTCTGATCATAATAAGATAAAATGTGAATAGCTCAATCAGTTAAACGAATTCAAGATTCACACACACACACACACACACTGCATTTGGTTTTCAATTGGACTGTTAACAGAGACCAAGAGCCCGGACCCCATTAAGACTGATTATTCAGTCGATCGAACTGTTAATTGCCCAATTGCTTATTCTCTCGCCAATATACCGGCAAAAGGGCCCATCCATTAACCTATTAAAGAATAAGCCAGCAGTAGCCTTGCTAGATTACCGCCGAACAAGAAAACAAGTAAAATAATTTAAATTAGCTGAAAAAATAATGTATGAATCGTTAAAATGCAAAGTGGGATTAGGTTATAATTAAGGATTATGTAAAGGGTTTAACGCCTGGATACACAGATATAGAGAAAACTTTACGGGGTAGATCATTCTATAGGACCTGTATAATCTAATCTTGAATAACAAACTTGATAAACCTGAGCTAATTTGACACATCTGGATCTAAATATACCCGGGGAGCTTTCGTTAGCGTCTTCTCTAGCAATCGCTGCTGTTTGCCTTTCTTAGAATAATACACTTTTCTTATAAAACCCAACTCGCATTTCAACCCCCTCCCTGTCTTTTCTTGTTTCCATTTTCATTTATTTATATTTAGATGAATATTAAGATTTCCTCTAAACTTTCCATTAATGATATTGATAAACTGAATAAATAATATTCTTCATTTATGCTAGATATCTCTATTTCATATTAATTAAAAATTAGCTGGAGTGTCTCCACTCGACTATCTCGCAATTTGAATTGGATTAAATAACATAATATATTATATTTAAATTAAATTTAATTAATTATAAACTATAAATTAAAATTAATAAATAATATTTATTAAACCAGCGCATGTTTGGATCTTTGTTGATGGCACCACGTCACGTGTTGGCGCGTGAGATTTGCAGTGTTAAAAAATTAATTCCAGTACTTTCAGCGATTCAATCAAGCTGAAATTTTAAATATAGCAGTTTTATACAATTTTTAATCATGTGAAAAATTATCAAACAAATATCTTTATTTTTACGGTCACTTTAGAGAAAAAAAATCAAAACGTTGTAGGTAATGACCCTCTTCCGGTTGAGCTACATTTCTCAAAAGTTGATAGAAAACTGGCGAGATAGTAAAAATATACGGGTGTAAAAAAACTAACAAAAAAATAAAAAATAATGCAGTGAATAAAAATGTATTATTTTTCTTAGAATTGAAATTAAAATTAAATGATCTTTGATTCGATTTAATAAATATATTTAGGAGGTAATTATAATCATTGATTAAAATAGAAAGAGTGGGGATTATATTTGAGAATTGGTCATTCTAGGTTTATGTTTGGAGTGAATTGAGAAGTCAATAAACGGAAAAGAATGATTTGTTAAGTTGCCTTGCTAGTTGCTTTTTTAAAATAAAACCATGATTGTAAACAGTGTTTTTATCACTCACCAAGGGGATGAAAAGGAGAAGGATTATGGTGGGTTTCGCCCCTCGTCTCAAAATGGATAACTTCATTTTGAATGTATTTAGCCCGTTGTCATTGATTTATTTCGGACTTAAAGGAATCTCTTTGATATTAGAGTGATCTGCCACCTGACCAGAATAACGACTAGTATTTTTTTCAGAACCCCACAAGATTTGGTCCGACCGTACGTTTCAACAGCTAAATGACTAGTGGTTTCCGCTCTCTTAACATTCTTTCGTGTCACTTTAGTTTTACAATAGAAATTTTTTTTCAATTATTTTGATAGGGACTACAAGTTCTACTTGAAAGGGAGCTAGTGGATTAAAAGCAAATATTGAGTGCCGGATTGTTTTAAATATTCCAATTGAATTTAATTATTATGCATGTAAAACATACGGCCGTATATGGGTAAAAGTATTTCTCAATTCAAATTATCGCGTCCGGTTTTGCCGATAAACGCGCCAGCTGGTCATAATCCTCCGTTAGCTGCCGGTGTTCTTGCTTAGAGCCTCTAGTTATGCTCAGTTTAATTATCTTCTCATAATTTTGCTTGCCGACCATGGTTGTCATTTGGAATGAAAGATGAAGTTGTGCTCCAGTTAATAGCCAGCTCCAGCCGTTTGTGCCAGGTGGCTCCACGTGGACCCCAACGCAAAAACAAGCCTAGGTAGCGCCTCTTAAATTATAAATAGTTTACACATTAACTCCCCTCCCTCGATAATAATACTAATTAAATGAATGAATTAATCTTTTTTTCTCTTTGTTTAATTACTTACTAAAAAAATAGAAAATATATATTGTTTTGTTTTTTGTTTTTTTTAATTAATAGAAATGATATTTTAAAATAAATATTTTCAAATTATATAAGATATACTATCTAGTTTCATAAATAAATTATCTATAATTTATATTTTCTTGGAATTATAAATGAGGAATGTGATTTTTAAGGTAATAGGAGTGACAAAATTCATTGTTTTAGCCAATAAATTAATTTTCAATTTGTAGATAAGCATGAGAATATCATTCCAAACAAATTATGCCAGTTATTTTTTTTTTTTAATAAGTATATAAAATTAGATACTATTTTATATTTATAATTTTAACCAACTAGATATAAAAATTATTTTAGAAACTTTTAAATTTAGAAAAATAATGAAATTTTATTATTCAGGAATTAAGCATATTAAAAATATTGAATCCTACCTTGATGTGGTGATTATTCAAAATTTGGAAATTATATAATTTTCTTTACTAGTTAAAATTTTCTTATTATTAATTCATTCTCTCATGGATTAGTAGCGAATTTTATCAAAGTCGAAATAATTTTTTTCATTTATATATGTCTAAAAATTAAACAAACCTAGTATAAATGATAGTTTATTCATTCAAGAAAAAGAAATGAAGGTGAATAGACGAGACAATAGAAAATATGATTTATTTAGTATTTCAAAAGAGTTTGAAAACAATTCTATTTAAAAGTAATTATTATAAATAATTTAATAACAAAAGAAAAAGAAAGAAATTTATTTTTATATGCCGTTGAATTTCTAGAAAATTGAAAATAGATCTAATTCTAATAAATTGACAGAAAATTGGAAAAATTTCTTTCAGCATTTTCTTATTGTAGAAATGCAAACGAGAAAACTCGTATGGGACGGGTGAAGAGAAAAAAAGCTCAGCGTAGTATTCTTGATCGAGCACCAAGCAAACCATCATGATACACTTGATTAATTTCACTCTCTGATGTTTTTCTAAACAATGGTTGCTCTTCAAAGAAAACCTACTGTCTTATCTCTTCCCTCTTAAAGTATATGCTAACGCTTGTAAACTGAAAAGAATATTCTACATTTATTTTCATTGGGGCATATGACTAGACGCACTGGTTTTTAATTCTAAAAAATCAAGGCTAACACCATCTTACAAATTTTTCTCTTTCAAAAAGTTTCTTTCTAGTTATCTACTGAGGTGGAAACAAAAGAATTGAATGAAACATAAAACAACATGCGATGAGTAGCGAGGGTGGTTAAGGATGGAGAAATTATAAGGGAAACGAACAAAAGTTAGAATTATTCGCCAAGAAAAAATAACACGTCAGTAAATAGCTGAAAGAATGACATAAGTAAAAAAATTCTGATTTTATTTAAAAAATAAAAAAAAAAAATGTTGAATACTGTTGCCTATTCTTCTTCTTATCTTGGTACTTTATCAATTGACACATCGAACATAAAAAGAAAACAATTTTTATTATATATATATAATAATATATATATCTAATAGTTAATAAAAGTATATAGTAAATAAAATATGTCATCTTAGTTTTATGTAATATACAAATTGATATATATATATATAAATAAATTTGTTAAAACCATTGACTCAATAGAACTTTGATCAATATAAATTACACAAAGAAATCCAAAAAAAGAAATTAATTATAATATAAAAAATATTTTAGATAATTTTTAAAACTCCATAAATATAAGAAAATATAAATAAATAAATAATAAAGAATAAATAATAAAATGAATTTTTGAAATATAATATAAACATAAAAAATAGAGATGATTAAATACCCTGACATTTGCAAGAGAGAGAAAGTGGAATTACAGCACCCCACTTATTCCCCCATATTTCGAATACATACAAAAGGAATTATTAATAATTATATTTAATGGTTTGAGAGTTTTTCAAATTAACATTTTTTTTTAAATATTTGTGTTTTAATATTTATTTATTAATTATAATTTTTATATATATACATGCATTAAATTTCTAAGATAATTAAAATTTTAAAATATAAAAAAAATGATAATTTTTTTTTTTTCTTAACTCTCTG
Organism: Labia minor; assembly: GCA_963082975.1. Taxonomy (NCBI): domain Eukaryota; kingdom Metazoa; phylum Arthropoda; class Insecta; order Dermaptera; family Spongiphoridae; genus Labia; species Labia minor. Next base: position 37,648,106 of record OY720348.1, on the reverse strand, counting down.
AAGACATTTTTAAAATAAACTATTTTTCCTTAAGTATGATAATATTCTCTTTATATATCTATATCTATATACATATATCAACTACAATTATTCTAAATAGACCGTGACCTATAAATTAAAAAAAAATAATCAACTTGGTGTTCTTTCCCTCATGACATTCATTCCCTCAGTAGTTTAAATTATTATTACTAATACAATCATTTCTTTATTATTTATTTATATTTTTTCACCTATCTTATTTTAAAAATATACTTATTTAAAGGAATTTAAAAAAATCAATATAATACGTCATACAATGTGGGCTACAAAAACACATACCATATATATTATAATTATAATCTTTTTAAATAAAAAAATAAATATAATTTATTATAAATTATAATAGTAATTTTAAATTAATTAAAAACAAATCATAGAAAGAAAAGAAAAAAAAACAACTAAAAAAGTGCTTAATTATTTATCTTTGTTGAGATATTAAATTTCAAATTTTTCTAAAATTCACTTAGAAGATAGATATAGATAAGTTTATAATTTATTTTTTTCCTTTACATAATATATAGATACATATACATGTAATAAAGTGAATGATAAAAAAAAAAATACAGGCATATTTTTAGCAATGAAAAAATTACCTGCCTTTAAAGTGTTTATTTTTGACAAAACTTGTTTTTTCCTTATTTATATAATTTATTTTTTTAAGATAAAAAGAAAAAAAAAGAACGGGAAAAAATACCAAATATTATATTGTCTTATCCAATTTCCGAGCTCGTTAAAAAAACAAACAAACTTGAGAGCAAATATTTTATAAAGGCGTGAACAAGTTGCCATCAAGCGAGTTCCAAGTCGTTCAATAGAAGGTGACACCGCAGCCCGGGCAGAGTAAACTTTACCGGTCGCTTCAATTAACCCGGCTCATTTATAAAAGTCAAACACATTGGCTTAGAAAAAAAAATGCTGTTTGAGATTCAGAAAAGGGAATCGCCCATTGGGCCAGTTTTCAATTTTGAAATCAATCCAGGAACAAAGACATTTGGCCAAAATTGTACTATACATTAAATTCAAATTTATTTTTACTTACTTTACCTTTTCCTAGTATAAATATACGATAATCTTTATGTTATCTATAATCTATAATTTGTGAAATAAAAGTCAAAAACAATGAAAAGTTACTTGTTAGTTATTTATAAAAATATATAAAATTTTTTATAATTTTATATTCGTTTTCAAACTTATTCATATTCATAATCACCATTATATGAAAATTGATCACCAATTTATATAACTTGACATTGATATTACAAGTGGACAATTTTTTCACTTTTACGAATACCTTTGTATTTTCTTGTGATGAAACCCCATCTAATGGTGAGTTATTAATATAGAGATAAAACAATAAATATATTCATATATTTACCATCCTATATTAATATTTTTAAAAAATATATTTAATTTTCAAGCAAAAAATTGAATTCAATATATTTAATTTCTCATGTTCAAAAATCGAATATTTAAAAAAATTATAATTCCGGATTCTTGCGTAGTGAAAAATGTATTTTATCGATCCAAAGATTCAAATTTATATTTTATAATTGTTTTAAAATCTTTTTAAAATGATAATTATTTATTGATTTAATAAATATTAATAAACGAAATATAAAACCATAAAATATTTGAATTAATACATTTTATGAAATTAATTTCCATTATTTTTTTCTGATTTATTAATTATAATTATTTCTTTTAAAGTTTTTCTAGTGAATTATAAAATAGTGTAATATTCTATTGCCAGTTTATTTAAACTATTATTATCATAAATTTGTATTTCATTCCATGTTATAATACACATATTTATGTAAATAAATGTTTTTTATTCTTGATAACTTTTTATAAAAATAATTAAAAAAAAACTTTTAACTTTTAAAAAAACTAACAACTAAATGAAAAGAAATTGTTTTTGTGAAAATATTGATATTGATTTATGTAAAAGAATGGATATATTTTTGTAATATGGATACTTCGCCTTTTTTGGTTAAAAAGGTGTGTATCTTTTGATAAGCAAGTAGGATGTTTTTCCCCAAAAGATATATATGTCGTCAGCAAATAGTTTTCGGTCAATATCTAGGGATCAGGCTAAGCAACTCTTCGGAAATGGTTTAAGCCAGTTGCGCCCCCGGGTGCCCGTCCGGCACCCCCTAGAGACTGGACTGGTCATACTAATCGACGCATTTGGGTTGAAGAGTGAGAAAGGGGGGGGGGGGAGTAAAAAAAAGGCAAGCTGCAGAGCCTTGGTCCGTCTTTTCAATGGCACCTTTTGAGGAGGTGGAGCTAGCAGGGGAATGAAAACGATAAAATGAATTTTGATGAGATTTATTTCTTTTGGGGTTCTCGAAAAGAGGCTTCACTAAGTTCACCCTAAAGCCCTCGCCTTAACTTCTTCTTTCTCATTTTCTTTAATTTATATGGCTCTCTTTTTTAGATATAAATTTTTTCCATGAAATTATAATTATATCATGGAAATGTCTGGCTATTGTTTATTGTCGTTGGCTCGGTGTGCCATTTTCCAGTACGCCTCCTGCTTTAGACTATCGTTAACAAATATTTGCTTGCCCTTCTGCCTACTTCTTGCATGGAGTTGTGAAGATGCGGCAATGAATGATAAGACGTTAAAATGCATTACCATGATGTCACATGAAATAAAAACCATACACAGCCCGCATTATGTGAAAAATATGGAAATAATATTGCTCTAGGCAAGCAAAACAGCCCTCTGCATATGAAATATGTGATAAGGGATCTTTCCAAAAAAGGGATGAAATGCCAGGGCGAGTTTTTAAGTTTTTGCCGCGGTTTCCCGTGAATACCAATAGCCTAGGTAGAGGCGAAAAATGCAATTTTCAGAGAATTAACGAGAAAACAAACCTTAGAGGCACCGTATTGTAAGGCCTAGAGCCTCCGCGATATGATTTAGCCATCGCGGTCTCCAGCAGCTGCATCATCCTCCATGCATTCCAATTTCAACTTGGCAAATGTCGCGTGCTTATCGCAGCATATCTTATCATGCGTGGCCAGCTTCCTCCGCCTCATAACTGATAATATATAAGGGCTGTGTTAACACGTAACAAGTGCTATGTCGACATTATCGGCCCGCTGAAATATTCGTTCTTAGGGGACTTTTTAAGCGCCTGGGGTCACAAAAGCAGTACACCCCAAAAGCTTGGACATCTCAGCTCATAAAATGGAACCTCTTGGCGGCCAATAAAACTTATCAACAAATCTACTAAAGTGTAGACCGAAGGTGTAAAGAAAGGGAAAGCAAACTGTATTTTAATTCAAAAAAAAAAAATCATTAACAAAGGAAGTACTTATAGGGAGGGAATAAAAAAACTATTATCATTACTTCTTCTGTTTAGATTCTTCAAGTTAAATACAAATTAGTTGAATTAAATTTTAATTGAGAGGAAATTTCGATTCGGTTGTTAGAAAATAATTTGTCTCGAATCGTATTTGTGTGGGGTATAACACTAAAAAAATGTTTTATTTATTTATTAAATCGAGTTTAGCAGTCACTAAGCAAATCCCTTTCAAAACACTTGTCTGAAATTTTTTTTAGCAAACAGAGTGGTATTTTGTTTTGCAACTTAATGTGTAATTTTCTAGTTTGATTAAAATCAGTTTATTTGTGTGACCTCCAGAATGTTCACATACAGCACACAAACATACACACAAACAAATATATAAACAAACCAGCCGGATAAATACAAATATAACCAAAATGAGAAGCAAACTTTTTTAAACTTATCCCGAATTGGAATTATTAGTATAGTCAATTTTTTCCCTCCATTATTTGCACCTAAATCAAAACAAAAGTTAGATACAATTACGAAATTCATCCTTCTTCTTCTACTTCTACTTTCTACTCCTTTGAACGCAGTTAAAATTCAAGATTTTATTTAAATGAATATTAAACATGGTAATCGTTTTAACATTGCTGCCCTCTGTGCCCACCCCTTCTCACCCCTTATAATGTAGATCCTCGAGAGCAACTTTTCAAAATGCAAATGCCACACCTCTTAACTAGGTTTTTGAAAAATTGTCATTAATCGTCTGCTTAATATTTATATTTATTTAATTATTCATTTTCTTCTTAGGGTCGACCGTGCAGTCTATCTTGCTGGATGATGAAAATACATTCATAATGCAAACATCGCCAAATTTTAATTTCTTCTGTTGAAAAATGACTTAATTTGAGCGGGACTTGGGCGCTAGATTAATTTAATCTGAGGAGCAGGGAAAATTGGAGGGTAATTGCATTATTAATAGCCAAGGCTTGGTTTTTGTTTTCCGAGAACATCCAATTGAGATCTATCTCAAAATGTAAAAAAAACCAAGACGAGTTGCTTCCGATTTATTTATATTAATCTGCCAATGCTACAATCCAATTCATTAATTTGTCATGATGAATAAAACCAATTCTAAACGATTAAAGATTCAATGAAAGGGGAGAGATACCCATACACAGACCTCAATTCTAGTATTATAAACAAATTGAATAAGCTATTTTCTTATTTGTTAAGTCAGTTTAAACATTGATTTTTATAATTTTATAACATTAAATTAAATAACATATTTTATGAACTTGGTGAGGTTCGAGCTCTCGTCGTCAAGTATAGTAGTCCAACATATCAACACTATGGGCTACGTTATTGTATATATTTATAATTGTATAAATAAGAATTAATTTAATTTAAAAATAAATTATTTATTATATGCTATTTGATTTATCTAAAAAAAAATTAAATTTTAAATTCAATATACATATAATTTAGTATTTACTTTATCAAAATATCTTTAATATAAAAAAATACATGAAAATAACCTTCCTTATTATTATATATATTTTATTAATGCTTATAAATTAAAAATTCAGGATAGTAATGTAGGTGTACACACCAACTAATTTTATAAGGAATGTAGAATATTTTAGCCAAATGACAAATTACTATTATTAATAACAAATATTTATGAATCAAAGAATATATATATTTATTATATTTATTAATATATATATCTTTCTTTAATCATTCCAATGAAAAAAGATAATCTCATTATTTTACCTACAACTCTCGTTGAACAATTTAATTAGCTTCACCATTATTAATTTGAATTATATAATAAATGAATTAATTAATTTATGAATATCAATAAAAGAAGTAGAAAAAAAATGTGATTCAGTATATTAGAAAATTCATAAGGAAGAAAATAATAAGTCTTTTGTATTTTAAATCTATTAAAGATTAATCCTAGTATTCTTTATAAAGAAAACGATAGAACAAAGCAAAATTACCTCCTCTCGTTGGAGATTATTATTATTAAAAAAAAAACCGCTGCTTATTTATTTATACTTGACTATTGATTTTGAAAATTTTCTAAATAGCGCAATTTTCTGCCACGATTTTCTCCTTGAAGCCAATTTCTTTACCATTGTATCATTGTATAGGCTTATTAAGATTTCACATGTTTTTAACAAACAGCCCTGTCTTTTGCTGACTTCAACATCTTTATAATTCATGACATCACTAATTGACACTAAATTATTAAAGGTATCAACCTGGCTGGCTGTGGGAGGATGAATGCTCGATTGACCCCATTCGGGGGTGCGACAAGATGGGGAAAGATTCCTAAGGAAAGCAGCCCATTAATGCATTGAGCCATATGACATCACCCAAACTTCATTAGGGCAATATTTGATTTACCCGTGGCGGCGTGGGAGTCGGCCGGAAATTTAAAAAAAAAAAAAAATAAAATAAAGGAAAAGAGAGAATATCAGCATAAATAAATTGCCGGTAGCAAAAATGCTGATTGTCGTTGTTAAGCATCTAAAGAAAGCTGCTGGTACGTTTATTATATCTGCACAAGACTTCTGCTCCATCGTGTCTCTCTCTCTCTCTTTCTCTGTGTTGATATTACGAATACAAAATTGGTTAACTGGTGAATATTAAAATAGCGCTGCCAGGGCTATGCCACCCCTATTTGCTAGGCAGGAGGGGGATTGCAAATTATAACGTTACCTGCTAAACGTTTGATTCGCATGTTCACCTTATGGAAATAAACATTGAACTCCAATTATCTAGTTAATTATCATTAAACTAATATTTTGTCTTCTGTTCTTTGAAGAAACAACCAGGAAAGTGATGAGATGATGGTGGAAAAATGTCATTACTAGTGGCTTTGATTGCATTCATGAATAAAGAGGGGGAACGCGGCTAGCATACAAACAATCCCCTAATTAAAGACCCCTCCTCCTTCAGGGCTTCTTTCGATTACGATTTTAATTTGTCCAATAAAAATCAAGAAATTTTTTTTTTTCAAATTAAAATCAATAAACTTTATCAGATTACACCTATTAATGACTTTTATAAACTTTCAAAATAAATGGTTTATAATTTACTTCCTATTAAATCAAATTCTCATGTTTGTCTAAACGTTTGTAATTAGAAACAACAGAGAAGACAGCAGCTATTCTTAGCCTCAGAACAAATAACGTTTATCAAATAAATATTATTAGATATATAAGGCGCATACTAAACCCATTCCTTCGACAGAAACAAAATAAGTTTCTGTTGACTTTTCGTATCAGGATTAAAAAATAAAAAAAAAATCAAGAAACCACCAAATTCTTATCTATCCATTCGAAAGAACAAATTCTTTTATTGAAATAAATAAATTTATTTATATAGCATATATTTATAAAAAAATAATTGGTATAGGTTATATATATATAATTTTAATACTAGAAACAAATAAATTTTCTAAAAACATATTTATTATATAATTTATAAAAATAAATATATAATAATAGAAATTGTAATATTATAATAATATATTATAATAACAATTACTTTTAATAATATATATAATAATAATTTAATTTTATTTTTATTTCCTTGTATTTTTAAATATTAACTTAAATAATATAATTGTTATTTTCAATGATTTTTTTAATATAACAATTAAATAAACAATAATTTTTCATTCGTGTGAGTACCATAAATTAGAAAATTATTAATTTTATGATGACTAATTAAAATAATATATATATAGGTAATTATATAAATTAGAATGAGTTAAATGTTATTTTATAATTTTATAATCATTATAGAAATAATAAAAAAAATTAAATAAATTGTACTATCTATAATTGAACTTAATATAAAATGTAATCATTAATATAAAAAAAAAATTACTTGAAATTTAAAATTTAAAGTTTATAAACTACAAAAAGATTTCAAGGGTAAACTAGCATTTCCTGTTCTTTCAAATGGATAATTTTTCTATTCTTTTAATTTAGGAAAAAAAGTAGACATATGGATTCAAATAAAAAGTAACTGACTTAGTACCTAGAAAATTAATATAATTTGATGATTACTTAATTATTGTATTGTATTCCTCCCTCCCTCTAAAAAAAGTTATATTGTCTATATATTTTTAAAAAAAATATTCTATGTAATATGATATGAATTTTTTTTTCCATTGTTTCTTTAAAGGTTTATAGTTAAATATAAGGTAAATAATTCAATGATGATAAAAGCATGTCGCATGCATTATAAAATTTCAGGTATAGAATTGTTAATTTGAATCCAACATATTGAGATGGAATAAAAATGTATCAAGTTATTTAATTAAAATCATTAATTATTGATTTTGTGAAAATCTCAAACAAAAAACACACACACACACACACACACAATCACAGATCAATTTTTAAAATTATATTTTTAACTTTAAACTTAACAGGTGTATTTAGTTATGTTCAAATCAATTCTAAAACAAATAAATCGATAATAAATCAACTAAAGATGGTTACATCAATTTAATTACTTTTATTATTATTGATGATTTTTTTTTACCTATCATTTCTATATATATAAAAAAAAATAATTAAAATAGTTTAAAATATTTTTAATAATAAAGAAAAATATTTCGTTTTTTTTTTTTTTTTTTTTTTTGTTTTTAACTTTATCCTTTATCATTGCTTAACTTTTTCAAATTGAATTTCTCTAGTATTAAAAAGTTGAAAATTATATAAATTTTAAAATGTCCCTACGATTTAAATAAATAAGAATAAATATGAATAATGTATTTATTTTGGCGTCTATAAGTTTGGGTTCGAGTATAACATGAAATTGAATTAGAAAAGTGTGTTAAATAGAATATAAATGAAGCGAATAATAAAGAAAGTTCTTCCCCTTATTTTACCATTCACACGTGCTCTCATTCTGTGAATTCGCACAATTTGATAAGCATGACTCATCATTACTAGATTACCAGCTTTGTTATTTCTAGGCTGCCCCATTATTTTGATAGGATCGACGACTCGACCCTCAACCCGAGTATAGTTTTAATCAAACTGCAAAGAACTTTTATTTACCTATCTTATAATTTAATGTTAGATACCTCAACATTGGTATTATTATTATATTCTAATCCAAACATAAATCAAAATCCCGGTAATATTGATATTTAGCCAGTTTGCTTCGTGTTTTCACACCGCAATTAAAATGGAATGGATGATAGTATGATTTAGAGGTTGGACGCAATTTTGAAAAGTTTATAAGAAATGACCGGGCAAGTTTAATATTTGAACAGCGTTTAACTACTCTCCGCCCTTGAGATATAGAAATACAATATAATAGATAGATATTGCTCTTGTTCTTCAGCATCTTGGAAAGTCTATTATTGAATGGTGAATGAAACTGTTTGACAAAGCAGAGGTGGCATTACATCATTTTGTAGTATAAGTCGATGTGTATCTGCTCAAGTGGCATTGTGTTCTATCAGCCTGGGGAGAAGGAGCCATTGTAGCGGCTTAATGCGGAAATGATAACCACTTGCTGAGAGGCTTAATCAGACTCGAACAGTGGTTGTCGTCACTTATATTGGAAGCCACGCTGTCGACATTGTTTTGGGGTTCGAAACATCGGCATCGTCTTCAACTTGGAATGCATTGTTCTTGGGTTTTGATAGCCAACTGTTTCCCTTACCTCCAACTACAAGATAATAAGCCATTGAGCAGTGAAGCGTGGGTTTCATTCCAAGGGTCACAGCCCATTCGATCCAATCAGATGAAACCTCCCCCGCTTAAATTTCATTTATAAGGTCAACACCCTCCCCCCACTTTACAATTTTTTTTTTTTTTTACATAATACAAAGTCAGTTCATATTTTATTAAACTTTTTTATTTTATTTTTTTTTTTTTAATCTCTCCTTAAAGCAATCCTTGAAAAATGTCCGGTGGCGGGCGGCGGCGGCGCCGCGGTGAATTTCCACCTCCGGACATTCGTCTAATTAGAAAAGATTGAAAGTTTACTTCGGCCTTTTCTCCCAAGCCGGAAACTCTTTTTATGTCAACGGGATATTTGCTAAAAACAGGAAAGGATTTAGATCAAAGTAAACCTCGTCTTATCACAATGGCTGCTCTCAAAGAGTTAAGAAGTTTAAACAAAATGAGCCAATTTATTTTTGTTAAATATCATCTCAAAGGTCAATATCAAATTATTTCTCCCCAATCTAACATTTATTATACTTAAAATTAATTTTCTTGAAAGTGGGTACTTCAATGAAAATTTAAAACCGGTTTAATTATCTTTGAGATATACATATATACGATTATTAAACTTATAGTAAGATATTAAATTAAATATTTTATTCAAATTCACATTTTGATGAGATTTATGATCCTTTAATGAATGTCAAATAATATAAGAATGATTAATAATAATAATAATTATTATTATTTCTTTTTTTTTATAAAATAGATGTATTTTTGATCTTAGAGATTTTAAATTACTTATTGTTTTGTTAAGTTTTAAGTTAATAGAGATGGCATCACGACTGGACACAAAAAATTGAATTAATAATTAATTTATTATTAACCCTTTGTTGAAAAAAATGAATATTATTTTACTTTTTATAATAATTAATTTCATTATGTTATATTCTTTTTTCTAAAAAAAAATAGACTTAAAATATTATTAATAAAAAATTACTCTTTGGATATTTTATTCATGAATAGATATCCTATTTTTATTTATTTAAATGTGTGCTGTTCTAAAGGTAATTTTCTTTTTATGGAGGCTAATTAAGTTCTTCAATTAATTATTAAATAATAAATAATTGACCTGTTTATATTGGAGAAGGGTTGGTTGATGCGTGTGTTGTTTCAGCAATCGACTGAAACTGTCAACTGCACCCCTTTTATTTGATATTTAGTACAGTTAGCTTTCTTCTTCCATAATATGCTTTCTTTATTTTTGTAAAATCTACTTTTCCAGGGTCTTCTTATTATCATTTGATGGGTGGTTGATGGTCCTATCGGATGAAAGAATCTTCGTGCATTTTCCTTGTGATAAATTTAACCCTTAATATTTTTCTTCCTAATATTGTTTCTTTTACCCCTTTCCTCCATATTATCAATTATTTTACTACAGATTGTTTTGTTTTGAAAAATACACATAAAGGTATAAATGAAAGAATTAACCATATTTAAATTTTAAATTGGCATTTATAATAATATTAAAAATAAATAAATAAATATGAATATTTTCATTTAATCTATTATTAAATCTATTAATGATTAATGATCCATTAAATCTTTTATATGATGAAATTTAATATGCATTATTAAATAACTAGTTAAAAAAACAATTGTTTTTATTAAAACTGAATTTAAGTTAATATTAATTATATTAAAATAATAAAATTGTTTATTTAATTATTTGATTGATACCTATACCTATACATATACTAACACTAATATTTATGATTTTTACACATACAGCCTCTTCTTTAATTAGAGACCATTTTTGTGAAAAAGATATTAAAATTTGTCATTTCAATCATCATGAAAAAATTGAATAGGTTTAAATTAAATAGTTTTTTATCAGAAAGTAATATAAATACAAATATTTTCATGCATATAAGGGAAAAAAAATTTCAATATAATATTTATAATTATTTTAAAGGAATTGAAATGAAAAAAATATAAACCGGAATAATTTTTAATCATTTTAGTTATAATAGCTACATTGCAAATAACAAATGTTTTATCATTGATAGAAAGATGATTTACAATAATCCTGACTAGATTTGATTTTCTGTCTTTCTTTGCGGCCTCATGATTGGGTGATTAACAACTGAACCAAAATCTAAGTCAACATTGCATTGGTGGAATTATAAAACATTATTCTGAATTTAGATCAAGTGAATACAATGGTCAATAAAGCTTACGAAAAGTCAAAATATATTTTCCCCCGAGTATAATATTCATTTTTCTTATCATTTAATTTATGGGACAGGCGTGAAATTCTAAAAGGGTTGTGTAGTGAAAACGATCAACCCTCTTTTTCCCTGAAAGGGAAAGAAAGAAAATAAAGAATATGAAAAAATAGCTGAGTAAAATAGAAAATTTCTGTCAAGACAAGTTTTTCTCCCCCTTAATATTTTGTAATGACAAATGAGCGATTCATCTTTGATGGGTATTTAATTTATAGAAAATAATAATGAATTCAAAGAATTATTCTATTCATCGAAGATAATAAAATATATATAAAATAAGTCCGAACCGACCGACAGTTTGAAGTAAATTAATTTCTAGCTACAGAAACAATTTCAAATAATTTTAATATATCTATTAATGTAATAAAAAACATATATGGATATAACATAAATATTTTTAATTTTATTTTATTTATAATATGTAAGTAAGACTATGCTGTGACGTCATATAATTTTAAATTAAGAAAAAACTAATAAAGATGATTTTCTCGAGGATAAAACCAATACAAAGTGCATGATTCGTGGTGATATGTAAAAAATATCCTCATGTGAAATTTGGTGTGAAAATAACCCTTCCCTTCCTATCGTCGATCGTTAATACTACCACTTCCGGTTTCCGGATTTGCACCAAAAGTTGAACAATTCATCATATTGATGTATTAAGTAAATATACCAAATTTCATCAAAATCCGTTGAGCCGTTCAAGCTGTACACATCTATACGGACGGACGGATAAACAGACAGACATCATGCTAAAAATACTTTTTTCTGTTAAGAAAATGCATGATTCGTGGAGATATGTAAAAATCTCCACATGTGAAATTTGGTGTTAAAACAATACCTCCCTTACTGTCGCGTCGGTCGGTAAAAAACTAAACACATAAAAAATTTAACTAATTTTAAAAATTTAATCATAAAGAATAAATTTGTGCCATCTATTAGAATAATAGACAATAATTTGTCATCTAGTCAAAACTTTTTTCCTTTGAAAAATAATTAACAAACTCTCTGCAAGTATCTCTTTATTATTATATTTTTTTTTTAAATGTAATTTAATTTATTGAAATAATTATCTTGTTCACGTTGCTTGATAATATAATAATGACTAGGCTGTAAATGGTATCGATTATTAATAGAATCCCTTGGTCAAATAATCATAGTACCTATATATTCCTGTTTTAATAATTTATTATTAAATAGACACCGGTTTTTCATTAGTTTTCAAATTTCATTATTAGAATTAAAGTTTCAAGAGATCTCTCATAGAAAATGAAAATACATGTAGTTGAAACAATACTGACAAAAGCTTTTAAATATAGCATTATTTATTATATAATGGATACACTCATTTACATAAATATTAATTTATATACAATATATATATTGAATATAGTATAATTAAATTTTAAATGTCTAAATAATGAGAGAGATTATTCTAATTTGACTAAGAATTGAATAAATTTCTATATTCGATATACATATAATAAAAACAAATTTGTTTATTTATTAATAAAAGATAATGATAATGAAATAATTATATATTTAATTTTAAATTTGATATATAATTAATTAAAACCAAAATTGTAGTACTTTTCAATCAATATAAAATATATCATATAAAAGAAATATACTTATATGAAAACAATAAGTATTATAATATTTAATTAATCATATCATGTGCTTCTTTCTTTTTGTATAATTTATTAATAGAAAACATTAAATTTTCTTTTTTTAAAAAAAAAAAGTATTAATTTGAATTCAATTATATTATTTTGTATTAATTATTTTTATTTCGAGTATTTGAAACTTCAATGACTAATAGATAGTATATGATATTTTCTTACTTTTAATTGCCATATAATTAATTAAATATATAATTGTAAATTTAATATTTTATTAATATAACTTTCTTTAAATTTAAATTAAATTTGTTTTTATTGAAATAAATTTTAAATAAATTAATTAATTAGAATGAATATTTAATTATAAACTTTAAACATTAGATATATATAATGATGAGTTTAAATTTTTCAATTTTGAAATCATATATTATTAATTTTCATATAAATATATATATATATATTATATATAATATAATATATTGCTTAATTGCTCTTTTGCATTGTAGAGTTCTCTTAAAACAGCCAATCAGAGGAAATTTTTTTGTTCTTATGCAGATTGGTTCAACACTTGAAAGAAACTCTTACATTTAAGAGAATGTATAAAATAACCACGAATTTAGTAATCACAGTTGCAAAGTTCTGGCGGCAACAATCACATTCCTCCAACCATTATTATTACAAGCCATTTCTATATCCAATTCCTTATCCTCACTAATTTTCTTTTAAGTAGTTAGCTACTTTTATTTATTTCTTATTTTCTTATCAAGTAATAAATTAATTGAAAAAGAGATTGTTTTGTTTATGCCAGTAAAACTTAAATAATAAATATAATTGACATTGATTCTTTATCCTTAATTTATTAATATTTTCTATTTTGTTTTCAAATCTTTCCCTAAATATTTCTCTACAGAGAGAAATTTCTCAACCATTTCGTGTAATTATTGTAAGCTTTAAGATGAGATGCCCCTTTCTTTTTACTGAACCTCAAAAAAGTCTCCTCTGGTTGTGCAGGCTTCCTCCCTGGCCAAAGCTTTGAAGCAACAACAGCAACGTGAACGGGAGCGCGATAACGAAGGAACAAATCCAGCAGGAAATGGAAAAAGCGGAAGTCCAGGGGTGCAAACCATGGCTGGACAGTCGGCGACCTCTCAGCAGCCAGCTTCCGCAACTTCGGCAGCAGCCCAGCAGCATCCTGTGCTGCATGGCTCCCCGACACAACCTAACTCTACACAACCCAATTCTCAGACGCAGACGCAGCCGGTGAGCACCTCCTCTTCCACGGGACAACAATCGCTTTTATTATCGCCCGCCTCCGGCTTGCATCAGATGCAACAACTACTGCAACAGCAGCTTCTCAGCCCCGCGCAACTGCAGTCACTCATGCAGCAGCATTCACTCTTCTTGCAGCAACAACAACCACATCATCACCAACCGGTAAATTTCCATGTCCGCGGCTTCTTACATTTCGAAATTTTTCTGTTTCAACTTTAATTCTAGGAACTATTGGCTTTCGAATGAATTATATCTTAGTAGTGTCCAATCCATTTTGCCGGACAATAATACAATAAATATTTCATTAAAAAAAGATGGGTTTTTAAATTCGATTTTCAAATGATATATATTTTTCAATTCATAATTATAAACAAGATTTAATAATATAACTCAATTTTATATTCTCACAATTTATTTAAACATCTATCTATCTATCTACCTGTATAATCTACAATACAACAGAACAATTCCTTTAGAGATCCTGGCAAGTAGGCAACCAGATGGGTTTTTTATTAAAGAAAAATTTACTTAAAAATAAAAAAATTATCCTGTCTATAAAAAATAGCAATAATACTTTTTAATAATAATCTGAATCTTAATTAACAATAAATTGAAAATATTTAACACTTCTTTTTCTTCAAATTTATTAATATTAGTTCATATTTATTTATTCATTAAAAATAAAAATAAATTCATACACTTATTTCTTTTGGGATATGCAATAAATAATATACCATTGGATCATTTTTAATAAATTTTAATAAAAAAAAAAAAAAAATTAAATTCCTATTTGATTAAAGTACTAAAACAAAATTTGAAGCTTAACTTTTTGTTGAATCATTTTGAATTCCTTTTATCCGGTATTTTTATAAACGGATTTATATACACATACATAGATATAAAAGTTTTTTTTTTACAATTTATATTTAATGAAAAAGTTTTTTTTTTTCAATTCGATTCCAATCCATTCATTTCACTATTATTTTCATTTTTTTTAATAGTTTAAATTTTATTTAAACCTTTTTTTTATTATTATCTTTGATTAGATAGATTGTTTTAATTTTACTGATTGTATAAAACTGCTCATTTTAAATATTTTTTTTTTGTTTTTGTTTTTTCACGACACTATTTAAATTCCTGGTCGCAACAACCACAATCCTTTTACCATCACTATCCTGAGTCTTATTAATGTAATTTCTAAATTACTCCGATTCCATCTCGCATCAAATTTCATATTATATTCGTATCACATTCTTGTCTATTTAATGTTCGTTTTCCACTTTCCTATTTTTCCTTTTTTATATACAATTTATAATCAACAAACGAATTATTTTATATATATTCTCTCATTCATTCAATATGTGAAGTTGTTTAAAAACATCTCCTCTTAAATTCAATAATTAAGAATTTTGAAATATATGATTAATTTTGTATTTATTATTATTATTTATTTGTAGGATATTGAGTTTTTAATAAATGCTGTTTAATTTCTTTATTAGAAAACTCTCATTTAAGAATATATTTTAATATAGTATAAATAATAATTTAAATGAATTTGTGTATTCGATCCAAATATTTTTGAAATTTATTATTTTACCATTCAGATAATTTTTACCCTAATTAAACTACTCTAAGTGATATTTTTAAATCGACTTCCTACTCTAGATTGGATATAGATTTAATTAAATTTATTAAATTATAATAAAAAAGTATAATATGAATATGAGATTTTATATTTTTAATATTTCAATTATAAAAATAAATATATATATAAATATATATATATATATATATATATATAATTTATTTATTTTTTTTATATTAAAATATTTTATTAATATATTTTCTTTATTATCGAATAACGTAAATGAAATGAAAATAAGCTCGTGATATGATCTTACACAAGATTTTTTTCTTAATTTAATGAAATTGACTAAATTAAATGAATGAATAAATTATATGAAAATATAATATACAATTTCTTTCAAGAAATTATTTAAATTTGACTTTAACTAGCTATCTTTATTTCTCACACACACACACACACAATGCAGTTGATCTTTTATAATATTAGAATATTTATAAGATAATCATATGAATTTTATATTTTTTTCAACTTTCTCTCTTATAGTATATAATTTATCTCTTACAATTTTTTTTTTCAATGATTATCATACTCGATTTTAAAGTTGTTTTTTTATATTTTATTTGTGTATACTTTGTTTCAGCAACAACAGTTAGCTGAATTGGGCCGTAAACAACTAGAACAAGCAATGCAGCAATTGCAAGAGCAATTGCAGCTGAACTTGATCCAACAGACGCATTTACTCCAGACAGGCGATAAGAAGAAGGCATCCGGACCCCTTCAGCAGTTAGCATTGCAGCAGCAACAACTGATGCAGCAGCTCCAACTGACCCAGCGGCAATACATTCTTGGAATGCAGCCAATGGTGCTGGCGCAAGCTCAAGCTCAGGGTGCAGGTAGGCTGGATCGGGGACAGCTCTGGCCACGATGATGGGCGCAGCAATGGAGGCCCGACACCTTTCACCTTTCCTACATCCATTCAGCATTCTCATGAAGTGTTGCGGCAAATGAAATCAAACTAGACGTTATGGACCGATGGGAAGACGCTTTCCCGTTCGATCTCTCAGTGAACTTTTCCTATTCACTGTCCACGATAACCTTCGCCTTCTAGAATTCAAGGCATTTTCAAGGAATATGCTATATACATATATTAAAACTCATACATAAATAATACAGTACAATCCCAATCAAAATAAATAAAACAACAAACATCTAAGCAATTCATCAAAAAATAAAGTGTTATAATTTATTGAAATTATCGATAAAAATAAAATAAATAAAAATTAATTAAAAACAAAATACATACATTTATTATTAAAAAAACAAAAATCAAAAGCATTATATACATTCCATATAATTAATACATATATATAACACAAGGAATAAAGAAATAAAATTTAAAAAACAAAAATAAAAAATATATATTCTTTGAATTAATACTTTAAAATATCTACATCTCAATTTGATATATTTCAATTATAATGTTGTTATAATGGCTATAAAAAACATATCAAACTTTATGCTTAAATATTTTATGTTGAAAATAGCAATTAACTCTCTTTAATAAACGCCACAATATTTAAGGAAGCATATGAATTAGCCAACAACCTTGCTATTGTGAAATTACTAGTTACATCGTAACAGTAAATTTATTTATGATTCTACAAGAGAAATTATATTTCTTGATACCAAATGACATCAATCGTAAAAAAAAATAGATTTTCAAGACACATAAAATGATAAATTAAATATATGTATACTTAACTATATATTATTTATGAAATAGAAAAATAAAAATTATAATAAATTTATCTTTACCTTTATTGGATATAATATTAATTATAATTAAAAAAAATGAAATACCAAATAATATTATCTGCTGAATGAAGAATAATTGGACAAGATCAAGTTTTGAAGACAAAGTTTCATTAGTCAATTAAAAATAATATTCTAAAAAACATTTACTGAATTATCTTGTAATATTATATATTAAAACATAAAATAATATAAAAAAAAAAACTGAAGATCAAAGATTTATTAAATCATATAATATATAAATTCACTCATGTATATAAACGATTATGATTATATAACAAAATAATTTCAAACGCTATCAAAGTAAAACAAAGTATTTATTTTTCTTATCAAAAAATAAGTTATTATTTTTTTTCAATAAATAAGTAAACAAAGATTCTATAAGCAAAAAAATATAAATTAAAAGTCTTATCTTCATTTATATATATATATATATATATATATTTATAAATATAGAATGATAAATATTACAAAAATAAATTATTACATCAATTTCTTTACTGTTGCACAATAAAAAGACAATAGAAAAATAACGAACATATTAAATAATAAAAAGAAAAATAATAATAAATACCTAAATAGATTGTATATTATGTAAACGATCTACTTGAATGGATGTATTTCTAATGAACGAAGAAGATTGTCGAGCTTTGTGTTGAAGGTATGTTCCCGATTCCTCTGATCCAGCCTTGCCTGCTTGTCCTCTCCCACCTTGCATCTGGCTCATTCAAAATTAGGCGCTTTTTAAGGAAATTTGGAAGGACAGGATGGAGCTGGAGCTGGAGTTCAGGGAGCTCCGCACATTGACTGGGTGTCTGTCGCGGCTTTTTCACGTGTGAAACACAAACGAGAATCGTAGGGGATGATTCGCCAGCAGCTCCTAAAATGCCCATGAGCCCTCCTCCTCGCACCCAAAAACCCGAATTCCTGTAATCCCGATACCTCAACACACAAGCATAGCGACATGTTTGCTGCTTCACACGTGAAATCGGCAATCGTAATTATTTATTTTTTGAAACAGTAGTTTTTCTAATAATTTTGAATTGAATATCGTGCCGCGCCCAACATCTTACCAGAGCTGAAACGAGCATTTATTTAATTTACACCCATCAAACGTGCGGAGTTCCTAAATTATAACATCACTATTAACAAATAAATCTATTTACTCCGATAATAATTTTATTATCTGTTCATCAACGACCAACTGACTTGAATTTATTTCCAGGTCTCGCGCAAAATGACATTGGTAATCCCTGGAAAGAATCAACACCGGATGCCATGGACTCTCATTTGAATTCGACACCGCATAAGAGTCTTGCGGGCCTCAATGGTATCACACATCAATCTCTTAAATTCCATACAAGCATGAAAAAAATGATTATTACAATTTATTTTCATTTTGATTTATCATAAAATATATTAAGATTATTTATTTATAACTTACCCTTGAACTGAAATTTATCACTAAGTATTTTCTGTGTTGTGGTAAAATTCAATATTAAGTAAATAACAAATTAATTTATCGCTTTATTAGACAAACCCAAATAACAAATATAGATCTATGATAAATTTAAATAGAAAAATAATTATAAAACATAATTTTCACTTTATTTTTAAAAATAAATATTCAAAATATTGTTGTCGTCTTCCTTAGGTGTTTATTATTGTGAATTTATTTTTAATAATCCATTTCTAAAACAGGACTATTCAATACAATGGGCTTGGCGAGGAGAGATCCATCCTCAGTCTTAAATGGTTCTTCTTCTGGAAATGCTCCTAGCTTGGAAGATAAGGTACTAGTTGATGCATGCACAGCTGTTGGCCCCGGAGGTCCAATTGGAGAAAAAATGCATCCACTTTACGGCCACGGAGTCTGCAAATGGCCCGGATGCGAAGTAATATGCGACGACTTTCAGGCATTCCTTAAGTAAGTGTATGATATAAGTTTTATCTGTTATATACTTCTATCATCATATCTATTAATTTAAATAATTTAACTTTAATATAATATAATAATTATATATTATATTTAATTAATATTTATTTATTTAACATATCTTCGATCAACTGTTAAAAAGTATATAATTATGATTTCAGACATCTTAATATGGAACATACTTTGGATGATCGATCAACTGCCCAAGCAAGAGTTCAAATGCAAGTTGTGTCTCAGCTAGAGCTACAATTACAAAAAGAACGAGATCGTCTCCAGGCTATGATGCATCATTTACACATGACCAAACAACAAACATCACCGGAACCTGCTAAACCCGATAATGTTAGTTCTATCGCAGAATTTTTATTATTTAATTAACAATAGATTAGAAATAATTTTCATATCATGGAATGCTTTTAATAGATGTATTTTTAAAAAATTGTTTTCAGCTTTTAATTCAATATAATTACTACGAGCGGGAAAATTTATACGAGGAAAGTATTATTAAATTTAAAAATTTAAAAACTAGTAGTAGTTGTAGTGAGAAATAATAAATCAAATGTGTGTTCTTTGAAAATATACTATGTTGACATTATTCCATAGAACATGTTTTTTAAAAATATAATTTCAGTTCAGTTACTGGTCTTTTCCATCCATTTCCAATTTAAATTAACTTCAGTTTTTCTTTTCATTAGCCCGCATCTGGTCTCGGATCAGCAGTCAGCCAAGTTACGGCGCCAGTTTCAATGGCAGCTTTGGTATCTGCGGTACGCTCCCCGGTATTGCAACCTCCAACACCAACCATGCCAGGACCGATTCGTCGAAGGATCAGCGATAAGTCAGCATTATCTCTGGCAGGAGGTGAGCTTTTCAATTTACATTTAAAAGTAAAATAATTAATTACTCTCGATCGAAATAACACAGGATTTTTTTCAAGTTTATTTATTTTTTTATTTTGTACTATATATTTATTATTGAGAATAGTAGTTTAAGTATTAATATATATATATATAAGATTTATTTATCGTTTGATCTATAAACTAAATTTTAAACTCAATATCTTTTTGAAAACATCTTCCATTTTGTAGATAATAAATAATAAATAAATTTTTGAAAAAATATAATGAAAGATTTGATAAATTAAACTTTAACATACTTAGGACTATAAATAAATTTTCTGTTAAAATGATGAAATAAATAAATCCCCGAAATTATCATACTTTTTATTTTAGTAGAAATCGTTTTAATAAATATTCTTGTATGAAAATATAATTTATTTCAGAAAAAAATTTAAGGAATAAATGATCATTTTAATTTCAATGCTTAATATGTACCTAAATATGATTTACCCCTAATCAACATCACCTCTTGATTAAATTCTGATAGATGCATTAACATCTAAACTAGAAAGGAGTCAATTTACATCTTCCCTATTTATGACTTATTTGTCATTAAAAACTGAATGAAAGGGGTGAGGGGAGAAGAGCTAAAGAAGAATAAAAATTTATTGAACCTCTTTTTTAGATCATTTCTTTTTTAACTTGGTAAATTATTGTTTTAATGTATATAGGTGATTGTTTTATTTTTATAATTAATTAATTTGAATTAGAAAATCGATTGGCTCGTGGTTTATGACTTCTTCAGGGGAAAAATTGTGGGGTATGATATATTATTAAAGGAGTTGTTTGTTGAAATAAGAATGTGATGTCATTCTGTACTGATTGGTAAATTTGTCTCTGATCTTGAGCTTTTCTTCTTTCTCTTTGTTGCCTTCTCACTCCCCGGGCGCCGATTCCAATGCTATAGGGCTTCCCTATATGCTCGAACGTGCAGGACTTGATGTTCAACAAGGTAACCAACTCCTTTCATTTTCTCATTTGACAAGTTTTGGTTACATTTTTATTAATAAACCTCTTATATATTGGTATTTTTCTTCTAATAAATTATTATTATATTTTATTTAATTTTTTTTTTATTTAAAAATTGATAATATATTTAATTTGATTTGAGAAAAATATATTTTTTTTTATTTGAGTGTTGAAAAACATCCCGTGGATTTAAACTAAATTAACGTTTATATTAATTCAAAATAATAGATTATTATAATTTTGAATTTTTATTAACATTGTAAACATTTTTATTAACAAATTATTTTTTTGTTTTATAATCAATTAATAAGAAAACTCATTAATTATTTCAAATAAAAATAAAATATTAAAACTTTTACAAAAAAATTGCACAAAAATAATTAGGTATTATTATTAAAAAATTAGTATTTCAAAAATTAAAAGTTTGTCATTAAGTAAAACCGTTTCTTATTATTATTAAATTCATATAATTTAATATTAATAAGAATATTAATATTAATATTATTATTAATATTATTATTAAATTCATATAATTTAATATTAATAAGAATCAATTTTAATATTTAAATTTGAATATATCAAAATGATTTTAATTGTTAAATTTGAATATTTGAATTTGATTTGATTAATATGATTTAAAAATGTGTTTCTGTTAATTTATACATCTGTAAGTGATTTATTAAAAATAATTATCAAATTATGATTTTTTTGTTTTTGTTTTTGTTTTTTTTTTGGTAGAAATTCAAAGAAATCGAGAATTTTACAAAAATGCGGATGTTCGGCCACCGTTCACATATGCATCTCTTATTCGCCAGGTATACATTTTTTTTTATTTCATTTCAAATCGTCCATCATACATATCTTTCAATTAGATTGATTTCTAATTTAATTTTTAACTTGCAGTCTATTATTGAGTCCCCTGATAAGCAATTGACGCTCAATGAAATCTACAACTGGTTCCAAAACACATTCTGCTACTTCCGACGCAATGCAGCCACATGGAAGGTAGTTTTTCTTTTTCAAGCCATCTCTTTCTATCACCAACTACTCTATCTAATCTGAAAGAAGTAATATAGTTAGTGGCTAAAACCAAAAAGAATTGAATTTAGATAGTAACCTTGCTTCTTGTATCCACATTATTTAGAGAAAATTTGGTTGAAATTCGTTTCAATGCTTTCTTTTAATCCGAATTTTGACTTGTTTGTAAATGACTTTACTTTGTTTAATATTAATTAACTAACCTATCTAAAAAGCAATGTGATCAAATTAACAAATTTCTTTTTAATTTTTGTAAGAAAGAAAATGTTTTTATTTTTTATTTTTGTCACATCTCGCATAATGAAAAACATTTGAATTTTCTAGAATGTTTTATTCCAATTCTAGCAGAATCATCATTGTTTGGTTAATTAAATTGAAAGAAATTTGTTACTATAAAATTCTAATAAACTACATAGCTTACACATCACCTAGTGAATCTCAACACATTTCCTAAACCTTTCAGTTTATATATAAAAAAGTATTATTCTACATATTTCCTAGGTAATGTAAAAACTAAAAATTGACTAATTATAGTTAATGTCAATATTAACAGACCGTTTCTAAGATAATATCTTAAAAAAAAAACAAAAATAATACAAAATGTTCTAATTTCACAGGCGTTTCTATTTATATGGATTTAGGCCTAAATATTTTTTAAATTTGTTGTGATTAATATTAAATTAAATATTTTTTAATATTTTATCTTCTTTTTCAGATATTTTTTTTAAATATATGCACTCTATATTTAAAAAAAACTTGTTTTTTTTCAGCTGAATTATTTACCTTATCAAGAATTAATTAAAAATATTTATTCGTTTTTTTTTTAATATTTTATTATTATTTTAGTAACAAACAATGAAGGAAAGAACAATAGAAATTATACTATTTAAATTAAGTTAAGAACAAATGCTTCAAAATTATATTGAGTATTTAGTTATCCATCTTTAAATGTACAAATAAGATTAAAAATAAATAAACCAATTATGTTGAAGGAAATATATAAATAACAAATAATTTCTCAACAGAAAATTCAAATAATTTTCTTCCTATGCGAGATGATATCAAATTTAATTTTCTATAGTTCTTCAAAAAATGATCTTTCATTCTTCATTTAAGTTGATAAATTGAACTTGAAGAAAATATCTTTAATTTAAACTAATATTTACATTTGAAATATTAGATTAAGATTTCATGGATAAAAAATTAAAGGACCATTTATATAAAAATTAAGTAGTAGTTGAAGAACAGATTAGTTTTTAAAATGATTATTTATATATTGAATAATAATAATAATCCACATATGAAAATCAACATTGATGAATAAAGAAAATATTTAAATTAGAAATTTTATATACATAATATAGTTATATAGGTACATACTACTATATACATAAGTTAAATTTTAGGTTTACCTTGTATTTGTCTAAATAAAACTTGGCTTTATGACTCGATTGGATTAAATCAAATTTAATTAATTATTTATTTATAATTTTTCTAATAATTCAGTGGCGTGGTTTCTTTGCAGGCTTTTCAATTATCCACAAAGCACAAATTGATTGAAATTAAGTCTACGCCATATCGTTTTGAGTTCTATCTATTTCAGCATGATTTTTTAATTTAATTCATCGTGTCGCCGGCAGCTATCAACTTGTGAAAATTGTAAAAACATTCTCTTGATGAATGAATGAATGTATTTTTCTCTTATTTCAGAAATCCTCACCAATCAAATACCTTAATTTTTACCGAAATTCACATTATGTCCTTCGAACTGCATAGGTTGTTTTCTTTTTATTTTTGTTTTCATTATTATAATAATTATTTTATTTTATTTTTTTTAATAATATATAATTTTTTTTTTTATTTATTTATTTTTTGTCAATGAAATGCATTGAATTTTTTTTTCTTACCATTTAATTATTTTAATTTAATTTTTGTTTTATTTTAATTTTTTCTTTAATTTATTATTTATTTTTCTTTTTGCTTTGCCTCAAGCGCATTTAATCTTTATGTCAATTTTTGTTTTCTCTTTGAATGAGACAAATCACAGCCTTGATAAGGAATGATTTTAATATATTTATTAATTATTAAAAAAAAGAAGCAAAATATAACTTTATTTTGCATGAGGCTGTGTTCAATGTCGCTGCCATAATTATCTATTAATCTCATTTGGATTCTGATCAAATATTCATCAGCAAATCCAAATTCAGATATGGCTGCGCCAATGGATTGTGTATTGATGGAATATGTTTAGAAACATTTAGAACATTGCTTTTTTTAATTAATTTTTATTTATTTATTTTTGTTTCTATAATGATTATTATTATTATTATTACTATTAAATACTTATAATCTTAGTTAGTCGCATTAATTAACGAAAGAAGTACATCGTTTTTAAATTGAAAAAAAAAAAATATATTAAAAATTTGCATGTCAATAGGAGAGAATTTATTTTTCAGTTTAGCTTTTTTTTTTTCTCTTTTTTAATTTTTGATTTTAATTTTTGATTTTAATTTTATTTTTGATGGAAGCAATAGCTATTAGCCGCTATTTTTCATTGTGATCGCTTTTTTTCTCTCCTGATTTTATTTTCTTTTGCATTGCTTACTATGTATGTGTATTATTTTGTATAGAATGCAGTTCGACACAACCTGTCTCTCCACAAATGTTTCATGAGAGTGGAGAACGTGAAAGGCGCTGTTTGGACAGTGGACGAAGTGGAATTTTACAAGCGCCGTCCTCAGCGCTGCACCACTGGGTATGTCAGTTCGGCCGAGCCCTACACGCAAGTTGGCTTCGGACTACTATAGTTTCTAGCTCCTTCTAGCAAACATTTGGATTTGAATTTTTTTCCTACTTTTTTCATTCTCATCTTATTCCATTTACATGTTTTTTCATGTGTGTTTTTTCCACCTTTTTCTCTTTCGCTTGTATTTGTGTGTGAGTAACCAGCATGTGAAGCTTTAGCGTCGACTAACTACAAAGCCTGGGCAAGGAGAAGGGTGGACGGGCGATGGAAGGTATTTCAAATCGAACATGTCTTGCTGAGAAGGTAGCTAGAAATGAGATTTTTTTTACCTTTTACCAGTTTTTTCTCTACTTTTTTTCTCTCTTTTAAACTTTGTCTTTTACTCTCTTTTTCTCTTTCTTGGTGGTCTGTGTATACAGAACGCGATCCGCACCAATCTGTCACTGCACAAGTGTTTTGTGCGCTATGAAGACGACTTTGGCTCCTTCTGGATGGTGGACGATGCAGAGTTTGTCAAGCGACGCCATCTTTCTCGCGGTCGCCCCCGGAAATATGACCCCACCCCATCACCCACTCCACCCCACCTGTCCGCACAGTAAGCACTGACTTTTTGGAAACTTCGCTTCCATTCCGCTTTCTGCCCTTAGATGCCCGTGTTTTGCCGATAGCTCGCTTTTGACCGAGGGACTGGGGGACACCTGAACCTGAAAAGCATGCCGGTCCTCCAAAATAAAAAAACAAAAGAAAAAAAAAATCAACAACTTTTGAAAATAATCCACCGTCTTTAATTATACAAACGCTTCATCTTAATTTCGTGCTTATCTCCTGCAGCTGTCCCCTAGTTCTCTTTTACCAAAAAATACGTTTACACATATACATACACACTCACACATACACACACTTGGGCAATCTGTCTGACTCTTCTTTTAATTTACTTCCTATGTTCCTCTGCTCATCTGTAGGGTGCAATGCTTAAGTCCCTCCTAGTTTGAACGTTTACACAATCGAAAATTTAATATTTCAAGAAAAATGCATGTCTAGTTAAAATATACATTTCTAGATTGATCAATAACAAATGTTGATGAAATGATTTAAAAAAAAATTATTGACACAAAAATTGAATATTAATTATTTAAATAAATTGAAAACTTGGCAATAAGCTATCTAGATCAGTGTTTCCCAACGTGGGGCCTACGTCCCAGAGGGGACAATTCGAAAATGGACTTGACACGAGTTTAATCCTTTTTAATATTAAAAATGATGTATATGTTACATAGGGGGCATAAGAATTTTAGAAGGGCATGGCACAAAAAAGGTTGGGAAACACTGATCTAGATAGAATATTTAAAAAAAAAAATATTTTAAAAATTTCATCCAAATATTATATTATTAGGGTAGACACAATTAAAAAAAAAATTATTTAAAACATAATATATAAGGTTCAATAGGGAGATTTACATTTTTCAAAATATTCTAAAATATTTATTTTGAATAAATTCAATTTTTATATTATTTTTGTTTCTTTATTTTTTATATTTTTAAAAGGAATTAGGTAATTTAGACCAGATCGGCAACCTCCTGTTCGCGACATCTTTTTATACAGCCTGCCACTTGATTCATTTAATTAATATAATTTTTTTTTTTAATATAGTAACGAGCTTAAAATTAGGTGGCATCTATTAAATTTAATAATTTGATTAAAAATTTAAAAAAATAATTAGAAATATTTTGAAGTTTTGTTAAATTGATTATATATATAATCGAAAAATATTTATCTTAATTTTACTTAAAATTTTCTAATAAATTTTTGCTCCGCTCAAAACTCAATTTTGGATTATAAAAAATTCTTTCTATATCGTAATGTAATGTATCAATTGTATCTGAATTGCATTACATTCTCATTTGTCCCTTAGGTATATTAAATTATAAATATAAAATTCCAAACAATTTGAAAAGTAAATCTGTTAAAATATTTAAAAAAATGAATATCTCCCTATAGGACTCTAAAAATTAATTTTACTTTCTTATCATTTATTAGTGGAAAATATAACCAATTATTAATTATGATATTATATATATATATATATAAAGGAAGCAATCAATTATTTAATATTAATTATAATATAAACAATGAGAATCGATCTTAAGAATACTTCAATTACTTCAATTCAACAAAACAAATTAACAAAAAAATAAATACCTATGAATTATATATATATATATATATATATTATATTGAATTATCAGGATTTCTTTTTTATTTCCATGACATACATTACTTATAAAAAACTGTTTATACTAAATAATAGAATAGAAGAAAAAAATAATGTTTTATGGTGAGAACTTGAAACTAAAAATCTAGATTGATTTAGAAAATTTTTTTTTTTTTTCAAATGACATCCATACCCATGCTCTGCTCCAAAATGATTCTCCAAAAATTATATGGCAATAATATGGCATGCCTTAGTAAGCTAAAATTAAAAAAAAATATTTTAATGAATGGCTTTACTTAGCTTCATTTAAATGAACAGCCAAAAGATTTAAAAAAAGAGAATAATAAATAAATAACATGCAATAATATTATAATAAATAACGGAATCGATTGGAATTGAAGTTAATCTTCTAAATAACTTTGTTTGGATGATTGTTTTGGCTTTAATCTCAAACAGCATTGCACCACAGCTCCATTGCTTGTTGGTGTTTGTTCGTTTAAGTTGTTACCTTACACTCTGGATTGTAATCTCCAACCAACCTCTCTCACCTCTCTAGTCAAGCTGAAATCGCTTCCATGTGCCCGTGCTAATGTGTAACTCATAGTGCTTAGATAATTAGTTACTCATCAACAGTTGAATACACAAGACAGTCCTCCGTAAACGTAACACAACAAATAACCAGGTATTCTTACTCAAAAGATAAGTTCTAATTATATATATAAATATTTTCAATTTTTTATCTTTCTAAATTATTTCCAATATTTTTTAAACTAATTTTTTTAATATCTTTTTTAACTTTTAAATTTTATTCATACTAGTTTCAATTAATATTTTAATCTTTTTTTACATATTTTAATATGTTTTTCAATTTTTTTCTTCTAATATTTTCATTTAAAATACGATCGATGATGATTAAGAGATTCAAGATTATATATTTACCTATATATATCTATATATATATTTATAAATATATTATATATTCAATCTATTTTTATTTTTTATTTCTTATTTCCTTCTTTCACTGATTATCTGATTATATATTATAAATAAGCTAACACCCAAAGTAAAAAAAAAGTTCAATCAACATCCATGTGTGGTTATTCAGTAGTTTGGCAGTTCAGGTAACGTAATCTCTTGATTCATCATCGATACTCTTGTTTCAATACAAAATTTTTCACCTTCTGTAATAAAATAGTTACACAACCATTTCGAAATTTTTTTGAAACAAGATATCCTTTATATTATTCACACCAACACTAAGTATATGGCATATATAGTATCTGCAAAATGTTCGTGTAAGCTTCCTCGGTTTTGTTTATCTTTTATTAAATATTCTTTTAGGAAGCTTACACAGAACAGATAAATATTTAACAAATATATATATATATATATATATATATATATATATATATATCACAAAGTTGTTTGCTGTCATTTTGTAAGTACAATTTTCATGTTTGCTTCTTTTCTAATTTTTTCAACATTTTTTAACTTATTTCATATTTTTTACATCTTTCAATTTTTAACTTTTTTAAACTTTTTTCAATTCTTTTTTCTCTTTATCCGTAGACTTTTTTAGAATTTTTTACATTCTCTTTTTATTATTATTATATATATATTTTACTTATACTCACATATACATTTTATTTTTACATGTATATGTGTTCAATTCTCCTCATTATTAATATGCATAATTATTTGTGATTGTTTTTTTTCAGGGTTTTTTTCATTGTGTCTTATTGTCTTTTTCTTCAAACCATGCCATGAATTTGTTACTTATTCTTTTTTATATCCCCAGGGGTGTCCAGTCTAAAAGCCCCACCTTGACTCACAGCCCTACGCTCTATGGAGATGCAATGAATGCCAGCCTCCAGGTGAGTACTTGTGGATTCCCACACTCTCACTTTTTTTCTCTTTCTCTTTCTCTCTCTTATCTCTTTGGTATTTTTAAGTCACTCACTCTCTTTTAAAAAACAATTTTTGGATTTCACATTTTGCTAATAAAGATATAATCTTTCTATTCTGTTTCAAGAATGTCCATTGCGAGAATTATTCTGAGGTAATTTTTAAATAAAAATTGATTGAGTTGAAATCTAATAGAAAATCTTTGAAATTTTTTTAACTTATTTAATGCAAATTGAATATAAAAAAGAGTGACAAAAATGAATTGTTAAATGCCATTCTTGTAAAATGAATGATTTTTTTCCAAGGCGGCCCTTGGTGACAGCAACATGGGGTTTTTGAACAATTCGATGAGCGCCTCGACAGCTACAAGCCCTGATAAAATTCCCTCACCCAATATGGATCACAGGTGAATGAATTTAAAGTTTATTTATTTGTATAACTTTTAAATTAATTTTCGTTAACATATATTTTTTTAATCATAATATCGCATATATATTGTGTTTTAAATTTCATTGATTTATTTATAATTATTTGTATTTTCATCCGATTTTCATTAGTAGGATGAAATCGAATAAAAAAAAGAAATAATTATTTATAGATAAGCTAGATTAACCCAATTTTTGTAAGCCTAGACATTTTTCTCTCTCTTCCTCTCTTTCTAAACAAGCAAGCAGTTCCAAAAATATAAATAGTAAATGACAACATGAAATAAATGAAATGTGAAAAATTAAAAATAAATAATTATTTTATCCATAAAAAATATATATTAAATTAGAATATACAATATAAAATAATTTTTACTTCTTTTAAATAAGTTATCACAGTTTGTTTATAATTTTTAAAAAAAATTACAATTTCTATTCACTGTTCCAAGTTTTTCAACCCAAATACAAAACTATCTATATACGAATCTTTATAAAAATAGGCACTTAATTTATGTGATAATCCGGCCATGCATAGGAATGGTCACAGGAAAGAAGTAGATAAGCCGTTTTATCATTTGCACCTAAAAGTTATGGGGTTATTCAACCGATATAATACGACTTATTCTAGTTCTTCTGTGTAACCATCCCTATAACCTAAGGGCTTTTTCATTGAGAAGATGAATTATCCCTTGAATCCAATCTCTTTGTTGAATTATAAATGGATTATAAAGGAATCATATTTGTGAATAGATTTGACGTTTTCAGATCCGGCCTGGAGAACTCTCTGCTGCACATTAAACAAGAATCGCTAGCACCATCAACCGCAGACGGTGGTGGTGGCCACGAGGGTCTTGTGCATATGATTAAACGTGAAATGCTTGACCACGGCCTGGACGCCGATGATATCGACGAGGTGGGCGTTGGCGACGACCGAGATTATGGTTCAGCGGCGGCTGCTGCAGCAGCAGCGGCGGCGGCAGCGGCCGTAGCGGCTGTTGCTGCTGTCCATGGCTCAGGGTCCGCCTCGGGTTCAGGTTCCGGACATGATTCCGACGAGGGAGACGGAGACACGGGCACCGCAGTTGGACCCGATTCAGACATGGCCCAGGATCTGTCCATGATGGCCGAGGCCGCTGATCATCACCTCGACGCATAGTTTGCATCGCAGGCTCGCATGTTCGGCGTGCTCCCACTTTGCTGCTTCCAATTTATCATATCTAGTGATATACAACTATATATATATTCCTATATATAGCTCTGTATATATACATGTAAACATATTTCTATATAATTAATTTTATTTAATTAATTATATATACATATATATATATATATATATATATATATACTCGAATATGTTTATGCTCTAAGTGCGGAATAAACTTGTTATCCATATCTTTTGGTGATTCACAACGAGAATTACTATAATAGTGTTAAAGATTTCTGGTTCGAATGTACAATAGCGTTCTCGCTGGCTGTGTTTGTTGCGTGAATGATTTTCTTTCATTAAATTATGTGAATACGGTGACTAGTAGTCTATGAATATAGTATGGTGTTAAACCCAATTTTGTGACTGTAGATATTATATATATAAATATGTACCTCCTTCTATATATATTTCTATATATCCAAATATATATATATATATATATATATATATATATATATATAGAAGCGCGAAGCTTATATTTGTAGCCATTAGATGTTATGTTGTGATTTTTAAATAAAAATCTCGCACTTAAATTGAGAAATTTTGGCTTATTGTAAATGAATATCTAAGTTTAACCACGCGCCTATTCCCAGCTCATTTGAATATAATTCCTCTCAATCTTATCAAAGAACATGTTCAAATACTTTTTTCTATTCATCTTGGAAATGAAAGGTGTTTATGAGACCTAGATATTATCACTCAAAAGGGCGTGTTATTTTCTAGTTTCATTTGATTCATCATAAAAATCGGATTAATAAAAAATTTTAATTAATTACTGAGAGAGAAATCTATAATATAAATATGATTATATATATATATTGTTTAAATTTGTATAAAATGCATCCTTAAATCAATATCATCTAATCTAAAAGATAATGGAAAATTTTAATATTTAAATTTTATCAATTGTTTAAGAAAACTTTTTCAGCTTATCAAGTGTCGAAATACATTCTTTACATGTTAATTTTATTTTTTTTATCATTATTATTAAATACTACTAAGGATACACTATCTTATTATTATTACAATTATTATTATTATTAGATCTATTAAGAAATTTGTTTCTATATAATTTTATAATCAAAAGGATATTCTAAAAATCCGATTGAAGTGTATATTAACTTGTTGTTTGTATATATATATATATATATATATATATATATATATATATATGTATGTATGTATATATATATAATCTAATATATCAACATTTTGTTTTAGAATGAGAAAATTTGTCAGTACATTTATTAAATAAATAATAAATTTAAAAAAAAATAAAAAAAAATAAAAAAAAAATCAAATAAAGTATCATCATGAAAATGTTATAGAAAAAAGCAATTGAATAAATTTGCTAAAACACAAGCAAAATAATTTTTACGTCAATGTTGATCGCAATAAACAATATAAATGCTCAATATTCTTTCTAACTGCCAAATTTTTAAATTGATGGATTGAAATAGTATAATAATCCTGCTGGATTAAAGTGTGTAGTATTCTTCATGTTAGAATTTTTCCAAAAATTCTTTATTTAATTTCATAAATTGATTATCATTATAATAAAATGAAATTATCTAGATAAGTACTTAAGTGTTGAATCAAATGAATTATTACATAGTATGGGAGGATTGGGAGGGGGGGAGGACATTTATTATATTTTTTTTCCAGGGAGAGGCAATCATTATTATAATATTCTACTACTTTAATAATCATTTCATAAATACTGACATCATAATACATTTAATACAATTTATTAATTCTCCAAATATAAACTTGTCATTGTATAAAATAAAATTTAATATGATCTCCAATTAACTTACAATTTAAACCGAATGCAAATTGTATAGCACAAATTTATATTGTTAATTGCTTGATTTATAATCAATAATTTTGGTTATATTACATAAAATTATGATGAATGAACCTCCCCAAGGAATTTTATTGATATCGATTCCATTTCAATACAAATTGAAAAGAAAAAAACACAATCAAGTAATATGGATAGTGTTGCATTGTTAATCTAAAATAAAAATTTCATATCCATATCACTCTTTTTACAAGGATATTAATATATTTTATTAAATTCTTCTTCTTTTTCTTTTCATTTTGATAAAATAAAAAAAATTTAAGTGCAATAAAATATTTTAATTATAATTATGTTTATAATCTAATAATACAAAAGAGAAGATATTGTCGAACAGGGTTTTTAATGTTAGTTATTATAATTTACAACCGTTTATGTGATACTAACAAAAATCAATTTATATATTATAAATAAATAAATAAATAGAAATATGCCTTTTGCATATGCCATTATAAATGAATATAATTTATTATATTTCTATAAATATCTATCTATATATATACTATTTAATTAATTAATATAAGCACAAATAAATCTAAATATATGCCTTTGGAAAAGAGGCAAATAAGAAATAGTTTAAAACACAGTCCTTTTTTTTAAGTTTTCTATGGTTGGCTTCCTAAATTACATATAAATTAAAATTTAAATATTATTTGTTAAAATAATATTTATTTTAATATTTTTCATCAATAAAACGAAAAAAGCGCACTATCCATAAAAACAAATATAAGAAATTTGAATAAAAAAAATAAGTATTTTATTTATATAATATCAAATGTAAAGGTATATATATATTATTATTAAATTGAATGATTGAATTCTAATAAAATTAATTGGTATTTTAATTAATAAATATATACTCATATATATATATATATATATATATATATATATATATATGTCTGTATGTATGTATATGTATATGTATATAAATAAATGTGTTAAAATTTCAGCTAATATAAAACTAGGTACGATTCAGTTCACGAGAAATTAAAATATAACATAAGTGGATTTTATTTGAAATAGTTCCTCATTTTTTGACGTTCCTATAGATTTCAATTTAGAAATCTGAAATTTTTTATAATATGTAGAAAAATATTTATTTTTTTTTTTAACTGTTTTTTCTTCATAATCCAAATAACTACTCATCTAATGTTATAATTTAGAATTAAGATCATCAAATCAGCATCAAACATCGATTAAATTATATTTTATTAAAATCAATGAGCTTAAAGACTTTGAATAAAAAAAAACAAATACCAAAATAGGCGTAGGGCAAGGGGACTTATTAGACATTTATATAAGCTACGAATATACATACATTCCTTATCCTGGTCACGGATTTATCAGAAGCAATAACTTTGATATATCTACATCATTTACTTGACTAATTGGATATTATGTTTATAACAGTCTGAAAATGAAGTGTAAATGATTATCAGCGTGTGAGATTGTAGAAATAGGAAATTATTATGTAATTTTAACATTGGATGAGCAACTCAAAAATTGTGAGATTCCACTTAGTTATCTTCGCCTAGGTCTTGTATATATATATATATACGAATCATTTATATATAAATATATATATATATAAACTAAAATACCTCAGTGTACATGTGATCGGACCGTAGAATATATATATATATATATATATAGATAGATAGATAGATACATTTATTTATATATATATATATATATATATATATATATATATATTAGAGCCCTATGACCAAAAACCAAATAGAATATCTTGAAAGATGTTATCTATATTTATCTGGTCTATTTCTTTTTATAAAAACGTAACTCTAAATATTGTTATTTCTTTTTGCTATTTATCATTTTAAAAAAATATAGATTTTACAATTAAACAAAAAATTATATATATATATATATATATATATATATATATATATATAAATGTTAATAAATATTTAAATAAATAATTAATGTAAATACTTATAAGACTTGGAGTTACGTTTTCATTAAAAAAGCAAAACCCACTGAATAATTTAGATTTACATCGTCAAATATACATACATATATATACATATATATATATATATATATATATATATATATATATATATATATGTGTATATATATATATATATATATATTTATGTATATGTATATATTAACAAAAGAGAAATTAAAAATGAAAAAATACAAGAAAAATATTTAAAGTCATTTTGTAAATTTATTAAATTCGCGTACATAACTACAATGTTCATATTTATTATCATTGTAATAACTACATACATGAAATTGTATTACAATACCTAAATGAAATTGATTCTCTTTAATTTTACAGATTGTGGTTCAGTTAATTCGGCACTGAACATATTACTGTTAGACTGAAATAAGTGCATTTCAATGGAAAATGTTATTATGAATGTTAAAACTGATACTATTGCTTATAAAGTAATAACTTTAATAAATGTATACAATATGCTATTTGTCTATAGTAAATGAGTAATTTGATTTTAATTTTTAAATTATTATAATTATTATTATAAAATAGATTGTCGAATTGGGGTTTAGTTTTAATATAAATTATTAATCATTTTAATTCAGAAACATATTTATGTCAAATACATTATCATAGATTTTTTTTTAGATCTTTCGTTATAAAAAAAAATAAAAGCAGTGTACCCCTGAATATTCCTCACTAAACATCTTATAAAAATGAACCAAGTTAATATCCCATTTATTATCATGATACATTTATATATTATAATTATAAAATATTAAGAAAAATGAAAAAAACGATTTATCTAATTAAATTAAACAAACCTTGACTTTTTTTAATTCCTTAAGATTAAAAATCCTTTAATTAAGTAAAATTATATTCTACCAGGTCTAAAGTTGAAGTTTTAATTTTATACTAAGAATCATAATTTAAATTAATACAATATACTTTTTTTTTTTCAAACATTAATTGCTATTCTTAAAGCAAGTCAAATCGATATTAAATTACATCATTTCATCAATACAAATCACATCGAATGACATTTTTTTCTTTATCAAAGTTAACATTCAAATTTAAATTTTGCAATTCTAATTGTTACAGCTTCATCAATTAAGATTTTTATTTATAAATTAGGTAATGAGTAAGTAAAATAATTATAATGAATATTTTTATTTAACATGATAAGTATTGTTATTTTCATTTAAAAGGAATTTTTTAAAAGTTAAAAAGTCAATTTCTTTCTAGGTATACACCATGTGTCAAATAAATATCATAATTGATATTTTCTAAGTATTTGAATATATTAATTGTGAACCATATTAAGAATAATTTATGATAATTTCAAAAAAGTAAAGGTTTGTTTTTGATATAGCAGTTTAAGAAAGTTGATTATTATAATTTTAAAAGAATAAAAAATAAGATGACCTGTGGCCAGGTCCGAACCGACCGACGGTTTGAATTAAATTAATTTCTAGCTACAGAAACAATTTCAAATAATTTTAATATATCTATTAATACAATAAAAAACAGATATGGATAGAACATAAATATTTTTAATTTTATTTTATTTATAATATATATGTAAGACCAGGTAGTTACGTCATGAATGGCTGGATGACGTCATATAATTTTAAATTAAGAAAAAACTAATAAAGATGATTTTTCTCGAGGATAAAACCAATATAAAGTGCATGATTCGTGGTGATATGTAAAAAATCTCCTCATGTGAAATTTGGTGTCAAAATAACCCTTCCCTTCCTATCGTCGATCGCTAATACTACCACTTCTGGTTTCCGGATTTGCACCAAAAGTTGATCAATTCATCATATTGATGTATTAAGTAAATATACCAAATTTCATCAAAATCTGTTGAGCCGTTCAAGCTGTACACATCTGTACGGACGGACGGACGGACGGACATACATCATGCTAAAAATACTTTTTTCTGTTAAGAAAATGCATGATTCGTGGAGATATGTAAAAATCTCCACATGTGAAATTTGGTGTAAAAACAATACCTCCCTTACTATCGTCGGTCGGTAAAAATTAGAAAAATACATTATAAAACAGTAAGCATTAAATAAATAAAATGATGATGCCAAGTTAATAAAATAAAAAAATACAATTAAAAATTTGGTTTTAACTGACTGTTTTATAACAATTTCATTGAAATTCTTGAACAATTAGAATTTTCAAAAATTATTACAAATATATTCTAATGTTTATTATATACAATAACCCAAAATGAAAGTTATATGATCAACCCAAAATTCAGTATTCAATGGAAATATATAAAAACTATACTGTTGAAATTTTATATTATATTCTGCCGAGATGTGACATTTCATATTGAATTGTTCAATTGGAAATGTTTGTTTACTTTTTAAATCTTATCAAAAATAAGATAATAATTTTTTTTAATTTTCTTATATTAAAGCGCACATAACTGTTTAGACATTTACAGATCATGCTAAGTTTTCTTTATTATGTTTCAAAGAAATTAGTGTGATGCATGCTTACACTATTTTAATTATATATAAATCAATCTCACATTTATATTTAGTAATAATTTAAATCAAATGATACTCAGATTTTTTTTTTAATTATTTAGATCTCTAATATTTATAAATTAATTTCAAGCTCGATGTTAATTAATTTCCAAAATAGGTTTGAACCTCTCTGCAATAAAACTATCAACAACACTTTCAACGAATACAAAAAGTAGAATGAAAATATGAATATAGATATAAATAATGGAAGAGAAGGTAAAAAAAGATTGAAATGATATAAAATATTTAAATAAAAATAATTGGGTGAGTAATCAAGAAACACTTGAAAATAAAAAATATTCGATTAAATTTACGTGAAAAAATTATCCTGATTTTAAAATTGAGTCTAGGTCGACTAAAATATTTAAAAACAATAATCATTTTAAAAAAAGTCCTTCTATACTATTCTCTTTAATTTACTTGAAAATAAATAAATTAATTAATTAATTTAATAAATTATTTTATTAAGAAAATATATATTATAGAAATATTAAGGAAAATGCTTGAAAATGAAAATGTGACCAACTTTTTTATATCATTCTTATAGTATTAATTACATTAAATAAATACACCCATACACTCAATAAAATAGCCTCAATCTTTCAAGATTTTTTAGGTTGGATAGACGACGTATCAATTATAGAGTTGTTTTTTTTTAATATTTCTTTAAAAAATGCCTTGGTTTATATATCCTTGATACCTCATATTTAGATTTAATATCAATATTCAAAACTATGACCCTTGATTGGTAATACCCGTATACTTTCACTTTTCTTTACTCCGTTAATGTATTTTCAAAAAGGGGTGGGGTGGGGAAATAAATCTGGATAAAAACAAGAACTCTGCCGGATAAAAAGGGGGGCAACTGACCGGGAGGCCGATATAAAAATAAAATATTTTTTTACATTTATTATTTTTGTGTAATTTTGATTTTTGCCTACTTTTATTATGTTTTTTTAATTAGTAGTAAATTTGTATGTTCTTGTATGAAAAGGCGCCAAATTTTGTTTTGTCCAGGAGGCTCAAAAGCCTAGAACCAACCCTGTATGCCTTGTGCCTTGCAAAAGATCCTCTGTTTCACACTATGTGTCATTAACTGGTGACTTTAATTCTTGGCAAACCTACTACATATAAGAAACTTGTTAATAAATAATTTTATAAAAAAGGTGATGTGAGCTGGTTTATAATATCCCCAAATATAAAAAGAACTAACATTCATTTAAAGCAACAAATTTTTTAAAAAATTAATTCTTAAAAATTGATAAATTTTAATTAAAGTGTGGTAAAACTATATCTGTGCTATAAGATGTGATTAAAAATCAAAAATGAATAAATAGTATTTTATTTAAGTAAGGTGAGTATTTTTCTGCCAAGACAAGAGTGAATATTAGCCTAGTCTCGCCATCTATCGGCAGAGTAGAAAACTAAGTACTAATCAGAACCACAGAGTATCCGTACACAGAGGAATACACTCAATGCTATTTTTTTTTGTTACTAGTGCTGGCAGGGCTGGCAGGGTGGGCCACAGAGTATCCGTTAACAGAGGCAGACACTCAATGCTATTTTTTTTCGTCACTAGTGATGGCAATGATGGCAAAAAGGTTGGACATGTGTGAGCGTTTTTACCGACCGACGAGGGAGGCATTTTTAAATTTTTTTTGTATGAATATTGGGAATTTAAAAATTATTTATTGAGATATAAAATTAGCATTACAGAAATCAAATATGTTTTTTTCAAAAATGTTTGTTTTATATCCAAATAAATAATTATTTAATTAACAGAAAACTCCACCTTCTTTTATGTAATTTACATAAATAAAATAAACGAATAATGTTCTTGTTAAAATTTAATATGTATGGATTAAAAATTTTCTTCAATGTCAATATATGAATCGAGAGAAACACATACGAATTGTTCTTATTGAGAAGGAAATTTATAAATAAATAAATAAATAATCATTTCTATTTCCAAAAAGATACTATTTAAAAAGATCACAAGAAATTCATAAATCATTGATTAACTAAGAATAATTAATCCAACGCATTTTTAATCATCTAAGTTTATCAAACAACTGATTTACGTACATTTGGGTAAATTTATAAATGAAAAAATGTGGGATGTCTCCGCTCGGCTATCATGCAAATTCCAATTGGATAAATTAACATATATATATATTATATTTAAATTAAATTATAAATTAAAATTAATAAAAATTTTAAAATAATTTACGATATTAAGAAAAACATTATTTCATAAATTTTTTTAATATATACTATATATTATTCGGTAAATTTATTTTATATAACAAACGAAATATAAAAAATTATGATATGATAAAATTTACAACGATTAATAAAACAAAAAGACATTGATTAGTTAATTGGGATAAAAATTAATTTAATTAGACTTTTAAATTAATAAAAATTGATTAATTTCTAAAAAATATATAACACTTAAAATAAAATGAGTTTTTTCATATAAAATTAAATTCTAAATATATGCTCATATAAAAAATAATTCATAATTAAATAATAAAAAATTTACTTACCATTGATACCATGTTTGCTGGGTTTGTTTCGAATATTATGTGTACGGATGGTATGTGGTTGTCGAGTTTGATATTCAAATAATTGCAGGGAATTCGGAAGGCCTGTGGGAGGGGGTGATCTTCGGTCATTTTTTGCGGTGCCATCTATTGGGCGCCTGAAGAGTCAACCGTTTTCCTGCAACACCATCTGGTGTTCGTATTTCATCGGTCTCATTGAAGTGCACACCTATTGTCTAACAGACTTAATTTGTTCTCGATGAAACAAAGTTTTTGACGCCACCTGCAGGCGCAGGCAGTGATAATTGAAAAAAAAATCGGGCTTGTGTGTGTGTGTGTGTGTGTGTATGTGTTTGGTCTTTGCTGTAACAAAGTTTATGCGAAAAATCGGGCTTGTGTGTATGTATGCGTGTTTTTTTTATTTTATTGGGAATTTAAATATTATAGATTTTCCAATTAAGTGAAAAATTATTTTTTCAGAGATAAAACTAACATTTAAGCAATCAATTATGCTTTTTTAAAAAATGTATATATATAAGTTTTATACCCTAATAAATAATTTTTCGTTTAGCTGGAAATCCTGCAATCTTTTATGTCATTTACATATCTAAAATAAACGAATAATGTTCTATGTAATATATAAGATTTATTTGAAAATAAATTAAAATTATAAAATGCTATTTACAAATTATGTTATGAGTAAACACTAGTAATCATGTCTTTTTCACACATCGTTTTGTCATATGTATATTGAATTTAATTTTCGCATTAAATTAATTGCTCTGTATTTTAATACATTTTTACTCAGTAAAAAATTCCAAATGGCCACTATTTTATTATTTTTTCGCACAATAAAATATTTTAAATTGCTCTGTAATTCATGCCTAGTAAAATAAATAAAATCGTTCAGTATATTTGATGCTCAGTGTAAATATTACTGATTGCACCGTATAA
Source organism: Labia minor (assembly GCA_963082975.1). NCBI lineage: Eukaryota > Metazoa > Arthropoda > Insecta > Dermaptera > Spongiphoridae > Labia > Labia minor. The sequence goes on along the minus strand of OY720348.1, from coordinate 37,607,258 downwards.
ATCACTGAATGTACAGTAAATTTTCTGTATTATAATATTGATGAATTCCTCCATTCTATTTAAATATAGGTATTATTATTTTAATTTTTTTTTTAATTTACATTTTTTAAAAAAATTATTTAAATATATAAATTAAATATACATATATTTATATCTGGTATTAAATCGTTCAAGAAAATATAATGAATTTGTTATTATTTACTTTTTTATGTAGATTTATAATTGAATTGAATTTTGAAATATTGATACAAGAAAATATTTCGGCTCACAAAAATTTTCAGTGGTTCTAAAACAAAAAAATGTGAACTTAGGATAGTATTTTTACCGATATGTACAAGGCAATATGTATTGTGAGTATAGCCAATTTATAAATTAAAGGTAAGTAATTTTTCATTTTTATTAGAGTATTATATTATTATATTATATAATTGATATTTTATATATTATATTTAATACAATATTTTTGATATCAAAATTATTTAAAAATTTCCACCTTACTATTTACAACCTCACATAAACATTTCTTTTTACAGAACGGTTTCAGATTTTATTTGATAATTTTTATTTGGCAAAAAGTGTTTTTTCCTGGGCATTTGGATTTTTTACTGACTATTTAGTTTTACTTACATTAGATACCATGTTTGCTGGGTATGATATTAAAATAATTGTGCATTCAGGAGATGGTCTGTGGTGGTGGTTCGTGTTTTGCGGGCCTTCCATCCTGTGAGATCTGTCGGGCGCCTGTAGTGCCATCTATCGTGTCGCAAAAAACTTTGTTACAGCAAAGACCAAACACATACACACAACACACACACAAACCCAATTTTTTATTTAATTATCCACTGCCTGCGCCTGCAGGTGGCGCCAAAAACTTTGTTTCATCGAGAACAATAGTTTAGGGTAATTATTTACATCCATGGTTCCGAGATAGAAATGATTGTCCCCAAGAGGGCGAGACCTTTTCTACCAATTCCATACCAGTACTCCAACGTGTGCTCTACCTGCTCTCTGCATGCTTAAGTAAGGATATATGTATATACCAAGTATGGAATGTACTTTCCTAATGGAAACCCACCCCCGCCTTGACAAGACCGAAAAAGTGTTGTCGGCATTCAAAGTCTGGACAGAGCTTAAGTAGTTCTATGTTTCAAGTATGGAATATACTTTCCTAAATGGAAATGGCCCCCCGCTTTGAAAAACAAAAAAAAATACTTTTTTATGTAAATTATCAGTTTATATTAGATTTTTTTATATAATTAATCTCAAATTAAATATTTTTTAATATTAAAAATAAATAAAAAAAACATATTTCATATGTATATTTATTTTTATAAATGTTAAGGGAAATTTTGCAATTATCACTAATTTAAAAAAATTGTGTTATATTTAATGTATATAATATATAAATTCAAATTGTATATAATTGCGCTATCTACTGGGCAAGGTGAAGGTCTCGCCCTCTTGTGATAATAAGTCATACTATAACTGTCAAAACATGGCCCCCCCCACCCCCAATTTATATGCAAATTATAATAATTTTTCTCCCGTAAACCCGAAATTTGCACAAAATATTTCATATCAAAAATCAATCAGGATAATCTAAGATACGCACTGGTATATTTTTACAATCCGTTGAGGGAAGCACCTTTTCATACCAGTACCGAGTTTAGGGGACCTGTCTATCTATCTATCTCTGTGACTCTACGGAACGCGAAAGTTCTTGGACGCAGCAACCACACCCTCCAAGTATTCCTATTCTGAGCCACAACCTTCTAGTCCCTATCCTCTCCCATCTCTCTCACATCCTTTCCCACATTATCCACCCGCGCATTCATGATAATGAAAAAAATATTAATAATTATGACAATTAAAAATTTATAATGCATTCTTTGAGTTAGAAAAAAAATATTTTTATTTATTTGTGTACTAAAAAATTGATAAAATATTTATTTCGATATCTTCATTCTCATTTTTATTCTGATCCTAACACGGCCTCGAATTGAATCACTTTGGTTTTAAAATCATATTTTTAATAAACCAATATAAAATTTATTACCAAAAAATTTCATATTTATTATTATCAATAATTTTTTAAATAATTTGTATTAATTAATAAGATATTTGGATTGATTATTATTTGTATGTAAACTGCAATGAATTTGAATTTAAATATTATTATTCATTTAAAAAAATAAAATTCTAATAATTTAGTGTACATTATTATCAATACAAGTACAAGCTTTTGTTGTGTTACCTCCGTACGAAGCAGAAAAACTACTAGCTGCCGTTACACTCAGAGTAGCATGGTGCAGAGCCCGATTAAGGCGACATATTAACATTAGAAGATGCTACAGATGCTTTGGAGCTGGTCATGAGCAATGGAATTGCAAAGGTCCAGATAGAAAAGGAAAGGGTATTTGCATAAGATGCGGAGAGAACGGGCATGTTATGAAAGAATGTGCTAATACTCCGAAATGTTGTTTATGCCTGGAAGCGGGTCTAACACAGGTAGACCACGTACCCGCAACGAGGAAATGTCAGGTAATAGGATACAAGGACAAATGAAGATACTTCAGGCAAACTTGCACAGAAGCGGAATAGCGGACGCCTTGCTCGAACAGATAGTTCAAGAGGAAAATATTGATGTTGTGGTCATTAGTGAGCAATACAAAGCCAAAGTAAATGGTGATTGGTTGGACGATTCTACTCTCACAGCAGCTATATGGAAACCAGTTAGAAGCACAACGAGATTCACTCTAAAAGGATCCAGGGAATGCATGGTGTACGTGAAGACTAGTTTTTGTACAATAACAAGCTGCTACTTGACCCCAAGTGACACCATCTTCGATTTTCAAAGAAAACTCGATATTATTGAGGACACCGCTCTTGAGATAGGAGGCCCGTATATAATAGCTGGGGATTTTAACGCAAAAGCAATAGAATGGGGAGAAGAAATTACAAACTCCAGAGGTAAAAGAATACTGGATATGGCAGCAAGACTTGGACTAATGGTCGGAAACGACAGAAATACCACCACTTTCAGAAGACCTGGATGCGCGGAAACCACGACTGACATCACCCTGATATCGGAGAAACTTGCAAACAATGTAAAAAACTGGCATGTTCTGGAGACATACAACGGTAGTGACCATCATTATATTCAATATACCTTGGATAGAAATAAGACTCGAAGTTTTCAAAATAAAGGGAAGACCACAAGAAAATGGAATGTAACAAAATTAAAAGAAGAGACGTTCTTAAAAAACTTTGACTCTAGAATGCTTGCCAATTCCAATCCCGGGAGAGACGGTGCCAAAGACTTAGTAGAGCAGACTATGAAAAGCACTCGAGAAAGTTGTGATAAGTCAATGCCACTACTCCGACACAGAAGATGTAGAAAACAGGCTTACTGGTGGAGTCAAGAGATTGCAGAGCTAAGAACAGCAGCTTTACGTGCCAGGAGATTATTCACAAGGGCGCGCAGGAAGGGACCAGGAGAACTCGAAGCTAAAAAATTAAAAGAAGCCAGAAAATTCCTAAAGGAAGCAATATTAAAAAGCAAACGCATTAAGTTTGAAGAGCTGAGAAATGACATCAACAATAATCCTTGGGGGCTAGGATACAAAATTGTTACAAAGGAGCTGGGAGGCAATACGTTCACTGAACCCATGGAGGAAGACGTTGTTAGAAACATAGTCGATCATTTATTCCCAACACATGAGGAAATGACAGAACATCAACACGATGAATCAGAGCTTCCGACTTTATTCTCTCAAGAAGAGCTTCTCACTGCCTCCAGGACTCTTAAAGAAAACAAGGCACCTGGGCTGGATGGAATCCCAGTAGAAATAATTAAAATAATAGCAGAGAAAAGACCGAAATCTCTCCTTGATATGTACAACGCATGCTGGCTAGAGGGAATATTCCCCAAGCAATGGAAACGACAGAAACTTGTTCTAATAAATAAAGGCAAGGCAGATTTGTCGCAACCATCTGCGTATAGACCCCTTTGCATGCTCGATGTCGCCGGAAAGCTGTTTGAAAAGCTTATAAAGCAGAGGCTCAGTGTTCTCATACAGAACTCCGGAGGATTATCACCAAATCAGTATGGATTTAGAACCGGAAAATCGACCATAGAAGCAATAAGTGATGTTGTAGAAAGCGCAAACAATGCACAACTAGGAAATCATTTCTCGAGACGAATTGTGATTTTGGCAACTTTGGATGTACGAAACGCGTTCAACAGTCTTCAGTGGAAGGATATTATGGACGCTCTGCAAACAAATTTCAAAGTACCTAATTATATGCTGAGAGTCATTAGGAATTATCTTAGTGACCGCACTCTGGTATATGACACTTCCAATGGACCAAAAATGAAAAAAGTAAACTCTGGTGCTGCCCAGGGTTCCATCCTGGGACCAGACCTATGGAATATCACTTATGATGGAATCCTGAGATTGGAAATGCCAGATGATACACATTTAGTTGGTTATGCAGATGACATCGCTGCCGTTATCATAGCCCGCAACACTGAGAACGGTCAAAGAAAATTAAACCAAGTAATGCTGAGAATCAAACTGTGGTTGGAGAACCATGGGCTAAACTTAGCTACAGAAAAAACAGAATTAATATTGCTGACTCGGAAGCACATCCCACTTGAGGTAAGCTTCAATGTGCTTGGCTCCAACATCGTAACCAAAGACGAAGTAAAATACCTTGGCGTTCGTTTTGATCCTAGAATGAGATTCACTCATCAAATAATGCACGCTACGAACAAATGCAGCACGGTCACTGGAATGCTCAGCAGGCTGATAGCTAACATAGGAGGACCTACCCAAATGAAGAGGAAACTCTTAATGGATACCACAAACTCAATACTCCTATATGGGAGTGAGATTTGGGGACCAAAAACAACAGAGAAATACAAAAGAAAACCTCTATTAAGAGCGCAAAGAGTAGCTGCACTAAGAGTTTCTTCTGCATATAGAACGGTGTCGCTGGAAGCGGTAACAATTATTAGCAGCTCCATCCCCATAGATCTGCTCATTGATGAGCGAATACTCATCTGGGAGGGCAAAAGGAAAAATACAACAGTGGACAGGAAAGAACTGAGGAAAAACACCATGGAATTTTTGCAAAGGCGATGGAATCAGTCGCTTAAAGGAAGGTGGACAACGACATTGATTCCAAACATAGGACCTTGGTATGAAAGGAAGCATGGAGAGGTGAATTATTATATCACTCAAATGCTCTCCGGACATGGATACTTCAAAAGGTATTTACACAAAATAGGGAAGGCTGATAGTCCCTGCTGTATATACGATGACGGGGAAATTGACGACACCAATCACACGATCTTCGAGTGCGTACGGTGGGACTGGGAGAGAACGAAGATAGAGAAGAATGTTGGGAAGCTAACAGCTGCTAACATAATAACTAGAATGCTGGCTGACGAGAAGAATTGGAAAGAGATTGGCTTTTTCATAGAAGAAATTCTTCGGAAAAAGAAGAAGGATTTAGAAAGTCAAAAGTAACAAATGCGGAGCCTAGACGTAGGCCAACACGGCGAAAAATAAATGAATGGATGGATAAATGAATAAATAGAGAACACCACCCTGAAGTAATACGTAAGTGGTACCGGGGTGGATGTTGTTTTTCAACCACGAGGTAGGTTTTTAGTGGGTGCAAGTCCCACATACCAAGTTTGTGACGACAACTTGAGATGTGAAAGACATTTTCCTACCCTCACCGCAAAAAAAAAAAAAAAAAAAAAAAAAAAAATTATCAATAGATGACACTACAAGTAGGTTACCAATCAAATATTTTTATAATAGAAATAATAAACCAGGTCCGAACCGACCGACGGTTTGAAATAAATTAATTTCCAGCTACAGAAACAATTTCAAATAATTTTAATATATCTATTAATGTAAAAAAGGACTTGTATTTTATAATACTAATAATAATAAAATAATAATGAAATATCAGATTTTCATTTTTATTATTATTTAAAATTAATTGATATCAAAAAGAAAAGAAAAGAAAATATTATATTAATAGGAGTAATATCCTAATAATAGATTATATTCATAGAATGTTTATATCGAAGAGTTATATTAAGAGATTTCTAATATTTTTAGATTTATAAAAACTATACGCTACAAATAAAAGAAACTTGAAATATGAAATAGGATAGATCAATAGATTATTGTATTTAATGATTAAAAATAAAATTTGGTTGAAATTAGATGAAAAATATAGGAATTATAATGGTAAATATGAAAAGCAGAGGGTGAAAAATGGGTGGTGAGTGAACGCGTGGAGCGGAAACACTAATTGTGCCTATCTCCAAGGTGCTAAGTAAAAATTCACTTTTTCTATAAAAATATATATGAAATTTTATCATAAACAACGCCTATTTTTTATGATAGAATATGGTTGCAATTGATATTTCTAGAAGGGGTAGGGTTTGTTTTTTAAAAAAACACCCTTATTTCATTTTATTTAAATTTCACATAAAAATAATTCAATTCAATTCATTTACATAGTTCATTCGAATCGAGACGACTATATTAAACAAGGGTTTTTTCATTTTTTTCAAATTCCAATTCCTTCGGGGTAAATTTCAGCCCTAAATAACATTCAAATTTAAAAAAATATTATTTCCAATATAATTTCTTAAATTTTTTTTTTATTTATTCTTTAATATCATCGATAGTTTAATATCAAATTATTATTTTTTAAAAATTCCATTTCTTTCAAGGTAAATTTCAACCATTAATTCTTAACATTCAAACTAAAAAAAATATTATTTCCAATATAATTTTTAAAATTTGTATTATTTTTATTATTTAATAATAACCATATTCTCATAGGAATTGTATTATAATACTAATAATAAAAAAATAATAATGAAATTTGAGATTTTCATTTTTATTATTATTTAAAATTAATTAAAAGGAAAAGAAAAGAAAAGAAAATATTATATTAATAGGAGTAATATCCTAATAATTGATTATATTCATAGAATGTTTATACTATGGCTTAAAAAAATTAATAAATGAAGTTTTTAATAAAATACAAATAATTCAATTAATTTAAATTAATACTATTAATGAGTGTATATATTGTTAGTTTATTTAGTTTTATAAGGTTAAATATGTTAATTTTATTTTTATAATTTGTTTCAAGTCTCTAACTTTGGATTTTCTAAACTTTTTCAAATTTTGATCTTCAAATTTGTCTTGAAGGTAATAAAGAAAGAGTAAGATGCGGAAATCAATTGTCAGAAACTTTCGAAATTCTGAATGGGACACTCTATCACCAATTTTATTTAATTTAGCACTTGACTATGAGTCATATCCACACACGTTCACATGTACTCATACAATTGTAACGAGGTATTTGTTTTTATAAATTATCATGAAGAGATAATATCTCTTTACAAATAATAATCTAATAATCTATAATAATAATATATAAGTAACTAGCTGCTCAGAGCGCCTTCGGCGCTCTTCACACCTAGACGGGGGCTCCGCCCCCTGTACCCCCGAGTGGTACATAGTATTTGGTTGAAAGTAGTAAAAGGTTTTCATCCATTTTGTTTCAATCCGTATATTACAAAAAACATTCATTTCTTTTTGTGTTCTTATTTAAAAATATATTTCAATTTAATCAGTAAATTAATTATATTTATTATTATTGTATATGTTATATCTATCTATCTATGTGGCTCAAAGATACTCGAAAGTTCTTGGCCGCAACAACCACATTTCTCCAAGTGTCCCTTCCCTGAGCCCTTGTCCCATCTCTCTGTCGTCCCTTCCTACGCGCCATTGGTTTTCCAAGCGGACGTTTTCCAATCGGTCTCCCCACCAATATATTTTTCCTCTCCCATTCTAGCCACGTGTCCTGCCTATCGCAGCTTTTTCCCTATTATAACCCTAACTATTTCTGAAGATGCAGAGAGACCATGCAATTTCTTGTTATGCAGTCTCCTCCATTCCCCGGTGACCTCATCTTTCTTTGGCCAATAAATGCAGGGAAGAATCCTATTCTCAAATACTCTGAATCTACTCTCATCTCCCAGGGTCATAGTCCATGCCTCCCACCCATATAATGCAACAGGCAAAATAATTTTTTTATATATTCCCTTTGATAATAATTTTGAAGAGATAAGCCTCTTTATTGCAAGATAACAGGCGTTTCCCGATTGCAACCCCGATTTAAATTCTTCTCAAATATTATTATCCTTCGTGATTCATTCAATTTTTCTACATATTCAAATTCTACATTTTGTATCTTAAGATTTTGTATGTTAATACTCTTCCTCTTTGTTACTAAATATTTTTTCTTATCCCTATTAATTTCAAACCTCCATTAATTTTTCCTCGCTATCTGCAATTGCAATTTCCTAATCTCCCATTATATTTAAGTCGTCTGGGTAACCTAATATTTTACAATTGATTTCCGCATCTTATTCTTTCTTTACTACCTTCAAGACAAATTTGATGATCAAAATTTGAAAAAGTTTATGCTGATCTATATTGAGTCATGTGTATGTTTTACTAAAGTCTACAAATAATTAGTGAACAGAAATATTGAATTCGCGGTTTTTTCCTATTATCTGTCATAATTTAAATATCTTAATTAATGTTGATCGATTTGGCCTGAACCCGCAATGATATCTCCTAATATTTCCTCCGCCTATGGTTCTTAAGTATTTTCTATGTTATAATAGTGAAATAGAGTATAATATTTCTTGATCATTACATTTTGGTATTTTATTTTCATTGCTTGATTATTATTGAATATTTTTAATTTTAATGAAACTTGAGAAAATGCAAAAAAAGACTTGAGACAATTTATAAAAATTAACGGTATAAAACTATAGATAAATTATCAATATATACATTCATTAATAGTATTAATTTAAATTAATTGATTTATTTGTTTTTTTTATTATTAAGTTCATTTATTAATTTTTTTAGATCATTGTTATTTTCCTCCCTTAAAAGAAACTTATCTAATTCTGCGGTGCTAGGGGATTTGAAAATTGAAGATTTCGCTTACAGTTTCTGTCATGTCCGACCTCCGTCCAACAGTTATTTCCCTCAAGTTTAATCATGTGATCTATATATTTAATTTTTTTTGAATCATTATAATAAAATTTAAACAAATAAAAATTTTCACTTTGTTAATTTATATAAATTTCAATTTACACTGATTGTGAGTGTGATACGCTTTGCCAATACTCTGAATAATTTGTGTATAGAAATATTGAATGTTCTTAGCGAGATTTTTTAACCTTTCACTTTCAAAAAGAAAAGAAGAAATATTCAAATATATAGAAAGAATAAATAAAAATTAAGTTAATATAAATATGATCTAAATATTTTATTAAATTAATTAAAATGGGAACTTTTAGAATAAATAATTTAATTGAATTGATATTTAAATATTAGAATTTTTAAAATAAAAAGTGAAATATTATAATAATTCTTTGATTGGGAATGGCTATGATAATTCATTGTTTAAAATGTTTCCGCTAGAGCCAGTGGGCCACGCCAGGCTCTTGAATGAACAACATGGAGAATTATCTAAACTTTAAAAAATTAATTTCTGCGGTTATTGATAATATATTAATAAAATTTATAGCCTATGTTACTCTAGAGGTATATAAGAATATTGTGATGTAATTTCAAAGAAATCGGTTCAGCCAATTCTGAGTCTATAAAATAGTAATTTTCCGGACAGACAGACCGACAGACAGACAGACAGACATGAAAAATTCTAAAGTCACTTTTGGATTCTAGAGGTCATGAAACGCGAATATATGCAAAAATTTTTAAATTCTGAGCAATGTGCAGACAAAAACCTTTTTTTATATATATAGAGTAGCTGCTCAGAGCTCCTTCGTCGCTCTTCACATCTAGACGGGGGCTCCGCCCCCTGTACCCCCGAGTGGTACATAGTATTTGGTTGAAAGTAGTAAAAGGTTTTCATCCATTTTGTTTCAATCAATGTATAACATAAAACATTCATTTCTTATTGTGTGATTATTTAAAATATATTTTAATTTAATCAGTAAATTAATTATATATATTTTTATTGAATATGTTATAACTATCTACTCGAAAGTTCTTGGCAGCTACAACCACATTTCTCCAAGTGTCCTTATCCTGAGCCTCTGTTCCATCTTTCTTACGTCATTCCCTGGTGTCCTCATCTTTGGCCCATAAATGCTGGGGAGAATCCTATTCTCAAATACTCTGAATCCACTCTCATCTCCTAAGATCATAGACCATGTCTCACACTCATATAATACAACAGACAAAATAATTGTTTTATATATTTTAATTTTCATTCCCTTTTATAATAATTTTGATGAGATAAGCCTCTTTACTGCATGATAACAGGCGTTTTCCGATTGCAACTTCGATTTAAATTCTTCTCAAATATTATTATCCTTCGTGATTACATTCAATTTTTCTACATATTAAAATTCTACATTTTGTATGTTAATACTGCTCCTGTTTGTTTCTAAATATATTTATTTATCATTATTAATTTCAAACCTCATCTCTTTTCCTACCTCGATTAATCTGTAATTGCAATTGCCGAATCTCCTATTATATTTAAGTCGTCTGGGTCACCTAATATTTTACAATTGATTTCCGCATCTTACTCTTTCTTTACTACCTTCAAGATATATTTTAAGATCAAAATTTGAAAAAGTTTATCCGGATCTATTGAGTCATGCGTAGGTTTTACTAAAGTCTACAAATAATTAGTGAACAGAGATATTGAATTCGCGGTTTTTTTAATATCTGTCATAATGAAAATATCTTAATTAATGTTGATCGATTTGGCATGAACCCGCAATGATGTCTAATATTTCCTCCGCCTATAGTTATAAGTATTGTATATGTTATAATAGAGTATAATATTTCTTGATCATTTCATTTTGATATTTTAATTTCATTGCTTGATTTTTATTGAATATTTTTAATTATAATAAAATTTGAGAAAATGCAAAGTTAGAGACTTGAGACAATTTATAAAAATTAACGGTATAAAAGTATTGATAAAACTAAAGATAAATTAACAATATATACATTCATTAATAGTATTAATTTAAATTAATGGATTTATTTGATTTTTTATTATTAAGTTCATTTATTAATTTTTTTAGATCATAGTTAATTCCCTCCCTTAAAATAAAAGAAGTATTCAAATATAGAAAGAATAAATACAAAATAATTTAAGTTAAATATGATTTAAATATTTTATTATATTAATTAAAATGAGAACTTTTAGAATAAATTATTTAATTGAAATGATATTTGAATATTAGAATTTAAAATAAAAACTTAAATATTATAATAATTCTTTGATTGCTAGTTATATACATTGTGTAAAATGAGTCCGCCAGGAAGTGGACCACGCCTGGCTCTTGAATGAACAACATGGAGAACTATATAAACTTTAAAAAATTAAATTCTGCGGTTATTGATTAGAATTAGATATTAATAAAATCTATAGCCTATGTTACCATAGAGATATATAAGAATATTGTGATGTAATTTCATAGAAATCGTTTCTTATTTTTTGATGTTCATAATTCTAAATTAACGGTAAAGTGTCGGTTAAGTAGGAAATTTCTTTTTTGTTTGTTTCTATGACAGCAAAAAAGTAAACAAATTACATACATACATACATACATACATACATACAAACACTCTCCTTTATATATATAGATAAATAATTAGAACTATTAATATTAATTGAAAATTATATAGAAACTGTTAAGTTATAACAATAAAAATAAACAAACATTAATTTAAATTATAAAGTAAAATGGTTTAACACTATTATATATATTTATAACTAACACACCTAACGCTACTTGTATAGGTAAAATGTCACTTCCGGTAGTCGGATCATGATGAAATTTGGTATCTGAATTTTTTTCATATTTTTAAATCTATATACAAAATATGAAGCAAATATCTCGAAGCAAACTGGTACTTTACTTGAAAGGTAAACGCAACCAGTGTAGGTAAAGTACCACTTCCGGTTGACCGATTTTGACGAAATTTTAAAAGAAATCTACAAACTGTGAATAATATCAGTGTACCAAATTTCGAAGTCCTAGCTTGA